>JAQQAC010010508.1:1570848-1685607 GCA_029783875.1 Phataginus tricuspis | reverse complement strand
AATCCTGAGAAGGAGGAATCAAACAGGGGGAATTACGCTCCCTGACTTCAAGCTCTACTACAAAGCCACAGTAATCAAGACAATTTGTTATTGGCACATAAACAGACCCACAGACCAGTGGCAGAGAATAAAAAGTACAAACATTAACCCAAACATATACAGTCAATTAATATTTGATAAAGGAGCCTTGGATATATAGTGGGAAGATGACAGCCTCTTCAGCAGCTGGTGTTGGAAAAACTGGACAGCTACATGTAAGAGAATAAAATTGGACTAGTGTCTAGCCCCATGTACAAAGGTAAACTCAAGGTGGATCAAAGACCTGAATGTAAGTCATGAAACCATAAAACTCTTAGAAAAAAACATAGGCAAAAATCTCTTGGACATAAACATGAGTGACTTCTTCATGAACATATCTCCCCAGGGCAAGGGAAACAAAAGCAAAAATGAACAAGTGGGACTATATCAAGCTGAAAAGCTTCTGTACAGCAAAGGACACCATCAGTAGACTAAAAAAACATCCTTTAGTATGGGAGAATATATTCATAAATGACATATCTGATAAGGGGTTGACATCCAAAATATATAAAGAACTCACGCACCTTAACAAAAATCAAGTAATCCAATTAAGAAATGGGCAGAGGACATGCATAGACACTTCTCTAAAGAAGAAATTCAGATGGCCAACAGGCACATGAAAAGATGCTCCACATCGCTAATCATCAGAGAAATGCAGATTAAAACCACAATGAGGTATCACCTCACACCAGTGAGGATGGCCAACATCCAAAACACAAACAACAAATGTTGGTGAGGATGTGGAGAAAAGGGAACCCTCCTACACTGCTAGTGGGAATGTAAATTAGTTCAACCATTGTGGAAAGCAGTATGGAGGTTCCTCAAAAAACTGAATAGAAATACCATTTGACCCAGGAATCCCACTTCTAGGAATTTACCCTAAGAATGCAGCAGCCCAGTTTCAAAAAGACAGATGCACCCCTATGTTAATCGCAGCACTCTTTACAATAGCCAAGAAATGGAAGCAACCTAAGTGTCCATCAGTAGATGAATGGATTAAGAAGATGTGGTACATATACACAATGGAATACTACTCAGCCATAAGAAGAAAACAAATCCTACCATTTGCAACAACATGGATGGAGTTAGAGGGTATTATGCTCAGTGAAATAAGCCAAGCCGAAAAAGACAAGTATCTGATGATTTCACTCATATGTGGAGTATAAGAACAAAGAAAAAAACTGAAGGAACAAAACAGCAGCAGAGTCACAGAACCCAAGAATGGACTAATAGTTACCAAAGGGAAAGGGACTGGGGAAGAAGGGTGGGAAGGGAGGGATAAGAGGGTAAAAGGGGCATTACGATTAGGAGACATAAGGTAGGGGGAGCATGGGGAGGGCTGTACAACTCAGAGAAGACAAGTAGTGATTCTCATCTCACTACGCTGATGGACAGTGACTGTAATAGGGTTGGTGGGGTGGACCTGATGAAGGGGGTAGTTTAATCACCGTAATATTGCACATGTAATTGTAGGTTAAAGATACCAAAATAAATTGTAAAAAAGAAAAAAAAAAGATTAATTCTACGGTCAAAATCGAGCCATAAAATGGGGCAAGAATTTTTACGGCTTATGCTTGTGGAAGGTAATGTTCACTTCATGTTGACAAGTAATTGTACCATTTGTACCCATTTCAGGTCTAAGGAGAAAAAGAAAGAAAGAAACCAAACAAAAGCAAGTACTAGAATGGTTCTTATAGTTTTATTTCAGATTAAAGTGCATTCTTTAAAAATGTTTAATATCCAGTTTCAATTGGCAAGTGTTAACAGTCAACTCTCAATAGATCATGAAAGGTTTTCCTGTGGCTCACACTCTCCTCCTCCCTCCACCAGCCTTAATGAACCTGAAAGTACACTGAGATAGGTCCATCTGCTTCCAACACTGTATAAAGCATCACACAAACACATCTGCCTGCACCCTATTTCCCTGCTAATGTTAGCTGAGGAATGAACAGGTACTTCTGTGCAGTTTCATCTTCAATCATTTGACTTATCAAATATAAATACTTTCTGAATGTAAAACTAAGTTCTCAGAGTTTATCAAGCGATGGGAACAAAAATATTACAGGGCTATTAAACAGCTGATTTGGCTTCTCATTTTCTAAGTGCATATTGGTCAAGTCTATCCACAGGAGGTAGCGTTTAGATTGAAAGCAACCCATTTACTCACCAACACAGAAAGCAAACTCCCCAAACTCCCAATTTATTTCACAGGCATGAGCTACTCAATTAGTGCCAGATGCCTTTCCCTCATACATCAACACCCCTTAATATCCATGGTAAACACACAACTATACTTTAGGTAGGAGGAAAAAAGTGTACCCAAAAAAGTACTAGCATCTCCTAGTGTATGTGTATTTGAGAAATATAACAGAATCAGGGGAACTCACCTTACAAAGTACAATCTAAGTAACAGCAGCATCAGTAACGAATCCTCACTCCGTGAGCTAGGAACAAATAACTAAATTGATTACATGCCTTATATGAACAAAAACTATCTTTTATAAGAGATCAGCAAACTTTACATAAAGGGATAGTAAATATGTTGTTATAGGACATACAATGTCACTCTAAAGTTGTAAAGCAGGCGAAGATGCTATGTAAATAAGCATGGCTGTGTCCCAAAACCTAATTTTTAGACACTAAAATTTTAATCATTCATGTGTCACAAAATATATTTTGACTTTCTCAATCATTTAAGAAAATGTAAAAACCACTCTTAGCTAATAGATGAAAAAGAGGTGGCAGGCTGCAGTTCGTCAATCCCACTCTGTAAAAACTTACTAGGTAAAGATGGACACACCTTTGTTTCTATACTCAAAACTTATTGTTTTTCCTAGAAAATTCTCATTCTACAAAAATAAAAACTTTAGACACTTGTTATTCGATTAAGTATCAAAATAGCTATTACATTATATTCCACTTTCAGTTCCATGACATCTGAAGCTGAACTTCCTAGCTTTAGGCAGTTCATACATTTAAGAAATAACACGGTTTTGTTGGAAATAATTTACTTTTTAAGGGAGCAGGGTACTAAATGTGTATCTTAATAACTACTCAAGGCATTCACGAACATCAATTATTGAACTGTGCTACATACTGACATAACTCTCAGGGACCATGGCTGCCAGCTTCTTCAAAACACATAAGCCTGTCCATCTGTATTCTAAAAAGCTATGTGTTTTCTTCCAATGTGACATTAATATACTGCCTTCAATTTTATACTTTCAGATAAGGGGGAGCTTATCTTTTATTCTCACGGTATATTTCAGGGGAGTAAGCATTTACAGCTTGACACTTCTGCTTAGTTTCAGTTGTTCTTCGGTGAAAGGCTTGGAATATAAAGGAAAAAAGTTAAGACCACATTGTAAAATCTAACATTCATTTTTAAGAACCGAGTAAAGTCTTACTTCTGGCTAGACTATTATTACTCTGGTTAGTTATCTACAGACTTTCAAATTCAAACGACTCAGTTTTTAATGGATACTATCGAAACAAAATATACAAAGCCTGGCACATAATACGTATCATTAGTTGGACCATCAGAAACCACGAAACCGAGAAGTTTCACAGATCAAGCAATCAGTTTTGTTAAGTCCTTTTTAAAAACCCATTACTTAACTTTAGCTACATTTTCTAAGTGCTTCGGATGAGTGTTCTCATCCAAAAAAAGAATGTTTAAAATATGTGAGGAAAATTGTCTTAACAGAATGTAAAGAAAAACTCAGTTTTAGAGAATCAAATTACTCAACACTTAAGTTCCATTTTACAATGAAATAGGAATTCTCAACCTTACAGCAGTTGCTTGTCTTCAGTAAAAGTCACATCTGTCAGATATGCCCTCTTACAGCACTAACTTTACTGACAATTGATCTTACTTAGGAATAGTGTTTTCAATGTATATTAATAAAATAATGAAGTCCCATAACTGAGATTAGACTAAACATATCTCTAATATTTGAAAATTCACTTTTAACAAAAAAATCAGAATGGCTATTATATATACTCATGAGAAAAAGACTCATTGTTTTGTAAGGTTGTGGATAGCATGAAATGCTTAACTGCCTGTTTAAAAACATAAATCTTCTGTATTTACATGAGGCAAAACTCATGGAAATTCTAAACTTTAATTTGAAGCCTTCAAGACCACCTGCATCTCTGATTCATCAATTTTTAAGTTATTAAGTAACTTTTATCTTTTATGACAATTTTAAGGACTTAATACATCTGCTAACTCATAGCTTTTAAGCCTTTCTACAAGTGCAGCCCACAGACATCAGCAATTGTATAGATAACATGGAAGGTTTTTAGACATCAGCTGTACCAGACCCGACAGCAGACTTGCTGAATTGCAATCTGTATTTTACACATACATGCAAGTTTTGAGTGCTATGTTAAAAGCCAAAACTTCACTCTAATGTTCGTGTACAAAGTTTAAGACCTTGTTAATGGCTAAGTAATAAAATGGACATGGGTTGTGCTAACAAGTAAACAGCTCCTTTCCTCAAGTCTTAGCCTAATAATGTCAACAACGACTATGTTCTTCTGGCCTAGCTGCCAGAGTATGTCCCTGAAAATCAATTATGAAAAATAAGATGGAAACTAGGCCTTTTTGGGTTGTAAAGTCAAAATTGGAAGGAATGGCAATTAAGCAAGAAGTGATCCTTTTTAACTCCTATTTTCTGTTAAATTCCAACTAAGCTTTTTTAAGCAGCACCTAAAATGTTTTTAAGATATTCTACTTGTGTATTTTACATACACCTCTCCCATTTTACCCCAGTTTTGCTTTTTGACCTGTCAGTTGTGGTTTTACGTGAGATATAATACAAACTCCCTGACATTTTTATCACTCTTAAACATGTAAGAGAATCCTTGACTTGCAAGCTGTACAGAAAAACAGAATCCATTGGCACTGTCAAGAACTACCATGCTTTTAATGTTCAGATTTAAATCTTACTTCTGACTGTATTATCCAAGAGCATTATTACTGAACCTGACTCACTCTGTACTGTATAAAATTAGAGCAAAAGCTCCACATCATTCAACAGTGGCTTCCAACTTGTTCAAGTATTAGAAAATTTAAGTCCACTATGAAATCCATTTTGGAATATGAAAAATTGTACATTAAATGCATAAAATCAATCACATCTGAGTGTTCTTATTAATATTTGTCATTTGCTTTATTAACGATTAGAAACTATTTGAAAAAACTGACTTCACCTTAATAGTGAAACAGCACAATGGAGCTAGCTAATCAAGGAACATTAATGCTTCTTGCTATTCTGCAGAAAATCTTTAAGGCAAGAATAATGAAAATAAGGTGCCTCAAGTATATGTGTTTATCCACAGTGAAGATACAGTAAACTGTTTCTGTCTTCAACTATTTTAAAATACATCTTTGTTGAATCACAATGTCTTTGATCTAATACCCTGCGCTTGTATGTCAAATTTAGTCATTTAAATAAATGGTAATCATTTTGGTCACATTCTCTGCTATACTATTCAACTTCCCAAGAACGTCATTCATTCCACCAGCAGTAAGTTTAGTTCACACAAACATTAAGATATGTAGTCATGAAATGAGCCAATTTTGACTGCTCCAAACACATGCACACAACCCTTCTCACAACTGTTCACTAAAAAAACAAGTCTGTCAAATTAAATTTGGGAAATCAATGACAATGTAAACCACAATTGTAACTGTTTTCTAAAAAAACTATTTTCATCAATTATTTCTTCAAGGTACAATCCTTAGCTTAATGGTCCCAGAATTTAAAACCCACCTTAGTATACAAATACCAAACTAAGTCCAAGATATTTATAGTAATGATGGATTTATGATTATGAAAAAGACACTAATTTTTACTGTGGCTGGCTGGCAGTTACCTTCTTAATGTAACAGGAGCTGACTAGACACAAAGGTTAAACTTTCTACAGCTTGCGGAAAAATGCGTGCCTTTTCAAGTAAAGGGTTAGTTCCGAATAAAATGTGAAACAGATCACTCTCATTCTACTCACAGAACGAATGAGATATTCTCACAGTAGAAAGACGAAACATATGGGAAGTCAGGCACTAATACTAGTTGTGATATTTACAAATGTTTTAATTATATACACCCTATTTTTTTAAACTAGGCAAAACATTTTTCAAAAGAATAGTTGCAAATTCCTCCCAAGTTTGCTTTAGGTGTAGGTGAATAGAAGAGAAAAACTCTACATTTCTTAGGTCCAAGTTTTAACGAAAATACTTCAACTCCTCATTAAAAAGAAATGTTAACAAGGCAAGCTTCCTAGTGGCTAACACCCTCTTCCAAACCAAAAGGAGAAAAAAGGTATGGGTATGAACAGCAATGTCATGTTAACACTTTCTCATCTCTACAACTTAACCCATTCTGGTTACTTTAGAAAATAAACTCATGTTTCAACCAAGACTAGTAACTAAGTACAAAACTATCTGTTCGTTTATTTGTACATTCAGAATCCTACAAACATCTGTATCAAGCCCACAAAGCACTTCTGTCCATACTGATACCTCAGTACTTAATATATACAAAATGTGTTTATCTGTTAAACAAAACAAAGGTATTCACAAGAAGCTGCAGAGAAAGTCATGCAATTAAGGCTGAAACTTATAAATTAAAAACAATGTAATCTATACATAATGTACAAATAGTCGTGCATTTTTAAATGAATACTATGTTCCATAAGAGTAAATTTTCACAGGCAAATGCTGCTGCACAAATATTTGCTAATGCAAACGAATGAAATCTTAGTAAATTCTTAAATATTTTATCCCCAAAAGTTGAAACTTATGGTATTTTTCTTGAACGCTGTTCAAAGTTGACAATTTCAAAAAAATATTCCAATTCTTTCTGTATCTCACCTGAGGTGTTTTACCAAGAACGAGTTTAAGCCTCAAGTACGACAAATATAAATTAAATGGAAAAAAATCAAGTATAAACACCTTTACCAGTTCAGCAAAATATTGAAATAAATTTCCATTTTAAAACTTAAAATAAGGTATATTACATAAAATGTTTCATCAAAATATGTGTAAGTTTAAGAAGTGTGAAATAAAAACGTATGCTTTTGATTCTACCTTTTGCCTTCACTTTTCACTAAGATACTTACATTTCTGGAAAAACTATGCATAGTGGCCAAGAAAATGTACTATATACACAAAAATAATGATCTTACATAATGAACTTATAACTGAACTTACATAATAAGTCCACTGCCTTTCAGGGTGTGAAATGTTACCAACTTTGCAAGCATTCAGTCTGAAATTGTGCTACATTTCAAAATTGACTATATAAATCAACAAATCCAGTAATGTAAAAAAAAAACAAAAAACAAACACTTGAATTTTCTTTTGAAATACTAAACAGGATTTTCCTGTGCTGGTGACCTCCAACGTGACTGCAGATTTTTTATTATAGAGTTTGCCATGCTCCCAAGTTTCTCATGCATTTCAAATAGCTGGCTTCCTGAGTAAGTATGGAGATCTTCTGAATCCAGTTGTACAGCAAGTGCACTAATCTGTGCCACAAGATTTTTAGATAATGGAGTTTCTAAAGCAACAGTATCAATTAAATCTAAAAGGAGGAAAAAAAGTCACAATTAAATCCATTCCATATAAAACTAAATTGTATATATCTCCTTTTAAGTTAACAAGTGCCTACATTTCAAATTGAAAGTTCAGGCTGAGGTATCCCTTCTTCTAAAGCGAATTGGCAACAACAACAAAAAAAAATCTATCGAATTTATTTTGTACATTAAGGAAATGGCCAGACTATTTCATTTTTATTAACAGCAAAACTGGAACATAATGTTTAGTTTATATATCCTTATTTGAGACCTTAATGGAGTAGAAGCTGACAATTACGAAAAAAGCACCAAGACATACTTGGAAGGCAAATCAGTTATTTTTTCATGTACTTAGCAACCAACTAGCACAAAAAAAAAGTCAATAAATTAACAGGGCATGGTCAAATTAAAACTAAAAGCATACCAAAATATTGCTTCAAGCAAGTCAGTGGATCTTATAAATAAAATTGCTCCACTTTGTCAAAACATACCTGAGGCAAGTCTTTCATCATCAGAAGGGATAGATTTATTTTCTATTCCATTTACTGTTTTTTCTGAAATATCAAAAACTGGAATCTCTTCTAGTCCACGAGACTTTACCTTGATAATAAATTCAGGCCAGTAAAAACAAAAACAAACCAACAAATTCCAAGTTATTTTTAATAGGACTAACACTACCATTGCTGAAAAAGAATCTGACAAAATACATTCCACAGTCTATCATATGCTTATTACCTTGGCTAATATTGCTAAGAAAATAATACACTATGTTCTATTGATAACACAAAAAACAGCATTACGAACTTTTTTTTTCTTGAAGAGATTGTCAGGAATTTTTATCTCCTAATGGTCTCTCAAGAAATATGGCCATGGTAGCCAAGAAAAATTACATGGTTTCCCAAGTTCAGGAACATGTGAAAAGAAAATGAGATTCCTAAGCTAAATATGAACTTCTCTAAAAAATACAATTTTCACAGATGTTCCTGGGGCTACTGATACTGATTGAGAAAATACTAATTTTGGAACATTCGAATTACCGTATGACCCAGCAATTCGACTCCCATATATAATTCCAAGAGTAATAAAAACACATGTCGACAGTCAGGATTAAAGATGGAGGTGTTAGAGGTGAGACAGAGGATTCCTCCTAATACTGCATATAATATGAAAATATAACTAATACAACTACTCTTGAAAGAGCAACAGGAAAGAGGACTGCAACAAACTGCATACACCTGGAGACAAGAGCAGACCTCATGGAAAAGGGTAACGTACTAAAGCTGTGGGCCTGCAGGATCCAAGCCCTTCCCCCACCCCAGCTCACCAGCAGGAGAAAGAGGAACGGAGCAGGGAGGGAGTGGAGACCTGGGACTGCTGAATACCTAACTGGAGATCTGCTCTGGGAGCACAAACCTACATTTCATGGTGCTTGCATGATACTCTCGTAATTAGGGGGTTGGAAAGCTAAGACAGGCAGAATTCCTGGAGAGACTAAGATTCCAGCTGCCTGTGGAAAGCAGGGATCCATATCCAGCTGCTCTGGGACAAAAGAAAGGTGGGCAGTCTGAGATACTTCCTAACAAAGAAGCCCTTAGCAAGAGGGCTGCTAAAGGGGCAAGGATTGCACAGAGCTTACTGCTAAGGAGAAAGGACAGGTAGACAAAATTGTCTGGGTGCACTCTGCCCAGCAGATTGGGAGTTTTCACGATCTTCAGGTGCACCAGCTCCCTGGCTGCCTACACAGCTCCAAGAACCCCTTCTGTGACAAGCAGACTAGTGTGCCTTTCTCCTGGCCAGCCCCACCGGGCTTGCAAACCAGGAGGCCCTACCCTGGCATTAGGCCAGCCAGAGGGAAGATCTGTCTACAGCAACTAAGGACCCAAAGCACAGAGGCTTATACCTGTGTGCTCGGCCCACTGGTTCAGGCAGTGGAGACAGGCATAACAGCCAGGAACCAGGAAACAGGAAACAGCCTTTTCCTTCCCCAAGGCACCAATACCACTACCCTGCAACCCCCGACATTGCTTCAAGGCTGAGCAGCTCCAGAGAGTAGAGCTTCTGGGCACTAGAGGGTACCATACACAAATATGAAACACCAAAGGAACCTGGTCCAGAGTAAAATTATGAATACAACTCCTGAGAAAGACAAAGACTTAAATGATATGGACCTCATGACTCTCCCTGAAAGGGAGTTCAAAATAAAAATCATTAACATGCTCATGGAGGTATGGAAAGATATTCAAGAACTCAGGAATGAATTATAGTCGGAGATCCAATCATTGAAGAGCACAATGGAGGGTATTAAAAGCAGATTGAATATGGTGGAGGCAGCGATAAATGGAATAGGAACTAGAGAAGGGGAATACAAAGAAGCTGAGGCACAGAGAGAAAAAAGGATCTCTAAGAATGAAAGAACATTGAGAGAACTGTGTGACCAATCAAAACGGAAAAATATTTGCATTATAAGGGTACCAGAAGAAGAAGAGAGAGAAAGAGGGATAGAAAGTGTCTTTGAGGAGGTGGTTGCTGAAAACTTCCCCAATTTGCGGAAGGAGATAGTCTCTCAGGCCATGGAGGTGCACAGATCTCCCAACACAAGGGACCCAAGGAAGACAACATCAAGACATATAGTAATTAAAATGGCAAAGATCAAGGATAAGGACAGACTATTAAAAGCAGCCAGAGAGAGAAATAAGATCACATACAAAGGAAAGCCCATCAGGCTATCATCAGACTTCTCAACAGAAACCTTACAGGCCAGAAGGGAGTGGCATGATGTATTTAATGCAATAAAGCAGAAGGGCCTTGAACCAAGAATACTTTATCCAGCAGGATTATCATTTAAATTTGAAAGAGGGATTAAACAATTCCTAGATAAGCAAAAGCTGAGAGAATTTACCTCCCACAAACCATCTCTACAGTGTATTTTGGAGGGACTGCTATAGATGGAAGTGTTCCTACGGTTTAATAGCTGTTACCAGAGGTAATAAAATCACAGTAAAGAAAATAGAATAGCTAATTACTAAGAAAATGCAAAATCAAATTAACTATCCCCAAAGTGAATCAAGGGATAGACAAAGAGTACAGAATGTGATACCTAATATATAAAGAATGGAGGAGGAAGAAAAAGGAGGAGGAAAAAACAAACAAACAAAAAAAGAACTTTTAGATTGTGTTTGTAATAGCATACTAAGTGAGTTGTTAGACTCAGACAGTAGGGAAGTTAACCTTGAACCTTTGGAAACCACGAATCTGAAGCCTGCAATGCCAATAAGTACATACCTATCCAAAATCACCCTAAATGTAAATGGACTGAATGCACCAGTCAAAAGACATAGAGTCACTGAACGGATAAAAAAACAAGACCCATCTATATGCTGCCTTCAAGAGACTCACTTTAAACCTAAAGACATACAAAGACTAAAAGTGAAGGGATGGAGAAAGACATTTTATGCAACTAACAGGAAGAAAAAAGCAGGAGTTGCAGTACTTATATCAGACAAAATAGACTTCAAAACAAAGAAAGTCACAAGAGACAAAGGACATTATATAATGATAAAAGGGAGAATCCAACAAGAAGATATAACCATTATAAATATCTATGCACCCAACACAGGAGCTCCTACATATGTGAAACAAATACTAACAGAATTAAAGGGGGAAACAGAATGTAATGCATTCATTCTAGACTTCAACACACCACAGATCAACCAGACACAAAATAAGTAAGGAGACAGAGGCACTGAACAACACAATATAACAGATGGACCTAACAGATATCTACAGAACTCGACACCCAAAAGCAGCAGAATACAAATTCTTCTCAAGTGCACATGGAACATTTTCAAGAATAGATCATATACTAGGCCACAGTAAATTCAAAAAGATTGAAATTGTACCAACCAGCTTCTCAGACCACAAAGGAATGAAACTAGAAATGAATTAAGCAAAGGAAATGAAAAATCCCACAAACACATGTAGGCTTAATAACATGCTCCTAAATAATCAATGGATCAGTGACCAAATAAAAATAGAGATCAAGCAATATATGGAGACAAATGACAACACTAATTCAACACCACAAAATATGTGGGACACAGTGAAGGCTGTGCTAGGAGGAAAGTATATTGCAATACAGGCCTACCTCAGGAAAGAAGAAAATTTCCATACGAGGAGTCTAAACTCACAATTAACGAAACCAGAAAAAGAAGAACAAATGAGACCCAAAGTCAGTAGAAGGAGGGATATAATTAAGATTAAAGCAGAAATAAATAAAATTGAGAAGAATAAAACAATAGAAAGGATCAACGAAAGCAAGAGCTGGTTCTTCGAGACAATAAACAAAATAGATAAACCCCTAGCCAGACTTATCAAGAAAAAAAGGGAGTCTACTCACATAAACAGAATCAGAGATGAGAAAGAAAAAATCAGTACGGACACCACAGAAATACAAAGAATTATTAGAGAATACTATGAAAAATTATATGCTAAAAAATTGGATAACCTAGAAGAAATGGACAACTTTCTAGAAAAATACAACCTTCCAAGAAGAAACAGAAAATCTCAACAGACCAAATACCAGCAACGAAATTGAACTGGTATTAAAAAACCTACCTAAGAACAAAATGCCTGTTTCCGACAGCTTCACCACTGAATTTTATCAAACATTTAGTGAAGACCTAATACCAATCCTCCTTAAAGTTTTCCAAGGAGTAGAAGAAGAGGGAATACTTCCAAACTCATTTTATGAGGCCAGCATCACACTAACACCAAAACTGGGAAAAGACACCATAAAAAAGAAAATTACAGACCAATATCCCTGATGAACATAGATGCAAAAATACTCAACAAAATATTAGCAAACTGAATTCAAAAATATATCAAAAAGATCATCCATCATGATGAAGTGGTATTCATCCCAGGGATGCAAGGATGGGACAACATTCGAAAATCCATCAACATATCCACTACATCAACAAAATGAAGGACAAAACCATACAATCATCTCCATAGATGTTGAAAAAGCATTTGACAAAATTCAACATCCATTCATAATAAAAACTCTCAACAAAATGGGTATAGAGGTTAAGTACCTAAACATAATAAAGGCTATATATGACAAACCCACAGCCAACATTATACTTAACAGCGAGAAGCTGAAAGCTTTTCCTTCAAGATCGGGAACAGGACAAGGATGCCCACTCTCCCCACTTCTATTCAACATAGTACTGGAGGTCCTAGCCACAGCATTTAGACAACATGGAGAAATAAAAGGCAACCAGATTGGCAGGGAAGAAGTTAACCTGTCCCTGTTTGCAGATGACATGATATTGTACATAAAAAACCCTAAAGAGTCCACTCCAAAACTACTAGATCTAATATCTGAATTCAGCAAAGTTGTGGGATACAAAATTAATGCGCAGAAATCTATGGCATTCCTATACACTACCAATGACCTAGCAGAGAGAGAAATCAGGAAAACATTCAAAGTTGCATCAAGAAGAATAAAATATCTAGGAGTAAACCTAACCAAAGAAGTGAAAGACCTATACTCTGAAAACTACAAGACACTCATGAGAGAAATTAAAGAAGATACCAATAAATGGAAACACATCCCATGCTTATGGATAGGAAGAATTAATATTGTCAAAATGGTCATCCTGCCCAAAGCAATCTACACATTCATTGCAATTCCTATCAAAATACCAACAGCGTTTTCAACAAACTAGAGAAAATCGTTCTAAAATTCATATGGAACCACAAAAGACCCCGAATAGCCAAAGCAATCCTGAGTAGGAAGAATAAAGCTGGGGGGACTATGCTCCCCAACTTCAAGCTTTACTACAAAGCCACAGTACTCAAGACAATTTGATACTGGCACAAGAACAGATCCATAGACCAGTGGAACAGACTAGAGAGCCCTGATAGAAACCCAGCCATATATCATCAATTAATATATGATAAAGGAGCCATGGACATACAATGGGGAAATGACAGCCTCTTGAACAGCTGGTGTTGGCAAAACTGGACAGCTACATGCAAGAGAATGAAACTGGATTATTGTTTAACCCCATACACAAAAGTAAACTCAAAATGGATCAAGGACCTGAATTAAGTCATGAAACCATAAAGCTCTTAGAGGACAACATAGGCAAAAATCTCCTGAATATAAGCATGAGCAACTTCTTCCTGAATCCACCTCCTCGAGCAAGGGAAACAAAAGCAAAAATGAACTCATGGGACTACATCAAACTAATCAGTTTCTGTACAGCAAAGGACACCATCAACAGAACAAAAAGGCATCCTACAGTATGGGAGAATATACTTGCAAATGACATATCCCACAAGGGGTTCAAAATATATAAAGAACTTACATGCCTCTACACCCAAAAAGCAAATAACCCGAATAAAAAATGGGCAGAGGATATGAAGAGACAGTTCTCCAAAGAAGAAACTCAGATGGTCAACAGACACATGAAAAGATGCTCCACATCACTAATCATCAGGGAAATGCAAATTAAAACTACAATGAGATATCACCTCACACCAGTAAGGATGGTCAGCATCCAAAAGACTAAGAACAAATGCTGGCGAGAATGTGGAGAATGGGGAACCCTCCTACACTGCTGGGGGGAATGTAAGCTAGTTCAACCATTGTAGAAAGCAGTATGGAGGTTCCTCAAAAAACTAAAAATACAAATATCATTTGACCCGGGAATCCCACTCCTTGGAATTTACCCAAAGAATACAGCTTCTCAGATTCAAGAAGACATATGCACCCCTATGTTTACTGCAGCACTTTTTACAATAGCCAAGATATGGAAGCAACCTAAGTGTCCATCAGTAGATGAGTGAATAAAGAAGAAGTGGTACACATACACAATGGAATACTATTCAGCCATAAGAAGGAAACAAATCCTACCATTTGCAACAACATGAATGGAGCTGGAGGATATTATGCTCAGTGAAATAAGCCAGGCGGAGAAAGACAAGTGCCAAATGATTTCCCTCATTTGTGGAGTATAACAATGAAGCAAAACTGAAGGAACAAAATAGTAACAGACTCAGACTTCAAGAAGGAAGTAGTGGTTACCAATGGGGAGGGGTATGGGAGAGTGGGTGGGGAGGGAGGGAGAAGTGAAAGTGGGGTATTATGTTTAGTACACATGGTGTGGGGAATCACGGGGAAAACATCGTAGCACAGAGAAGGCAAACAGTGAATCTGTGTCATCTTACTACACTGATGGACAGTGACTGAATTGGGGTATGAGTGGGGACTTGATAATATGGGTAAATGTGGTAAACACATTGTTTTTCATGTGAAACCTTCATAAGAGTGTATATCAATAACACCTTAGTAAAAAAATGGCCAAAAAAAAGTATGTCCACATAAACTTGTGCATGAATGTACATAATAGTATTGTTCATAATAGTAACAGGTAGAACCCAAATGTTCACCATCTGAATAGCTAATCTAAATGTTTATCTGTACAGTAGTATTATTTAGCCACAAAACAGGAGAAAGACATACTTATATATGTGAAACTTGAAAAACATGCTCAGCAACCACAGGTTTTATGACCCCAGTTTTATGAAATGCCCAAGATAGGCAAATCTACACAGAGAAAGATGAGTGGTTGCCTGGGGGGTGGGGCATAGAAATGAGGAGGAATTGCTAATGCAGACAGCGTTTCTTTCTGGGATCATGAAAAATGTTCTAAAATTAGGTTCTGATGATGTCTATATAACTTTGTGTTATACATAAATATTAATATAAACACACTGAAATTTTATTTAGCATATTTACAAAATAAATATACTAAAATCCACTTATTAAATATACTGAAAACCATGTAATTGTGTGCTTTGGGTGGATGAATTTTACGGTATGTAAATTTATCTTATTAAAAGTAGATTTAAAACATATGTGTTAATTTTCAGAGACAATTCCCAGGGCCCACGGACGATGAGGTATTCTGAAAACACTTCTGAAATGAAATTCTTGATCTATGATATTTAAAATGACTAATATAGTTTTGGGTTACAGGGTTTCTTTCTGGGATCATGGGGTCTTTTTTTAACTGGTTAACAAATTTTTTTAAGAATCATAAATACATAATATATCAAGAACTTTCAAAATTATAGTAGAAGTCTTCAGTTGCTAACAAACTCCAGCCTCAGAAATGCTAATATAGAACACAGCTTTCATCCTTAACATACCCAATTTTTTCATTCACTGTTTTGCAAAATGGCAATGGACACATAAAGGGCCTCTGAATAGGTTTCAGAAGAATCTGTAAATTAGATGGGAAGAATCTTGGCTTTCAACAGAAATCTTAAAAAATGTCCATGACCCAAAATGTTTATGTACAAAAAGTTGACAGGAAGAACAAATAAGAAAATTAGTTTTAATTATGTTGGATATAATATTGTTAACTACAAATTTCCAAGATTTTTCTAAATGTTTATTTGAACACATGTTTTTAGGAATAGTAGCCATGGAGACAACCGCCAATTTGTTGTGAGATGTAATGAAAGAGAAGGTAGGTAGGTAGGAGCAGAATTCAAAGTATGCATTACATACAAACAGTACAAAATAATTCAGTAAATTGTGGAATTATAAAATGATCTTTTAAGTCACTGTTGTATGTGGTGAAAGGGAAGAAAAGGTGACATAAAAGGGGCTTTTATACAAACTTCTATAATTGTACTGCTACATCATAATGATTTTATAGCCAACACCTGAGTTTTTACCTGCTGCTCATGATATATTCTGAGAGCCTTTTTTACATTGGATACTTTTGGAGAACGGATGGGAAGTGTTTTTATTTCAGAGGCTGTAAGAGTACTCAAATCACCAATTGTTTTTATATTCTTGGCTCTAATGAGTTGTCCCAGTCCTCTTGCCCTGAACAGATGATGAGAGAAAAGGAAAAATGTCATTATATAGTTTTACATTTATTCTATTGGTGAGGGCCTATCCAGTTCAATTTCTTGATTTAAACCCAATCCTAACTGAATATAGGGCTGCCACCTAGCCCACTTTGAGGACAGGCACATGTATGTATAATTTAAAACAGAATCTGAATGGATGTGTATGCCTAACTTAAGCGATAGCACTGGAAATAGACCAAGTCTAATGTGTGCCTCATGCTTCATTTACATGATGACTAATTAGCTGTGTGACTTTGGTGAATTAACTTTTGTAAATTTCATCTTATGAAGTGGAAACAATAATCATACTCTTTATAAGCTATAAATTAGGAGTAAATAAGATAATGTGTACAAAGAGTTTAGTACGACACCTGGTAAGTACTCAGCCCATAATTCTCTTAGACACCGCTATATTATGATATATGCTTCTTTCTTATTGCCCTATCTGGCCCATCTTCCCAGCTGAATTTTTATTTCTTAAGTAAAATGTGTGCAAATGTGCATGTAAATCAATTCTAAATGTGAATCTTGGCCATTTAAATATGCCTCTTAAACAAATGCCACCTTTAAGTATAAGCCAGAAACCTAAGCCACCACTCACCACATGTTTGATGTAATCTGAGGTAAAATGATGTCAACTGGTGCCACACAGTTCACCAAAGCTGGGTAAACACTTTCTGTTGAGCATGGCATGGATTCTTTAGCCATTTCTGTAATCTTAGAATAAATTTCAAAAGCCATTAAGTAGAGGTCTCTGATTGAACATGAAAATATAAAATTACATGAAAAAAAAGCACTTCTTACTAAACACTTCTTTGAAGTCTTAAATTTAGGGCTACGTGATCCTGGGGACAGAAATCCTTTGGTTGAAGTGGTATTATGCTAGATAGAAAAAAGGAGGAAAAAAACTCACTCAGAACCCCAGATAACTGTAATTACACAACTTTATTTCAAAATTTAGACTTCAGTAAACTCTTAAAACTGTCAGAAAATGTAAAATGTAATAAATGACTACCCAATCAATTAACTTGCTATATCATTGTTGCCTCTTACCACCTCTTCTCTTCCTGTCTTGCTTACCATGAAAGCAGACAAAAGAACAGAACACCCTAACCAAAATTTTGTCTCTTAAATAGTTATATTTTAAGGGAAGTTAGCAATGCAATTCTGTGTCTACATACATACACATGTATTTTAATGCCTACAGCTTACCTTAGATTGTGCAGTAGGTGAAGTTTTAACACTTTTTACTATGGGAGAAGTACTTGAAGAATGGGACCTAACAAGAGAGCACCGCCTATCAATGTCATCTGCCAAGCCAGCTTGGTATATTGGATCTGCAAAGGAGACACGGCGAACCTGAAAGCACAGATTGTGGTTTTATTTTACAAAATTGAACTTTTTAAGAAGTAATGCTGTAAATTCTCATTATGTATCTCTCACATATATTCTCTTGCTTAGCCCCAGTCTGAAATCATTTTAGCCTCTTCTAAACTCTTATAGTATGTTCACTGATTCAGTTAATTTTCACGAATATGCAACAGAACACTTATAACATTAATTATGTACGTAAATGTCTCCTAGTCTTGATTCCCAAGAGAGGGCAGATTCTGTACATACCTGCTATATAGGAAACTAAGTTGCCTAAATAAAAATGGAATGGTTACTATTAAACAAAAAATGACTTGTTAAATCTTATAATAATCTAAAGTACAATGAAGACATCAGTCCCAACACATTCTATCTTCAAAAGCTTTTCAAGAACTTCTAAATTAAACTAAATTAAAATACTAAATTGATGCTAATTAAGATATTTAAAAAAGCCTCACAACAAAAGCAAAGCAAAACAAAACCAAGGAACTCAAGATGTGTTAAGTCGTCTCAAGAACTGATCTCTGAATTCTCATTTTCAGTGCATCTTGGGGAAGTCTTCACAATGTGCCTGAAGGCAAAACTGAGTGCTATCATTTTATCTCTATTTATGTATTCTATAGTAAATGGCAGCTGCAACTTTAAAATTAAGGAATGCCTATATCATACCTTTCCAAGAACATCTCCTTTGCTAAGCAGAGGACAAGATGAGCTATCTGTGTAAGCACATGTCCTTTATTTTTATTTATTCATACAACAAACCATATTCAAGTTGCATGGTCAGGAGCTAAAGCACATACATAGATAATCCATGTTTATTAATTTAGTGAAGAAGATGGAGATATTAACAAAGTAATTATAACTGAAATCAAATCCAGAAAATTGATGAAAGCAGAGCATAAGATATTTTTTTCCTTTTTAATTACGACATGGTCCGAAAGAGTTTGTATTATATAAAGTACTTAAATGTGAAACAGCATAATGTTCTAGTACACAGCAAGTACTAACTTCAGCTGCTTTATTAGTTTCTAAATTTGTTCCACATATATTATGGTTTATGTTAAGAGGAGCAGAAAAAAAAAATTACCATGTGATTCTCATACATTTCACAAAGGATAAAAACAAAGTGCATGACTGTGTAAAAACCTTACATGTGCTGGAATAAAGGAATACCTGTAAAGCTTCAGTCTCTTCCTCAGCACCTTTTCTTCTTCTCACCCATTTCCCTAGCTGCCATGGTAAATAGTCAAAACAAGTAGTCATTAAGTTCAATATTCTGTCATTTCCCAGGAGTCACTGTATGGCCAAAATATACAAGTTAAATAAGATCTCATTAACATTCAGCCTCAGTTCCCCTACCTTGTTAACAGGTGATGGTATCTCATCTTCCTGGGGTCTTTTTAGTCCTCTCTTTAGAATGCTTGTGGATGGAGAAGCCAAAGGAGACCAGATACAACGTGTCTGCATGCCGCTAGGACTGTCATTTGTTGACATAAGTAAAGGGTCGAGTTCCCTTAATTTTTGAGGAGATCCGTTATTGTCTTCTGCTATCAGTTCAGAGATAGATGTTTCAGATGTCAGACACTGTGATGTTTCCTCCACTTTCTCTGAAGTATGGTGAATTTCCTGTAAAACTTCATCATTTCCCACTACCATTTGATTTTCACCTAATTTTGTTCCTACAGTATTTTGTTCAGTATTTGTTTCAATTTTACTAACATCAACTTTGTCTTCTGTGTTCATCTCAAGCACGTCAGGAACAAAGCTGCTGATTTCTACATTCAATCTCTTTGTTTTGGCTTCTACAGGCTCACAGGCTTTTTTGGTAGTAGTCAAGCTCCCATCCTCAGTTTCACTGACATGGTTGGTTTCAGCATTCACCTCACCTATCACTGATCCTTCACAATTGTGCATTTCAGCATTCATTTCTTCAGATGAACCTGGATCAGATTCACCACCTCCTCCATCTAGGCCCCCAGCAGCCATGTGTTCAGGATTCTCTGTCTGAGTACTCACTTTTACAGGTGTGGTACTATCAGAATAATCAATACCTGAATTAGATCTTTCATCTGCTGCTTCTTCAGCATTCAGTTCTTCAACAGCATCCACTTCAGATTCATCACTTTTTTGAGTGTTTCCCTCCATTACCTCTTCTTCAGAAGTATCACTTTTGGTGCTCTTTTGTTCAGAGAAACTAGCTTCAGATTTATCACTTTGTACACCAAATTCAATAGCTTCCACTTCCTCTGGATTGACTTTTTTTACTTTACATGCATTTGCTTCATCATCAACAATTGTCTCTATAAAACTTAGTTCCTTTTTCAGGATAGTTTCTGGTTTTACTTCTTTCTTCTCCAAAATAGGACATTCCAGTGAAATATCTTTGGAATCACCTAAACATAGGCCAACAGTTTTAGATTTTTTATTGGATACTTCATGGCTTGCAAGTGATACTGCTTCCTTAAAATTCGTATCACAAATTTCTTCTTTAAAATCTTTTATTTCAGAAGGGAGAGATTCTTGAAGAGTATTCTCTTTGAACTCAGTTTCAGATATAATGAATGAATCATTTATAGTATCATTATCCTCTTTGAGGCCCAAATTAAAGTTCACACCATGAAGTTCATCTAAAAGTCTTACATCAGAGTACAGATTAGCTTTATTAGTTTCTGATATAGTTCTAGGTGTTTGCAAATCTGTCTTTTTTGTTTCACTCACCTTTATATCATCATCTTCTGTGTTCTTTAATGCAAGGAGTGACTTTTCCTGAGGTTGTGATTTTTCTCCACAGCAATCACAACCTTTAGATCTCCTCACCCTCCTACTTCTCTTGTGTTGGCATTCAAGTGTTTTGCGAGTTTTTTCAGAAAGCAAAGAGATGTCTGATGTCCCTGTTTTTGAGGATTCTCCCATACTGTTACTTTCTATAGAATCTCGCTTATGTAATCTCTTTGTGGCATTTCTAGTCCTTAGATTTGATTCTGGTGTGGGCGGACTTGAAAAGGAACGTTCTGCATTTTTGTTAGTTTTACTTTTTCCCTCGTAAGTACCAGAAACTTGCAAGGAATCTGAAGATACTATTGAATATTGAAGGGATCCAGTATTACTCTCATCTTTTGTTTCAAGACCCTGAGATTTTACATCTGTGTCTACTTCAGAATTTGCTTTACAATCACCCGTCTGGCCTTCAACTTTTATACATTCCTGTTTTACTATTTTCTCTTCTTGCTCTTCAGTATCAATACTGTCACTACTTTTGTTTTTCCATTTCCCAGATCTCTTCTTTCTACAACCTTCTTCTTTCGCCTCAGAACTATCAGATTCAGAGTTTTCAATGCTAGAAAGTAACCCCTGGGATGCTCTTCTTGTTTGATACCGTGTTCGTCCCCTTACTGGTTTCTCAGAGGACTTATCTGCAATGTCCTGGGGACCACTGCCCTCAGATTTAGTATTCTCAAGGTCTGGCTTTCTTGTATTTTCACCAATTTCAGAATTAACACTGGTTTCCCCGGAAGACTTCTCGTGTACATTATTTCCTTTCTCAATTAAATTGTCCTGTACAGTTTGTTCAGAAATCAGTTTCTGATAAGGTAACACATCATCTTTTAGATGCAATGGACTCTTCTGAAGAGTCTTTTCTTCTTCCTTACGTCTTTCCTTTTTTTGCTGGTTATTTTCTTTGTCTTGGTTATCAGCAGAAGGTTCTGGGATTTCTGAACGTCTCCTTGAAGATCGCCGAAGTGTTTTCTGATTGGGAGTTATCTGAATATGACAATCCTCATTAACCATTTGATCTGCAGGTATTATGGCTGGGGGTGTATTTTCTTTGGATTCCAAATTAATTCCTATAGTGTTCTCTTCTACAGTATTGTTTAGTGTATTTTCTTTTGGTGGTTGAAGCACTGTATTCTCATTTTCCACTGTACATTCAGAGAAATGATCCTGACTATCTAACACACATTCTGTTTCATCAGGCAAACTGGGCGGGTTGCTTTCTAAGGCTACAGTGCCATCAATAGATTCCTGAGTATTTTTTTCCTGATCAGATCTGATTAAGGGCTTAGACCTTTTATTCCTTGTTTGCTCAGTTTTATTTGACCTTCGGCCTGATCTCTTAATGCCATGTACTACTTTTTCAGAGCCTGATTTTGGAAGAGCCACTTCTCTCTTCTTTGCTTTTGGTGGAACACCGGTTTTACTCACACGTTCCTGGTTATTTCTCACTGTAGCAGTTGACATATTATTCAAGGGGGATGGACTAAAAGGTCTATTTTCTGAACCATCAAACTTCTCCAAAGTAATAAAGGTCTGCCTTCGACTTATAGGCTGTGAGGGAGTTCCAGAGATGATGGTATTAGAAACTGAACTACTGCTGACAACAAAAGTATTTTCTAAACTAGACGCACATTCAGTTGTTTTCTTTGAGGAAATTAATGCTTTTTTTCTGGCATCATTACTGCTCAGTACTTCAGGACTAGTTTCCTCAACAGAACCACACTCATTATTTGAAAGGAAAGCCTTTTCAACTTGTTCATCTGTATCACAGTTTTCTGTGACATCTTGAGGAATGACTATATCACTCTCCATTTGCTCCTCCTGCACAGAAATGTATATATAAATAGAGATAGATTAACCAGCAAACAGATCTGATTTTCTGGGGAAATTTAGTGTAAATTTTTAGTAATTTAAAAGGCAACAACTGACTTTTCACTATTTTACAAGTATACCAAATGTAGGGATAGATGCCCATTAATTTGTTTCTAATTATAAATATTCAATAACGCCAAATATATTTAAACACACACACACTGACTACCATTCTGAAGTCTTCCATTAAGAGATATGAAATGATACAGTAAATCCTAAAATTAATTCTAGACTCCATAATGGAAGGCTGATTAAAACCCCAAAATATGAAATACAAACACACCTCAAGTATCACCTCAGAATCTTCCTTTGGTTTTTTTGTTAAAGTAGGAATTTCCCTGAAATAAATAAGTGTATAAATTAGAATACTGTTTTTATTAAAAATCAGGAAACAAGTTACTTTAACAGCTTCGATACTTACATAGACTCTTCCTGACCATACTGAGAAAATAAAGTATCTTGTGAAACATCCAGATTATTATACATGGCAGGAATATCACACCTGGAAAAGATTTTATGTAAGTAACTTCAAAATCTAACATTCCTACAACAAGTACGTTTTACAAGTCCACATCCAGTTATCCTTTAAGAACAGTATAAAAATCAAAGCTAAGATGCTTATTTTCCATATTTTCCATGAAATCACTGTCCCTTCTTACACTACCTCAAGTAAATTCATTTTGTTCTGAATTCAGGGATTCAGAAATATTGGGTACATTACTAGGTAGAGCCTTATATTCATTATGAAATGTAGTTAAGTACAGTGTATGTTTTGACATTAAAATATAGCATAGTATAGAGTATTATACTTACTCAGACTTGGTTCTAGACATGAAGTTACAGTTTGCTGCCTGAGCAGTGTGTGTGAATACAGAATACCCGATTCAAGATAAAAGACTACAAACCTCTTTGTTCTGAGTACTTCTTTCTGATGTTCAGTTAGTATTCTTTCCTTTGCTTCTTTTCCTTCTGGGGGTATAAACATGACGAAGTCAGTAGACTTTTCTTCTTCCAAAAGTATTTCACTTCTTGTTTTGTAAGATGAAGATTCTAGTTTCAGCTGAAAATTTTTAAAAATGTACATTTTGAGTTCCCAAATTATTTTTCAATACTTCAATTTCTTCTGGAAAAGCTGATAATGTTTTTCAACTAATGACTAGAAAGTCTGAAGTTCAAAACTCAATGATATTCCTGGTTAATACTTAGTACAATGTCCAACCACTTCCATTCTGCTCTAATAAATATTCAGGAGAATTAAGATACCTCTTTAAAGTGTTAGGCAAGTGAGTGCTTATCAACAAAGCATGGGCATATAGTTATTCAGGCCAACAGAAACAAAATGTTTTAGCGGGAGAGTTTATCGGCAGCTCTCAAGTAAAAGATGCCAAAATAATATGCCCTATATACCAATGACACTGGTACTAAAATGTTACTTTTATAATTTTCAGTGATTGTTTTTCATTCCATTTTATAGTTACTACAAGACTATGTCAGAGTTACTCTTTAAAAAAAAGTATTTAGTTTTAGATTTGAAGTTAAAATACATGTCTTACCTAGGCATTCTCTTTCTTTTCAGTAACAGAAATTCTACAATATTCTCTTATGCTACCTATGTTACAGTTATTCATACCTAGTTTCTTTCATTCCATCTCAAGGAGGCTGCTTCTTGGGAGTAATTCTATTTAGTGGATGCTACATATTATCATATTAACTTTACTAAAAAGGAATCATCTCCCAAAGCTTCCAGATTTCTATCCTATCCTAACAGTCTTTCTAGACAAACTCTATTATTCCCCTATAATCCCATCTTTTATTAAGCCTGTTAACAGCTTTTTCTTCCAATCAGAAGTTGTGTTCTCAAGCTACCATATACTTACATTTGAAAAATTCTATTAAATAATCTTTGGAAAAACATACTTTGGCTGGTGCTTTCATATTTTCTTTTGCATCCTTTGCTTGTGCCAATAAAGAGTCTCTTTTCCCAGTTGATTTTCTTTCCATTCCACTTATCTTCATATTTAATTGTGAATTTTCTGTCTGCTTTGTTAAAAATAAAACAATTTCATTAAGTGCAATTGTTGTATTTTATTTCTCCTCTTCTGTTTGAGAATTCCAGTACAACAAATATTCACATTTCAAATTTCTTTTGATTATTCAAACCATTAAAAGCATGTCAAAGAAAATAAAAGGCACTGTCTAATTCAATAACAACAAATAGGTTTGGTGTCTCCAACTCACAAAGTAGATGTTTTGTACCATTTAATTTTATGAATTCTGAAAATAATATATACCACATACATACTGAAAGTGAATCAAATTACTGGACTCAAATATACCTCCTACTAATGGAAACAGTATAAAAGAAAAATCAAAGACATACACTTTAAACACCGAACAATAAATCATGAATAACTGAAATACTGTCACAATCCTCCTGACAGAATATACGGCTTTTCCAGGCCAAATTACACTGGAGTTTCAACAAGTGTAGACAATTTTAAGATTTAATTTTAGCCAAAAATAAGAAATTAAAATAAAGTACTTAGCTAGCTGTTAACACTTTTTCTCTTACAAGTTCTAACAAGAAACAGCTAGATTCCATTTTCTGTTGTAGAAAAACCTTGCCTAAGGAAGTTCCCTCATGGGTATACAGTGCCAGGCCTTTACTCCTCAGTCCTTAGACAGTCATCAAGTATTATTAGCTAAAGTAACTTTGGCTGTCCAAATGGGTTATGGGATAGCAAAGCAATAGTTAACAGGGTGTTTTTCTGACAGAAGGAATGAGAGATTCTATAGAAAGAAATGAGGAAATGAAGGGTAGCATTTACTTAGACAAGGATTAGTAATTATTACTCCTAGTTTATCTCAATCAAAATATAACCACGTATTTTAATAACTACAACCTTTGCAGAACAATACATGTGAGGTGCCTTAGGTTAAAAATGACCATTAATGAACAAGAATCACATATTTTTACATGAGGATCTACACTGAGAATCACTGTCCTTAAATCATGGAAGTATTTCAGGCCAAAGGCCAATAAAAGCTAGAATAAATGGGACTATATCAAAGTTGAAATCTTTTGCGCAGTGAAGGCAAACACTGACAAAATGTAAAGGCAATCTATCAAATGAGGGAAGAAATCAAAATCTTGAAGAGGTATCTGCACTCTGATATATGGAAACTACCTAAATGTCTATCAACAGGTGAATGGATAAAGAAAATATTCAGCATTTAAAAAGAAAATCCTGCCATTTACAGTAACACAGATGGGCACAATACTAAGTGAAGTAAGTCAGAGAAAGGCAAGTATTGTTATGATTTCACTTAATATGTGGAACCTAAAAAACAAACAAAACAGAAACAGACTCAGAAACAGGCAATAAACCATTAGTTAGCAGAATGGGGAGAAGTTAGGGGACAAGTAAAATAGGATAAGGGTATTAAGAGTACAAACTTCCAGACATAAAATACATTAATCACAGGATGTAATGTACAGCACAGCAAACATAGTTAATATTTTAATAACTCAGGTGACAGGAACTAGGCTTAAAGTGGAGATCATTCCATAATGTATAAAAATATCAAATCACTATTACACCTGAAACTAACAGGATTTTATGTCAATTATGCTTTTTTTTTAAGTACTTTAAGCCAGCTGTCTATATGGAAAAATCCTTTATAATGGAACTCTTCCATAGGTTTTACTTGCTCATTATGTCAAAATATTCTATTTATCCTTTTAAAAATTACTTTTTGTCCTTTAAAAATCAAAACTCAATAAACAAAACTGCTCAAACATTCATAAGCGAAAGAAACAAACTTACAGCATCTGAGTATGGTCCACTGGACTCCTCCACAATCTCAACATTATCCAAACCAGGCAATAGAAGAAGAGATTTTTGTTTGGCTTGTCTTAGTACTGGTCTTTTAAAAAGTACATAAAAACATATACTTTGAATCAAGTAGTATGGGTGAATACTGATATGTTAAATAAGAATACTTTAACTATAATTTTAAGATGACAAAAGATATTCAGCCTAAAGACTGTTTCTTACTCTACATACACAAACTAGAACTCACAGACAATATCTGGACTTTTTGTTAAACTCTTCAATTTCCAAATTTTGTTACTAAGAAACTTCAAATTTCCCCAACTTTTATCATGGAAATTTTCAATGACAGACTATTAGACTATTACATTAAGTGCCCATTACCTAGATTTAATAACCACCAATTTTCTGTCCTTTGCATTTCTTTTATGAGGTATATAATTTTAAATTGCTTTTTATGTTCATAAAACTGAAGGTACTCTAAGGCCCAAAGGAAAAAGTCAAATGATATTTAATAACCACCATGTACTCCAAACAGTACTTCAACTAAGGAATCTTCTGCAGTGATTTCTTATAAGAAGAATTTATGTTAAAACCAAAATATCAGTTTACATGATCGCAACACAGTAACTGTATAAAATAATTTTGTTGTTGGCATACTTTAACTCTTCAGGATAAATCAACATCGTCACGTTAGCAAATGTGGCATTCCAGAACTGAGTGCTCTGTTTTCGAATCTGTTTATTCTTGTGCGAAAATATTATGCATAATAATGGAGAGATCTGTTCCAGAAGTTCACTGTCATAAGTTCCAGTGTAGCTGAAGTGTAGACAAGCAATAATTTCTCCTAGTAGCTTTTCTAACTAGGAAAAAGGAAAATTTTATTAGGCTTAACTTTTGTAAATGTTACTTTTAAAAAGGAAAAAACAAAAGCACAAAGCATACTAAATTAAACACATGGAACATTTTACTATTTCAATTCTTAAACTTCAAACGATTTTTAAAAAGCTCCCACCCAACACTTTCTGGGTGAATTGCTTTGATTATTGGTAACTACAACTTGATTGCAAGCTCATTTTCCACTAACAGAAAAAATTATGTTTTCACATCAATTATAATAAAGATTAAGTTTCCTATATAAATTTTACCCACAAAACGCTGGAGCCAGTTACCCTCATTTATAAAGGGATGAGATAGGAATTGATGAGTTATATGAATTTAAAGCAATATTATTAAATCCTTCTTTAAAAAGTATCTTTTGTGTCCATGTTGTTATTAAACAGTCATTAAAACTTAAGTATAATAATAACAACCCTTTTAGAAACAGAATTATATTTAAGGAAGACAATTATCTGAACCCTAACATTTTTTCATCATGAAAGTTTGTTTTATGGACAGTTGTTTCTTTTTACCTTGTTGTTCATACAACTATACACTTTAGGAACTTCATCAAGCCTGGGAAGAAAAACATAGTACCATTTGTATTTCAGAAAGTTACACCTAAAAACATATAATGCAGCCATAAAAATGAGACATGTAGTGATGTAAAAAGGTGTCCCAAACTATTAATGCTAGTTACTTGTTTCTGTACTTTTTTTTAAAAAGCAGGAATTATTTTTGATGAAGCTTAAGGACTAAAAAAGATTTGCAAAGTGTTAATGACTAAGGGGTTCTATTTTGTACTTTATGTTTCTAAAGCTTTCTCTGTGAATTTAAAATTCGATTAATATTTATATAAAATAATTTAATAAAATTAATTTTTATGAAATTATAAAACATTGGCTTTATTATGATTAAGTCACACATGTCATCAGAACACTAATAAATTCTTTCAAAATGCTTTTCAAGTATAATGTTCGGGATTTTTCAAGTTTTTTTTATTAAGCACTGCTTGTTTTGATTCAAATGTAAAGGTAAATTATAACAAACCTTGGGAAGGTAATTCAGAAATTTTATACTTGCATACCCATTACTAACAGTCTCACTTCTAGGACTTTATTTTGAGAAAACAGTGGCAAATGTGGACAGTGTATGTACAAATTATGTTCAATTGCAATACTGGTAGTTATAAAGGAAAAAAACCAGAACATGTACACCAAGGGGGAAACCCTTTGCAGACATTAAAGAAAGAATAAGATTCTTAGGTGTACAGCACAAGATGCATACAATATATTTAAGTGCATACCATATAATTAGATTAACTGCAAAGTAGCATGCCAAGTATGTTTTCATATACATCATACATTTAATAGGTGAACTTGTTTGTTTTAACAAATCCAGAAAAGGCATATTCTAAATTGAAAAGGTTCGATTGGCATGCAATAGAAAACGACTCCCAATTTCTACCTCATCTGTATGTTCAACTACCTTTTTTTTAACAAAAGCATAGTTTAATACGTATTACCTCTCCATTAAATTTAAAGATTACCATCTATAACAATGAAACTGATAGGAAAGCAAGTTTGCTACCTAAATTATATACACTTAATTCAAAATTTTAAGCCCAAAATTCTTACTTTGAATTTTCATAAAATAATGCCAAGGGTCTTGTTAAATCTGCAAATATTTTTCGGATCATAGAAGGCAAAGAAATACGTCCAAACACATTGGAAAGAATGCTGATGATTGAGTTGCCCATCGGAAGGAGAGTATCAGAATTTATTTCCTTGAAGCTCAGTGTGTGGAAAGAATTGATCACTCTTACAATAAGCTTAAATAAAGAAGCCAATTTCCCTAGGGGCTCCTTCTTCTTTTTGGACCAATCTGAAGGTCTCTGTGGTGCTAAGATAAAACAGAATATATTAAAAACTCAAGTACTTTGAATTATGTCACTGTCCATCTTTACAATTTATATCTCATATTTAAATGATACATCTAATACAGGTATTTATCTGTAGAGTGATACCCACAAATCGTAAACTAATAAACCACTAATGGGTAAATATTACTACAACATTATCTTAAAAAGAGAATCAAAGATAAAGTGGCATATCTAGAATAAGAATTCCAGATAAACGATCTCTTTTCTCTAGCTGAATCGTCATATATCTTAAAAGCACTGGCTAACTCTCCTTTACCCTTCTTAGATTCCATCTCTCTCCAGATACCCACCTATAGAGATATTCACATTTGTCTTGTCAAGAAAACCACAACCATTCCAAAATTACTTGTTTCCCAAAGAATTCATTCTTTTAAGGTAAGAGATCTCAGATTTCAAGAAAAATCTAACTCACTGCTTGTTAAAAATATGTGGTGAAATGAAAACAAGTGTTGCTACTAAAAAGAAGTCAACCTCCCTCCCTATTATCAGTTTCCCAGACATGAATATAAATTGGAAAAGGCTACACAAAAAATATTGGCCAGGATGTTGAGGCTGAGAAGACAGTCCATGAGTCAGGGGACACCTATCTATTCTCTACCTCTGTCCACTCAGAGGATACAGAAGTAGTTGACACCTTGGTAGCAATGAACAGATCTTGGTTTCTAAATGCTAGTCTCTGCTAAATACATTGTCCATGTTCCTTAGCGATATGGCTGGTTTCAGGCTGTGGCAAGGAAAATACAGGATGAGCATGAGTATCTTAGGCCAAAGTTCTCAAAGTAATAATGGAAGCCTATGAAGTCATAGAAGCCAACATGAGCATTAATTAAGTACTAATTGTAGTGAATTAAAACCTCCCAAATAATAGAAATTCATAGTGATAAAAATTAAATAGGGGATAAAGGAACCTGTATCTTACATAAGGTGTCACTTAACATTTGGAAGTGACAGATGCCTAGTAGTGGTCAATAAATGATTGTAGAATGATTTATCAAATAATCAAAACAGGGATGGCATTTAATGTGATCAATTGGAACAATGTGAACTCTCACTTTGGAAATCATCCTACTGTTTTAAGTACAAAGAATCAATAAATGATAAACTCATGGGTGAAAGTTTGAGAAGATACAGGGTATTTACATAACCTAAAAGTATTGCCACAAAGCATTATTTTGTTAAGTGCTTACTAATTTACTTTACAATACAAAACCTGGCAGATACAATCTTAACCAAACAGTAAATGTTAACTGAACATCCCTAGTAGTAGGACAAATGAACACTGTGTGCCTACTGGCATAATAATGCACTGAAGAAAATACAGCATTACTTCTGTAGTATCCATGTAAAGAAATGAATACAATATACGGGACTCTCAAAAATTAACTTTGCCTATTCTCTTTACCTTTGGAGGTCATGAAAGATAAGACTCAGGAACTGTCCAGGTTGAAGATTTATCTATAACATACTTTAAATTGGTTCAGGAAAAAAACAATAAATGAAATAAATGTATAAATGAAGGGAGGGTGTGCGTGAAATTAAGACAAATGCCATCGTTAACTGAGGTGAGTAAAGACTATGAGATGTATTCTTGCAATGCTTCTCTCAATTTGAAATTATCACAAAATAACTTTTCAAAAAAACTCCCAAGCCAAATTGATGCATATCCATGAATAACAACTATTTTCTTACAGCTACTTCTAATTTCTTTTCCTCCTCAACTTCTGCTAACACATTTTAGGAATTTTCCGTTTTCCGTAAATTTAAACTGCAAGAATACCTCTTCCAAGATGTGAAAGACATTTGAAATTGTGGGGTTATAGTTTACAGATCATGGAGAGACTGGATATTCAGTTAATTTTAAACTTACAGAACAAAGTAGGTACAATTAAGTCAACATGAGGCTCATCATCTTGGCCTTATCGAACTTCAGTGGTTTACAAAAATCTGTTATCATTTGTTATACAACCTTTTTATACTTGGTTATTTAGAGACAGTTTTATTTTTCTGACACACCAAAGCAATCAAATTCAGGTACGTTCAGCCCAAGAAGGAAACTGAGAAAAAAATATTCCAGTACATCTACAACCTATTGTGTGACACTGAGGCTAGAATGCTCTGAACTGTAATAACACAACTTAGGTATTTAACATGTTTCTCTATATTACTACATAGTAAAAACTCAAATACCAAAAAAACCCTCCAAAAAACAAAAAAACTAACACCAACTAAAAAATAGTCTATATTCTAGAAATCTACATTAATTCACCAATGATAGTTTATTAAAGGGAAACTAGGTAGCTTTCTAATTTTTAAACAGGAAAAGTAGTATCTTTAAATATCAACATTTTCATTACTGGAAGATTATTTCCTATATAGCATGAACATATAACTATTGGTGGAAATATTTAATTGCAAAGAATCAATTAGCAAATTAAAATCAGAGTTCAGTGTTTATTACAATATTAATCTAGAATTAATCAAGGCATGTAATTTTAAAATCAGACTTGTTACAATTTCAATTGTCTAATTTTAACTAAAATGGTTAAAAAAAAAAACCACTACAATTTTAGAATCATTTAAAATTTCCTACACAATCATAACCTATTAATTGTTGCCATGATTTTCTATTCAATTTGATATCAACTCAATGATTCTCAAATCAGGTTACCAAGTAAGAACACTTTGATCAATGCTTCTTGTCTGGATAATCCCTTATAACCAATGAAGTAAGATCACTTGTATTATTAGGCAATTTTTAAATAGGATACTTATCTTTGTGCATTATAAAAAAGATGTGTGTGCGTGCATGTGCATGAGTGAGAAAAAGAGAGAGAAAAATCATACATGTAGGTGAGCCCCTAGCTCATAGTAGACATGTTTATACACCAGAAGTAGGTAAAATGAAGTAGAAAAGCAATTAGGATGTGCCTTGACAATAGTTCAGGGAGCCAGATTTATGAAATGCTGGGTGAATAAATAAAGATAAAGAAAATACTTACATTTAATTTTGGGCTGATATTTAATATTATACGGTGAGAAGTCAATGCAGTCAACCATTACAGTAACAGTATGAACAATTCTATCCAAGGACAACGAATTCTAGGGAATAACAGTTAAGTATTTTTAATTAGAAACTTTCAACTACTGGCATGGTTTTCAAAAACAGTAAGCATCAACCAAAAATACGACTTTTACTCTCATATATAAAACATAACACACGTCTTAGACTTAATATAACATACTAGGTACATTAAGTATATGGTTACGAGTATTTCCCAATTAGCTGTTAGGTGCCAGCCACAATACTTTCTGTTTCTCAACATTTAGGGAAAATAATTCAGTTTTTAAGATGTCAGTACAACTCAGCATATGAACCAATGAACAGAATGGAAGACTAGGTTCATTAATTATATTCTTGATAAATTCCTCTTGAAAATTACATGTGTTCACTGAAACCCAGCAAAACAAAACAAAAAATGAAAAAGTTGCTAATCTCCCTCATACCCTGTACTTCTCCTCCTCCAATCCAACTAAAATAAAAAATAAACCCAAAGAAGCATCAGAGATTTTCTGGGAATTTTTTAAAGGCAGGGGCCACAGGAGACTCAAAACAGAACAAAGGGAATCCCAACACCATGAGTCAAAATTAACACCTCTAAAATAGTGAGTTTTTTCTAAGACAGCCTCTTAGTAACAGAAAAACACACTGAGAATTCTGAGAAAAAAATCTGATGGTTATTTAAATCAACTGGTTAACTGAAAGAGTATTGGAATTAAAGATTTATCAACAGCTGAACTTTCTTCTCTTTTATTCTCCAGTACCTCCCACCTGTCCACTTCACTGCAGTAATTTACCTATCTGCCCCCAAAGACAGTGTTCCTCATGTGTGTTAAGGGCCAGAAGAAGAAAGGCAGTGCCCCATCTGGGAGTGAGAGGTCAGTCCACATTGACAATCTATACATTCATACAGGAAAGATACTTGGTTCCCATGCTTCCTTGTTGCTCAGTTACAAGGTAAATGATTCCTGTAACTACAATTTGCTATCAAAACTAGGAAAACAGGGTTTTCTGTCCTGGGTTAAGAAACACCATTCCAGCTGCCTGCACTGCTCAGTACATTAACCTTTACTGACAAAGATGCACAACCATGAGGAAAAACAGTATAATGAAGGTGTGCTACACACCAACAGAGCTAATCCAGAGCTAGAAAGGAAACCCAAGAAAATTAATATCCAGAGGGAAGAGGAAATCATAGATTTTTAAAAATAGTAAAGGTAAACAAGACCATTATAAAACACCTCAGGATTTAATCTGCAAAGGAAGAGACACAGAAATATCAAGCTCCCAGAACGCAGTAGCAAAACAAAATGTAAACATATGTAGATACAGAATAGGGACACAGAAGAGAAACCCAAAAGATCTAAAAACTATCTGAAACAAGACTCAAAAACAGAAGGGCCGAGGAGCAAAGCAATTTTCCTGAGAGGAAGGAACAGCTCTTTAGACTGAAAAGGTCTTTTAAGTACTTAGAGGAACAATTTTAAAAGATGCCCCCCATGACACATCCTGCTGAAATTTCTAAAATTCCAAAGACAAGAGAAAAATCCTGTAACTTTACAGAACAAAAGGAGGTTAGTTAGTAAGGAAAAGAAAAAAAAAAGCATTAGGATAAACAACTGTCAGTAAAAGCTGAAACAAATAAATAATAATTTCAAAATCCTGCAACGTAACTTTTCTGCAACCTTAAAATCTTTACTAATCAAGGGACTATGTATTGGATGAGATATCAGTCATAAACATATTAAGTGTGCTGAAAACTGGCCCTTTTTTTCTTAAGGAATAAAATATGGTGAAGTAAAACAAGGATGGAAAAAAAGGAAGTATAAGAAACGAAGCTGAGCAACAAATTATCCCCATTTTTGAAAATGTATTTATTTTCCAAGTTTTGTGATACCCTGTATATTAATATACATAGTAACTAATATAACTGAAGTTCAGATTTTTCAATAAAACCTGAAAGGTGGCAAGCATAAAATGTTGTGGGATACTGATGTCTTATCAATTTCTTTGCTGGGGTAGATATTAGAGAGATTAACTCTTCAAATCTGACAGATAAATAGAGGTTAAGAGTAGAAGCTGAAAGAAATAGGATATATAATACAGAGTTTTCTAAAGCATAAAACTTGATTAAAATGTTATGCGAAGAGAAAAAAAGATATAAGTTGTAATAACATATACCTTTTTACTATGTATGAAATTAAATGCTTACTAAAAGATTCCCATATTTACCTATATGCTATGTTAAGACACAGAAAGGTTAAAATAAATTGATACAAAGAAAATCCTAAACCCATACAATGAAATAATGAAACAATTAAGTGTAGGAACTCAGCCAAACACACGTATGAACCTCCCAAATGTAATACTGAGCTGAAAAGACAGACAAGTATGACTTCAGTCATATAAAATTTTAAAGAGAGGGGGAAAGTAAACAAATGTATACCGTTTGTGTGTATGTATAGTAAAGGAAAATAATTTTTTAAAAAGGATAGTAATTTACTCTTTAGAAAGTGGAGGACATTTTGATTCAAAATGCATAGGGAAGTGTCAAAGGTGTGGACAATGCTCTACATTAACTGACCTTGGTGGTGGCTACACAAGCGTTTCAGTATAATTTGTCAAACTGCACTGTTTCAAGAATTTTCTTTGTATTGCTCATATAAGTTATTTTCTTTTAAAAGATGGCACAAATTCTCAAAAAGATATCAGTGTATTAATTTCAAGTTGGTAAAATTGAAGGAAAGGCAGTAAAGAGGAACTCATTACCATGAATACATATTGGTCATGAACCTTCAGGTTTAACAATATAGCATTAAAACATGTAATACATAACATGTTCAAATACATCAAATACTCAGGAAGACACTTTATCAAGTCTTAGAAATGGACAATTATTAAAGTACTTTAAGGAGTTATAATGTACAAGATAGATTCCAAAATTACAAGTCATAGACAAACAATTCTCTGACCACAATACAAGAAAAACAGAAATTACTGATAAAATAGGCACACACACAATCATCAATTATTCCCTTACATGAAAAAGCACCCTTCTAAATAACCCTGTTCTAAAAGGACATAAAAATTAATATCCTATGGTTATTGATACCAGTAATAAGAACAGTCTTAGAGGTATATATTATAAAAGATGAAAGCAAAACTTTCAGACTTAAGCTAGAAAGTAACAAATATGGAAACAGATATTTAGTATATTTAAATAAGACAAAGTTTAAAAATCAGAAGTCCATCTTCTCAGTCTTTTTAATGCATTTGTAACATTCTTTCAAAAGGCACAAAGCTAAATGCTTTTTATCAGACTTAAAATAGGTAATATAACTAGATTTGGCATTTTTTACACTATTTAAATCATTAAAGAATACAGTGAAATATACAACTATTTGTATCATTCAAGAGTTTAGTATCTCTACAATACAAAAACAAATTAATGAGGAACTGCAATCTCACTAATGAATATATATGTAAAACGTTAAAACACTCATGTGCAACATTTTAAAAGAATTTCACTGTGACCAAGAAGGGTTTCCCAGGAACACGAGATTGGTTCAATATAAAGAAATGCACATTGTCAACCATTCTACAGCAGTCAAGTATAGGTGTATGTCGGGGGCATTTACAATAGCTGAAAACAGCGTTAAAACTACCCAAAATAAAGCAGGTTAATAGGTTAACTTGCAAAAAACTAAATACATGAACACAAATATTCTTGGATGGAAAGTTTCAACATTTTATAAAGATATAAATTATTTTTCAAATTTATCTATGAATTCAGTGTAGCCAACCAATGCCCAGCAAAATCTCAAAAGGGTTTTAAACTTGACAGATTCTCTTCCAGAAAAGAACAAAAGATGTAAGCCTAACCAAGACAATACTTAAAAGGTAAAAACTGAGGGTCAACTTTCTCCTTAAGGTATAACAACATTCAAGAAATTTATGATTCATGTGCCAGATAAATGCCAGGGATACCCATCAGTAAAAATGTTCCTAACTTTATGGAGTGTGGGTGAAGAAGTACACAAACAATTCTGAAGTAAGTACCAAAGAAAATGACAAGGTGCTATGACAGATACTAACCAACCTAATTAAATAAGACTTTGGAGAAGGAAGATCAAGTGTTATGGCCAGTTGCAAGCACTTTATATTTTTATTCCAAGCAACAGAAAGCTATGGAAGTGTTTTAAGAGTGATAAGATCTGATTTACAATTTTAAAGCTATACTGATAGACTATCAAAATACTACAATCAGAACTGTGTCAATACTTTAAAAGATACTATAAATGCATTAGAAAACTGAAAAGATGAATTTCTAGCTCTTGACAGATCTCTTTTCACTAATTACTAACAAGAGCTAAAAATCACTTCAGAAAAAAAAACGTTTCAGAGTAATAAAAACAATTCAAATGGCAAGAACACTATATTCATATACAATAAGCAACAAATGTAAATTGTATGCATAAATACAAATAAGTCTACTCTAAAATGATATATACCGAACTGCTGACAGTAGTTGTGCTTTTTAACTGAGTAAGGTAAAGGAGTGAAAAGGGATCTAAGTTTTAAGTCCATAAACTTCCAAATTAATGCCTTTAAAGAACTTATATGAGAATATAAACTCCAGGAGAGCAAGGTCCTTGGACTGTAATCTAGAACAGCACAGCCATACACAGGTACACAATAGTAAAAGTGCATCACTGTGAATACTCCTGAAACATGGACCTTAGAGGCCAAAGACAAAAAGTATTTAACAACACTGTTACTTGTTTTATACGTTATTAATAATTTAGTCCACTTAATAAACTAAAAACATTAATAAACAATAGTTCACAAATGTTATCTCCATTTAATCGAGAAGAATCTTCTAAATACAAAAGAAATCAGTATCAGGATAAACTCACTGAAAAGCTTTCATCTTCCAAACTGGACATTATCTTGGAAGCAAGTTCCTCACAGCACAGATTCTCTTCTGCGGTTGCCACAAGAGCAGCACAGCGAGCAAATGCTCTATACAATTTGGACCAAGTTTTATGTAGGGTCCTCATGGTGGCCTAACAACAGTAAAGAAAATTTAAAAATGTATATCTACATATAAAATACCTAAAAGAACACATCCTAAACACTAATGTTTAAGGAAGGTGTCACAGACTAGCACGCATACTAAGTTTTTACCCTGCCCAGAGTGCTAATTGAGAATCCTAATAATGCTGCATTACCAGCAATTATCAAACTTCAAGAGAAACTTACCTCTTCCTTCACCATTTTCCTTTCCCTTAAGTTGACTGTTAAGTCATAAGGAAATTTATTTTACAAAAAATTACTACAAGAATTCATTATAAAGGGCGAAAATAATATTTTCAGAAAAATGCAAATCCCTCAAAGATATGAAAATGCCTTACCACTGGAAATTTCTGTACTGGAAAAATATGGTTTATTGGTAAAGTCAATGCACCATATATGGCACTAAAATTATGTTCTAAGGCATCACCTTGATTCACTTCATTGGTCTGAAACAAAAAAAATAATGAAGTTAGAAAATTACCATTTAATTCTAGTCTAAGTAATAACATCTTACTTTGTGTAGTGAATAGAATTCTGTCCCCCAATATTGGAGTGTTCAAGAGATGGTGAACACGTGACCCCCTGTAAATGTAACCTTATTTGGAAATAGGGTTTCTTGCAGATGTAGTAAGTTAAAATGCAATCACCTGGATTGAGGCAGACCCTAATCAGTAACTGGTACCCTTACAAGAGGGATTTAGGGATTTAAAGAAGACAGATAAGAATGTCACTGAAGAGGGAGGCTGCAATTAAGACTGATGCATATATAAGCCAAGAATATCAAGAACTGCCTATGGCCAATATAAGCTAGGACACGCATGAACACATTTTTCCTCACAGCTTCAATCAACCCTCCCAATATACTGGCTTTAGATTTCTGGCTCCAAAGTTGTAAGTCCTAAAAAAGAACCTCAGAGGTTAACTACAAAATATAATATATGTAGAAGGGAGCATTCAAACAAGGACTTATAAAAAGGACCACAGCAATCCTCCAGTAGGGAACTATTTAAGAGTGTAAACTTTTCACCACTTAATCTTTCACACACACATCTCTCTCCGCCCATGGCTAACTACTAGTCTGTTCTCTGTGTTTATGAGTCTATACTAAGACTGTTAACTTTTTTCTCCCAGAAGAGTATGTTTAATGGTGTGCTGAACTGAGTAGCCAAAATAATTGCTATTGCACTATCACTTAATTTTCTGGAGACTTAGTATTTGAGTTACAGCAGAGTATATCCCAGAGAATACTTCCATTTAAAGACTGATAAATCTGCTGGTGAACCATTAAGTGACAGAAGTTGAGCATGATAACCTGCCAATATTGTCACTTTTTAAGTATTTAAATGTAAGGGCTTAGTCAACTCTCAACAGATTAATGACTTAGGGACTACTATATGGCTTTGAAGTAATCACCAACATGGCTTGACCATGGGAATCCCAAGAATATACGGTATAGTGAAGATGTTCATTATTATATCCCAAGGTACAAATACTGAAAAAAATCAAGATACGAGTATGACCATTTTTATATATCATACATGAGCCTTCTGGAGAAAATGGAGCTCATTAGTTCTCACTGTTACACTTTCTTGCACAATGAGGCAGAAATACAATGAAATCAACTGAAAATCAGAGAAACAACCAATCATACAGGAAAAAATATGCAATATCTCTTATTCAAATTCTAACTTTTATTTCTTTCCCCATGTGATCTTCTAGCAAGAAAAAAAGGAAAAAAACTCCTTAAACTTTGGGGGAGATATGTAGTAGACTTTTATCATACCTGATTAATCAATTCAGTTAATGGGGTCACAATAATACTCCACATTTTCCACAGATGCTCCTTGTTTTCCAGCTGCTTTGCATTTTGATTAATAACATTAAGAACAGAATCACTGAAAGCTAGTGGTGAAGTTGGACCAGAAAGAACACAGCCTACAAGGGTTTCCAGATTGAGAAAAAACCTGAAGAAAAAATTTTGAGCCATGCATTAACCTGCACTTTTTGCCAAAATACATTAATTACACTACAAAATTATCAAATAAACTGACAAGGACAAAATTGGCAAGTTCCAAGTCTTAATTTTTTAATTTAAAAAACTCATAATGTATATAACTCAAAGGAATCTCATTAATCACAGGACACCCTTCCAAGATAAACATAAAGAGTAACTTCTGTCTTAATTACCTCTCATCGTCTACACCACATTCCACAAGACTGTTGAAAATTAACTGAATTAAGAACAAAGCAGGAGTTCCCTGAAGAAAGATGGGAGATTGCAGTCAATCTTCTTGTTACACTTATTTTCTCCAATCACGTGAAATACCCGTTTATGCTTGAGAAATTTAACTTTTGACATTATTTAGGATATATGACAAAAATTACAGGAAAGGTATTTCCAGAAACCATACACAAAAAGCAAGCTCTTTATGTTTTAATCATAGCTGTTCCATCTACATGAACAAAGAAATTCCGGATATAAAAATAACAAAACTTATTGGACCCAACAATACCTACATCCTACAGATATTAAGTACATTTCACCATAATTAGACAATGCTACTAAGCTTCCAAAATCTGTACTAGAAACCAGTGCTTTTATTATTTATAAGCAAATAAATACTTTGCTGTGGAACTTGTTCTTTAATGCAAATGGTTCCATTAGTAGTGAGACATTTAATTACTTACATTCATCTATTACTTTATCAGTTTTCGTTTTAAAATAATCAGCATATCCAAATCCAATTCTCTTAAATACAATCTAAGTTTTGCTACTTTAAAAAAAGGAATACCATGAAACTCCTTTTTTTGCTCATTTTATCAGATCATTACATTTAAGATACTTGCATTAAGAATATCCATATTAGCAACCTGATATGCTGGTGAACCTAATACTTTCTGAGGAAGTCCTTTAATTGTAATTTCCATGATGACCTAAGAAAAATAAAAGGTTTATCTGTAAATTAGCCAGAGAAAAAGTACTAATACAAATCCAGTAATTTTAACTATATTTTAAATTTTAATAAATTGTCAATTAAATACATTCTCATCAGCTTGAAAACTGCAAATACAATAATATTTTCGTGTTACTGTAAATACATGTGCATTAATTTAAAAACTTCAAACACAGAATATAAAGAAGTGACAAAATCCTTCACCTCCAAGGATAATCAACGCTATCAGTTTGGACTATCACTTTTCTAAACATTCTATCTCCATATATTTAAGTACACAAAGAAGCATAACCTCCCGTGCTGGCTGTCACATACATGTCCATATACCATTAATGATATTACATTACTGTTACTCTGGAACTGACATTCCTCTGAGAGTACCATGGAGTTTTAACATCAATACGTGTAGAAACATTCTTAACCGCTGTAAGAACATGCACAATTTGTCAAACAAATTTTTCTATTAATGAACCTTGAGGCTATTTCCAATTTTGTATACTACACGAAGAAATTCTGTAATGAATTATGTACTCACTGGTGAGAGAAGCAAGTATTTCAAAGGACGGTTAACTAGAAGTAGGTATAAAACATGCCTCTTAAATGTGACAGAACCTACCGAACTGCCATCTAAAAATAAAAGTATTACTACACTGGTATTAACCTGAACTATGTAACTTAAGTGACATAACAATATTGGTGAAAATATGCTTTTACATATTCTCATTTGAAGCAAATACTAATGATAATAAAAAAATAGGATTTGTTAACCATTAATTTTATTCCTAGCCCATAGTACTCTGACTGTATCAACTCATTTAATTATGAAGTACTACTATATTTCCTCTTTCCAAAAAGACAAGAGGGTGAATTATCCAAGTTAACTAAGCTAATAGTTCAGCTGAGATTCAACTTAGTCTGTTCCAGAGCCCTTGCTATGAACCACTATGCTCTAATGCCATAGTAGGTATCACTGTCAAGGTACTCTCTAAGATTTAGAAAGAATTTAAGTAATGGTACAGTATGTTTCACCTGTAGCTTCTTTTGGGAGAATACTATAAAAAATATATCCAGTTCACTTTTTCATTCTCCACTATAAAAGATTACAAAATGTGTTTAATACACAAATCACTCTTTGTTAAAAAGAGTTCACTGAAGATACAAAAGCTTCAAAATGTTACCAGGTATTTTTTAAATGTATAAATAATTAGTGGAGCTCAGCAATCTACTCATAAAATTAGTTTTTATCTGAGTTACTTCTGTTTAAGTCTTATGTCCTTTATCCCATTTCACTTGTATCACCTGTTTTCTCCTAATCACACTGGCAGTTTTTTGTAGTTGCCATTATAGTAATTTACTTTATTAAGGTTTCAAGTGACTCTAAAGTCCATGGAATGACATTTATTGTAGGACTAAACTTGCTATAAATCTGTGGAATTATCTCCAACATAAAATTCAATTTTAGAATATGATCTTTAAATTCTAGCATATAGGTACTACACTTACCAGTGTTTTCGATACAGGAAATACATCTGACTCCACTATACATCCCAAAGATTTTAGTAAGAGAGTCAAAACTTCAGAACCTGGTCTCTCTTTTTTGTTACCTATCAGAAAGCAAAGGAGGGAGAGGATTAAAGATAGCAGCATGAGAGATAGCCTCCTCCCAAAACCACATATATTATTATAGTTTTTACAACTAATCCTGAATGAGCAATAGGAAAGAAGATTGTGACAGACTGCACACACCCGGCGAAAAGAGGAGACCAAACAGAATAGGGTAATGTACCAAAGCTGAGATCCGGAGGGACGAAAGCTGTGATCAGGCGGGACCCAAGACGTTTCCCAATCCCAGCTCAACGGCGGGAGGAAAAGAAACTGAGCGGAAGGGAGAGGAGGCCTAGGACTGCTGAACACCCAGTGCTGGAGAACTGCTCTGGGAGCACAACCTACACTGCATGGTGCTCTGGAGATTAGTGGGTTGGAAAACTAAGACAAGCAGAATACCTGGAGAGACAGATTCCAGCCGTTAGTGGAAAACAGGGATCCGCATCTGGCTGCTCTTGGACAAAAGAAAGGTGGGCAGTCTGAAAGATTTCCCAACAGGAGTGTTGCTAAAGGGGCAAGGATTGCACAGAACTTGCTGCTCAAGAAAGGACAGGTGGATAAAACTGTCCAGGTGCACTCTGCCCACCAGAATGGGATCTTGCAGGACCTTCAGGCACCCCAGCCCTCTGGCTGGCTACGTAGCTATGAAGCCCCACACCGTAATAGGCAGCCTGCTGCGTCTCCCTCCCGGTGGTCCAGCACCGGTTCGCAAACAGGCAGGCCCTGCCCTGGTGTCAGGCCAGCAAGACTGAGGCCCTGCATACAGCAGCTACAAACACAAGGCACAGAAGCTTAAACCTGTGAGGTCAGTCCACTGATTTTGGCAGTGGAGACAGGCAAAGCAGCAGGGAGGCAGGAAACAGCTATTTCCTCCCCCCAGGCATCAGCATTGCTCCCCTGCAACCACCGACATAGCTCCAGGGGTTGAACACCTCCAGAGAGGAGAGCTTCTGGGCACTAGAGGGCATCACATACAAATATAAATCGACAAACGAAACTGGTTCAAACCAAAATCCCACAAACACCAGAAAAGAGCCAAGTGAAAGTGAACTCATCAATGTTCCTGAAAGAGACTTCAAAATAAAAACCATAAACATGCTCATGGAGATTCAGAAAAATATTCAACTTAGGGACAAATTCAGGACTGAGATTCAATCATTAAGGAGTTCAATATCTGAAATGAAACATACAATTGATGGATTAAAGACCAGATTAGATATAGTAGAGGAGACGGTAAACTGAACAGAAACTGAAGAAGACGAATACAAAGAAGCTGAGTCACAGAGAGAAAAAAGGATCATTAGGAAAGAATATTGAGAAAACTGTATGACCAATCCAAACGGAACAATATTCAAATTATAGGTGTACCAGTAGAAGAGTGAGAAAAAGGGATAGAAAGTGTCCTACAGGAGGTAACTGCTAAAAACTTCCCAAATCTGGGCAAGTGGTCTCTCAGGCCATGGAGGTGCAGATCTACCAACACAAGGGCCCCAGGAAGACAACACCAAGACATATAATAATTAAAATGGTAAAGATGAAGGATAAGGACACACTTTTAAAAGCAGCCAGAGAGAAAAAAGATCACAAACAAAGGAAAATCCATCAAGCCATCATCAGACTTCTCAGTAGAAATCGTACAGGCGAGAAAGGAGTGGGATGATATATTTAATTCAATAAAGCACAAGGGCCTTAAACAAAGAATACTCCACCCAGCAACATTATCATTTAAATCTGAAAGAGATTACCAATTTCCAGATAAGCAAAAGCTGAGACAATTTACCTCTCACAAACCTTCTCTACAGTGTATTTTGGAGGGATTGCTAGATAGAAGTGTTCCTAAGGCTAAATAGCTGTCACCAGAGAAAATAAAACCACAGTAAACAAAGTAGAACAAATAATTACTAAGCAGATACAAAATCAAATCAACTACCCCCAAAGTCAAAGGACTGACAAAGACTACACAATATGATACCTAATATATAAAGAATGGAGGAGGAACAAAAAGGAGGAGAAAAAAAAAAAGAAACTTTAGATTGCATTTGTAAAAGCATACTAAAAAAAATCAGACTGTTAATAAGGAAGTTAGCCTTCAACCTTTGGTAACCACGAATATAAAGCCTGCAATGGCAATAAGTACCTACTTATTGATAATCATGCTAAATGTAAATGGTCAAAATGCACCAAACAAAAGACACAGTAACTGAATGGATAAAAAAACAACACCCATCTATATGCTGCCTACAAGAGACACACTTCAAAACCTGAAGACATACAAAAATAAAAGTGAAGGGATGGACAGTAGATGAATGGATAAAGAAGATGTGGTACATACACACAATGGAATACTATTCAGCCGTAAGAAGGAAGCAAATCCTGCCATTTGCAACAACATGGATAGAGCTGGAGGATATAATGCTCAGTGAAATAAGCCAGGCAGAGAAAGACAAGTGCCAAATGATTTCCCTCATTTGTGGACTATAACAACAAAGCAAAACTGAAGGAACAAAATAGCAGCAGACTCAGAGACTCTAAGAAGGAACTAGTGGTTACCAAAGGGGAGGGGTGTGGGACAGCGGGTGGGGAGGGTGGGAGAAGGGGATTGTGGGGTATTATGTTTAGTACACATGGTGTGGGGGATCACGGGGAAAACAGTGTAGCACAGAGAAGGCAAACAGTGAATCTGTGGCATCTTACTACACTGATGGACAGTGACTGCATTGGGGTATGAGTGGGGACTTGATAATATGGTAGTGAACACATTGTTTTTTCATGTGAAACCTTCATAGGAGTGTATATCAATAATACCTTAATAAAAAAAAAGTGAAGGAATGGAAAAAGATATTTCATGCAAATAATAGGGAGAAAATAGCAGGAGTTGCAGTACTTGTACCAGACAAAATAGACTTCGAAACAAAGTCACAAGAAAAAAAGAAGGATATTCCGCAACAATAAAGGGGTTGGTCCAACAAGAGGATATAACCATTATAAACATCTATGCACCCAACACAAGAGCACCTGCATATGTGAAAGAAATACTAACAAAATTGAAGGGGGAAATAGAATGCAATGCATTCATTCTAGAAGACTTCAACACTAATCACTCCAAAGGACAGATAAACAAGACAGAAAATAAGTAAGGAGACAGAGGCATTGAACAATAATTAGAACAGATGGACCTGAGAGATTAAAGATGGCGGCGTGAGAGGTGAGACAGAGGCTTCCTCCTAAAACCACATATAATATGAAAATAAAGCTACTACAATTACTCTTGAAAGAGCAACGGGAAAGAGAACTACAATAAACTGCATACACCTGGAGACAAGAGCAGCCCTCACAGAAAACGGTAATGTACTAAAGCTGTGGTCCTGCGGGATCCAAGCCCTTCCCCCACCCCAGCTCACTGGCAGGAGGAACAGGAACAGAGCAGAGAGGGAGTGGAGAACTGGGACTGCTTAATACCTAACTCTGGAGATCTACTCTGGGAGCACAAACCTACATTTCTTGGTGCTTGCATGATGCTCTTGTAATTAGGAGCTTGGAAAGCTAAGACAGGCGGAGTTCCTGGAGAGACTTAGATTCCGGCTGCCTGTGAGATCAGGGATCCATACCCAGCTTCTCCAGGATGGGGGAGGAGCAGGCAGTCTGAGAGACTTCCTGGCAGGGAGGATCTTGGAAGGAGGCCTGCTGAGGGGCAAGGACTGCGCGGAGCTTGCGGCTCGGGAGAAAGGACAGGTGGACAGGATAGTCCGGGTGTACTCTGCCCAGCAGATTGGGGGTTTTCTGATCTTCAGGTGTGCCAGCTCCCTGGCTGCCTGCAACCCTTCTGTGACAGGCAGACTAGTGCACCTTTCGCCTGGCCAGCCCCACTGGGCTTGCAAACCTGGAAGCCCTTCCCTGGTGTTGGGCCAAACGGAGGGAGGATCTGTCTACAGCAACTTAAAAGGCAAAGCACAGAGGCTTATACCTGTGTGCTCAGCCCACCGGTTCAGACAGTGGAGACAGGCATAGCAGCCAGGAACTAAGAAACAGCCCTTTCCTCCCCGAGGCACCAATACCACTCCCCTACAATCCCTGACATTGCTTCAGGGATTGAGCAGCTCCAGAGAGTAGAGCTTCTGGGCACAAGAGAGCTCCATACACAAATATGAAATGCCAAAGGAACCTGGTCCAGAGTAAAATTATGAACACAACTCCTGAGAAAGATTTTAATGATATGAACCTTATGACTCTCCCTGAAAGGGAGTTCAAAATAAAAATCATTCACATTCTCTTGGAGGTACGGAAAGATATTCAAGAACTCAGGAATGAATTCCTGTCAGAGATCCAATCCTTGAGGAACACAATGAACGGTGTTAAAAGCAGATTGGATACGGTGGAGGAGACGATAAATGAAATAAAAACTAGAGAAGAAGAATACAAAGAAGCGGAGGTACTGAGAGAAAAAAGGACCTCTAGGAATGAAAGAACATTGAGAGAACTGTGTGGCCAATCCAAACGGAACAATATTCGCATTATAGGAGTACCAGCGGAAGAAAAGAGAGAAAAAAAGGGATAGAAAGTGTCTTTGAAGAAATAATTGCTGAAAACTTTCCCAAACTGGGGGAGGAAATAGTCTTGCAGTCCACGGAAGCCCACAGATCTCCCAACACAAGGGACCCAAGGAAGACAAAACCAAGACACATAATAATTCAGATGGCAAAGGTCAAAGATAAAGACAGAGTATTAAAGGCAGCTAGAGAGAGAAAAAAGATCACCTACAAAGGAAAACCCATCAGACTATCATCAGACTTCTCAACAGAAACCTTACAGGCCAGAAGAGAATGGCATGACATATTTAATGCAATGAAACAGAAGGGCCTCGAACCAAGAATATTGTATCCAGCACGATTATCATTTAAATATGACGGAGGGATTAAGCAATTTCCAGACAAAGGAGAGTTGAAAGACTTTGCCTCTCATAAACCACCACTACCCGATATCTTAAATAGACTGTTCTAGAGGGAAGCACCCCTGAGGCTAAAAAGATGTCACCAGAGAAAATAGAATCATAGCAAAGAAACCAGACCATCCAAATACTAACTAAAGGCAAATAATGAAACACCCAATATATAAAGAATGGAGGAGGAAGAATAGGAAAGGAGAGATAAAGAATCATCAGACGGCATTCACAATAACGTAACAAGAAAGTTAAGTTAGATTCTTAGATTGTAAAGAAGCAACCCTTGAACCTTTGGTAACCATGAATCTAAAGCCAGCAATGGCAATAAGTACATATCTATCAATAATCACCCTAAATGTAAATGGACTGAATGCACCAATCAAAAGACACAGAGTAACAGAGTGGATAAAAAAATCAAGACCCGTCTATATGCTGCTTACAAGAGACTCACCTCAAACCCAAAGATATACACAGACTAAAAGTGAAGAGATGGAAAAAGATATTTCATGCAAACAACAAAGAGAAAAAAGCAGGTGTTGCAGTACTTGTGTCAGACAAAATAGACGTCACAACGAAGAAAGCAGCAAGAGATAAAGAAGGACATTACACATAATGATAAAGGGGTCAGTCCAACAAGAAGATATAACCATTATAAACATATATGCACCCAACAGAGGAGCGCCAACATATGTGAAACAAATACTAACAGAATTGAAGGAGGAAATAGACAACAATGCATTCATTTTAGGAGACTTCAACACACCACTCACTCCAAAGGACAGATCAACCAGCAGAAAATAAGTAAAGACACAGAGGCACTGAACAACACACTAGAACAGATGGATCTAACAGATATCTACAGAACTCTGCACCCAAGAGCAACAGAATACACATTCTTCTCAAGTGCACATGGAACATTTTCCAGAATAGACCACATACTAGGCCACAAAAAGAACCTCAGTTATTTCAAAAATATTGAAATACTACCAACCAACTTCTCAGATCACAAAGGTATAAAACTAGAAATAAATTTTAGAAAGAAATCAAAAAGGCTCACAAATACGTGGAGACTTAACAACATTCTCCTAATGAATCAATGGGTTAACAACCAAATCAAAACAGAAATCAAAGAATATATGGAGACTAATGACAACAACAACACAAAGCCGCAACTTCTGTGGGACGCAGCAAACGCAATTCTAAGAGGAAAGTATATTGCAATCAAGGCCTATTTAAAGAAGGAAGAGCATTCCCAAATGAACAGTCTAAAGACACAATTATTGAAACTGGAAAAAGAAGAACAAAGGAGGCCCAAAGTCACCAGAAGGAGGGACATAATAAAGATCAGAGAAGAAATAAATAAAATTGAGAAGAATAAAACAATAGAAAAAACCAATGAAACCAAGAGCTGGTTCTTTGAAAAAATAAACAAAATAGATAAACCCCTAGCCAGACTCAGTAAGAGAAAAAGAGAATCTACACACATAAACAGAATCAGAAATGAGAAAGGAAAAATAACGACGGACCCCACAGAAATACAAAGAATTATAAGAGAATATTACGAGCATCTGTATGCTAACAAGCTGCAAAACCTAGAAGAAATGGACAACTTCTTAGAAAAATACAACCTTCCAAGACTGACCAAGCAAGAAACAGAAAAACTAAACAGACCAATCACCAGCAACGGAATTGAATCGGTAATCAAAAAACTACCCAAGAACAAAAGCCCTGGACCTGATGGATTCACCTCTGAATTCTACCAGACATATAGAGAAGAAATAACACCCATTCTCCTTAAAGTTTTCCAAAAAAATAGAAGAGGAGGGAATACTTCCAAACTCTTTCTATGAAGCCAGCATCACTCTAATACCAAAACCAGGCAAAGACCTCACCAAAAAAGAAAATTACAGACCAATATCCCTGATGAACGTAGATGCAAAAATACTCAACAAAATATTAGCAAACCGAATTCAAAAATACATCAAGAGGATCATACACCATGATCAAGTGGGATTCATCCCAGGGATGCAAGGATGGTACAACATTCAAAAATCCATCAACATCATCCACCACATCAACAAAAAGAAGAACAAAAACCACATGATCATCTCCATAGATGGTGAAAAAGCATTTGACAAAATTCAGCATCCATTCATGATTAAAACTCTCAACAAAATGGGTATAGATGGCAAGTACCTCAACATCATAAAGGCCATATATGACAAACCCACAGCTAACATCATACTTAACAGCGAGAAGCTGAAAGCTTTTCACCTAAGATCGGGAACAAGACAGGGATGCCCACTCTCTCCACTGTTATTCAACATAGTACTGGAGGTCCTAGCCACGGCAATCAGACAAAACAAAGACATACAAGGCATCCAGATTAGTAAAGAAGTCAAATAGTCACTATTTGCAGATGACATGATACTGTACGTAAAAAACCCTAAAGACTCCACTCCAAAACTACTAGAACTAATATCTGAATTCAGCAAAGTTGCCGGATACAAAATTAACACACACAAATCTGTTGCTTTCCTATACACTAATGATGAACTAACAGAAAGAGAAATCAGAAAAACAATTCTATTCACAATTGCACCTAAAAGAATAAAATACCTAGGAATAAACCTAACCAAGGAAGTGAAATACCTGTACTCTGAAAACTACAAGACACTCCTAGGAGAAATTAAAGAGGACACTAACAAATGGAAATGCATCCCATGCTCTTGGCTAGGAAAAATATTCTCAAAATGGCTGTACTACCTAAAGCAATCTACAGATTCAATGCAATCCCTATCAAACTACCAACAGCTTTCTTCAATGAACTGGAACAAACAACTCAAAAATTCATTTGGAACCACAAAAGACCCCGAATACCCAAAGCAATTCTGAGAAGGAGGAATCAAACAGGGGGAATTAGGCTCCCTGAGTTCAAACTCTACTACAAAGCCACAGTAATCAAGACAATTTGGTACTGGCACAAAAACAGACCCACAGACCAGTGGAACAGAATAGAAAATCCAAACATTAACCCAAACATTTACAGACAATTAATATTTGATAAAGGAGCCTTGGATATACAATGGGGAGATGACAGCCTCTTCAACAGCTGGTGTTGGAAAAACTGAATAGCTACATGTAAGAGAATGAAACTGGACTACCGTCTAACCCCATATACAAAGGTAAACTCAAGGCGGATCAAAGACCTGAATGTAAGTCATGAAACCATAAAACTCTTAGAAAAAAACATAGGCAAAAATCTCTTGGACATAAACATGAGCGACATCTTCATGAACATATCCCCACAGGCAAGTGAAACAAAAGCCAAAATGAACAAGTGGGACTATATCAAGCTGAAAAGCTTCTGTACAGCAAAGGACACCATCAGTAGAACAAAAAGACATCCTACAGTATGTGAAAATATATTCATAAATGATGTATCTGATAAGGGGTTGACATCCAAAATATATAAAGAACTCATGCACCTTAACAAACAAAAAGCAAATAATCCAGTTAAGAAATGGGCACAGGACATGAATAAACACTTCTCTAAAGAAGAAATTCAGATGGCCAACAGGCACATGAAAAGATGCTCCACATTGCTAATCATCAGAGAAATGCAGATTAAAACCACAATGAGATATCATCTCACACCAGTGAGGATGGCCAACATCCAAAACACAAACAAATGTTGGCGAGGATGTGGAGAAAAAGGAACCCTCCTACACTGCTGGTGGGAATGCAAATTAGTTCAACCATTGTGGAAAGCAGTATGGAGGGTCCTCAAAACACTCAAAATAGAAATACCATTCGACCCAGGAATCCCACTCCTAGGAATTTACCCTAAGAATGCAGCAGCCCAGTTTCAAAAAGACAGATGGACCCCTATGTTTATTGCAGCACTATTCACAATAGCCAAGAAATGGAAGCAGCCTAAGTGTCCATCAGTAGATGAATGGATTAAGATGTGGTACATATACACAATGGAATATTATTCAGCCATAAGAAGAAAACAAATCCTACCATTTGCAACAACATGGATGGAGTTAGTGGGTATTATGCTCAGTGAAATAAGCCAAGTCGAAAAAGACAAGTATCAAATGATTTCACTTATATGTGGAGTATAAGAACAAAGAAAAAAACTGAAGGAACAAAACAGCAGCAGACTCACAGAACCCAAGAACGGACTAATAGTTACCAAAGGGAAAGGAACTGGGGAAAATGGGTGGGAAAGGAGGGATAAGAGAGTAAAAGTGGTATTACGATTAGCAGACGTAAGGTAGCAGGGGCATGGGGAGGGCTGTACAACTCAGAGAAGACCAGTAGTGACTCTATAGCATCTCACTATGCTGATGGACAGAGACTGTAATGGGGTTGGTCAGGGGGACCTGATGAAGGGAGTAGTTTAATCACCATAATATTGCACATGTAACTGTAGATTAATGATACCAAAATAGATTGTAAAAAAAAACAGATGGACCTAACAGACAACTACAGAACTCTACACCCAAAAGAAACAGGATACAGAGTCTTCTCAAGTGCACATGGAACATTTTCAAGAATAGATAATATACTAGGCCACAAAAAGAGCCACAGTAAATTCATAAACATTTAAATTGTACCAACAAGCTTCTCAGAACACACAGGTATGAAACTAGAAATAAATTATGCAAAGAAAACGAAAAATCCCACAAATGCATAGAGGATTAATATGTCCCTAAATGACCAATGGATCCATGACCAAATAAAAACAGATCAAGCAATATATGGAGACAAATGACAACAATAATTCAACACCACAAAATATGTGGGACAATGTGACGGTGGTGCTACAAGGGAAGTATATTGCAAAACTGGTATACCTCAGGAAAGAACAATCCCATATGAAAAGTCTAAAATCACAATTAACGAAACTAGAAAAAGAAGACCAAATGAGGCCCAAAGTCAGTAGAAGGAGAAACATAATAAAAATTAGAGCATAAATAAATAAAATCGAAAAGAACAAAACAATAGAAAGAATCAATGAAAGCAGGAGCTGTTTTTTGAGAAAATAAACAAAAAATATAAACCCCTAGACAGACGTATCAAAGAAAAAAGTCTACACACATAATCAGAATCAAAAATGAAAAAGGGAAAATCACTATAGACACCACTGAAATACAAAGAATTATAAGAGAATATGATGAAAAATTAAATGCTAACAAACTGGATAACCTGGGAGAAATGGACAACTTTCTAGAAAAATACAACCTTCCAAGAATGACAAAGAAAGAAACAAAATCTGAACAGACCAATTACCAGCAGAGAAATTGAATTTATAATAAAAAAACTACCTAAGAACAAGAAAATCTGAACAGATCAATTGCCAGCAGCAAAACTGAATTCATAATCAAAAAACTACCTAAGAACAAAATGTGTGAACCAGATGACCTCACCAATGAATTTTATCAAACATTTAGAGAAGACCTAACACCCATCCTCCTTAAGTTTTCCAAAAAGTAGGAGAGGAGAGAATACCTCCATACTCATTCTATGAGGCCAGCATCACCCTAATACCAAAACTAGGCAGACATCACAAAAAAAGAAACTTACAGACCAATATCCCTGATGAACATAGATGCAAAACTACTCAAGAAAATATTAGCAACCAAATTCAAAATACACCAAAAAAATATCATGATCATGTAGGATTTATTCCAGAGATACAAGGATGGTACAATATTCTAAGATCCATCAACAACATACACATCAACAAAAAGGACAAAAACCACATCATCTCCATAGATGCTGAAAAAGCATTCCACAAAATTCAACATCCATTCATGATAAAAACTCTCAACAAAATAGTATAGAGGGCAAGTAACTCAACATTAACAAAGGCCATATATGAGAAACGCACAGTCAACATCATACTTATCAGCAAGAAGCTGAAAGCTTTTCATTTAAGATTGGGAACAAGGACGCCCACTCTCCCCACTTTTATTCAACATAGTTCTGGATGTCCTTGTCCTTGCCAAGGCAATCAGACAACACAAAGAAATAAAAGGCATCCAGATTGGTAAGGAAGAAGTTAAACTGTCACTGTTTGCAGATGACGTGATATTGTACTTAAAAAACCCTAAAGAATCCACCCGAAAACTACTGGACCTAATATCTGAATTCAGCGAAGTTGCAGGATACAAAATTAATACACAGAAATCCATTGTACATTTCTATATACTAACAAACTAGCAGAGAGAGAAATCAGGAAAACAATTCCATTCACAATTGCATGACAAAGAATAAAATACCTAGGAATAAACCTAACAAAGGAAGTGAAGGACCTATACCCTGAAAACAATGAGACACTCATGAAAGAAATTAAAGACACCAATAAATGGAAATATATCCCATACTCATAGAATAGGAAGAATTAATATTGTCAAAATTGCCATTCTGCCTACAGCAATCTAGATTCAATGCAATCCCTATCAATATACCAAAAGCATTATTTAAGGAACTAGAAAAAATAGTTCTAAAATTCATATGGAATGACAAAAGACCCCAAATAGCCAAAGCAATCCTGAGAAGGAAGAATAAAGCTGGGGGGATTACACTCCCTGACTTTAAGCTCTACTACAAAGCCACAGTAATCAAGACAATTTGGTACTGGCACAAGAACGGACCCATAGACTAATGGAACAGACTAGGCAGACCCAGATATAAACCCAAACATATATGGTCAATTAATATATGATAAAGGAGCCATGGACATACAGTGGGGAAATGACAGCCTCTTCAACAACTGGTGTTGGGAAAACTGGACAGCTAAAAGCAAGAGAATGAAACTGGAGATTATTGTCTAAACCCATAGACAAAAGTAAACTCGAAATGGATCAAAGACCTGAATGTAAGTCAAGAAATCATGTAACTGTTTGAAAAACATAGTCAAAAATCTCTTGAATATCAACATGAGCAACTTTTTCCTGGAACACATTTCCTTGGGCAAGGGCAACAAAAGCAAACATGAACAAACAGGACTACATCAAGCTAAATAGCTTCTGCACATCAAAGGACACCATCAACAGAACAAAAAGGCATCCTACAGTATGGGAGACATGTATTTGTAAACAGCATATACGACAAGGGGTTAACACCCAAAATATATAAAGAACTCACATGCCTCAACACCCAAAAAGCAAATAACCAGAATAAAAAAATGGGTGGAGGATATGAACAGACAATTCCCCAAACAAGAAATTCAGATGGCCAACAGGCACATGAAAAAATGCTCCACATTACTAATTATAAGGGAAATTCAAATTAAAATAATGAGATATCACCTCACACCAGTTAGGATGGCCAACATCAAAGAGTAGTAACAACAAATGTTGGTGAGGATGCAAAGGGAACCCTCCTATACCAATAGTGGGAATGTAACTAGTTCAACCATTGTGAAAAACAATATGGAGGTTCCTCAAAAAACTAAAAATACAAATACCATTTGACCCAGGAATTCCACTCCTAGTAATTTACCCAAAGAAATCAAGTTCTCAGATTCAAAAAGACATATGCACCCCTATGTTTATCGCAGCACTTTTTACAATAACCAAGATATGGGAGCAAACTAAGTATCCATCAGTGGATGAATGGATAAAGAAGTGGTATATATACACAATGGAATACTATTCAGCCATAAAAAAGAAACATCATTTGCAACAGTATGGATGGAGCTGGAGGATGTTATGCTCAGTGAAATAAGCCAGGCAGAGAAAGACAAGGGCCAAATGATTTCCCTCATTTGTAGACTATAACAATGAATCAAAAGTGAAGGAACAAAATAGCAGCAGACTCAGAGACTCCAAGAAGGAACTAGTGGTTACCAAAGGGGAGGGGTGTGGGAGGTTGCGAGAAGGGGATCCTGGGGTATTATGTTTAGTACACATGGTGTGGGGAATCACGGGGAAAACAGTGTAGCACAGAGAAGGCTAACAACAGTGAATCCGTGCCATCTTACTACACTGATGGACAGTTACTGAACTGGGGTATGAGTGGGACTTGATAATATGGGTAAATGTAGTAACCACATTGTTTTTTCATGTGAAACCTTCATAAGAGTGTATATCAATAATACCTTAAAAAAAGTAGCAGAGAGCAAAAGGAAAAAAAAAGAGGATGTGTATACAACACAGTCGTTCAACAGTTACCTATTATTAAATCTTCAACCTACTAGTGCAGTTACTATCTGTCAGTATAGGAGTATGTTACAGAATCATTAGCAAATATTTTCCATGCTGTACTACCATGCCTGTGACCAACTTAGCTTTGAGAATTTATGTGCCTTTTATTCCCCTCACCCTCCCAACCCACCTACCCCAGCCTCTCCAACATTGTAACACCAGTCACTTCTCAGTGTCTTTAAGTCTACTACTGTTTTGTTCCTTGTTCTACTTTGTTTTTATATTCCACAAATAAGTAAAATCATATTTTGTCTTTCTCTGTCTGGCTTATTTCACTTAGCATAATACCATATAGATCCATCCATGTAGTTGCAAAGGGCAGGAAACTTTTATGGCTGAGTAATAATCCACTGTATATATGTACCACCTCTCCCATTCATCTATTGATGGACACCATTTGACCCAGTAATTCCACTCCTAGGAATTTACCCAAAGAAAGCAAGACCTCAGATTCAAAAAGACATATGCACCCCTATGTTTATCACAGCAGTATTTACAATAGCCAAGAAATGGAAGCAACTTAAGTATCCACCAGTAGGTGAATGGATAAAAAAGTGGTATATATACACAAGGGAATACTATTCAGCCAAAAAAAAGAAACAACTCCTACCATTTGCAACATGGATGGCTTGGTATGGTAACTTGGCTATGGTAAATGATGGAGTGATAAACATAGGGGTGCATGGATCTTTACTAATCAGGTATTTTGTTTTCTTCAGGTCTTTTGGATAGTGGTCATTCTAACTGGTGTGAGGTGATATCTCATTGGGGTTCTGATTCGCATTTCCTTGATTAGCGATTAAGAGCACCTTTTCATGTGCCTGTTGGCCATTTATGTTTCTTCTTTGGAGAAGTGTCTGTTAAGGTCCTCCACCCATTTTCTAATTGGGTTATTTGATTTTTGGTTTGAGTTCTTTATATATTTTGGATGTTAACCCCGAGTTTTTTGCGAATATATTCTCCCATACCGTAGTAGGGTGACTTTTTGTTCTGCAGATGGTATCATTTGCTGTACAGAAGCTTTTTAGTTTGATGTAGGCCCACCTGTTTTCAATTGTTTCTTTTGCCTAAGGACATATGCCTAGGAAAGAATTGTTCTTGCTAATCTCCAAGAGATTTTTGCCTGTTTTCTTCTAAGAATTTTATGGTTTCACATCATAAATTTAGGTCTTTGATCCATTTCAAGTTTACTTTTGTGTTCGAAGACAATAATCCAGTTTCATTCTCTTACATGTAGTTGTCCAGTTTTCCCAACACCAAGTTGTTGAAGAGGCTGTCCTTTCCCCATTGTGTATTCATGGCTCCTTTCTCATATATTAATTGACCATTATATGGGTGGGGTTTATTATCTGGGCTCTCTGTTCCATTGATCTTATGGGGCTGTTCTTGTGCCAGTACCATAATCTTTGATTAATGTAGCTTTGTAGTATAGCTTGAAGTCAGGGAGCATTAATACTCTCACCTTTGTTCGTCTTGGGATTGCTTCACTATTGGGGGGGGGTCTTTCGTGGTTCCACATGTTTTTATGATTATTTGCTTTAGTTAATCGAAAAATGCCATTGGTATTTTGAAAAGTATTGTATTGAATCTGTAAATTGCTTTTGGAAGGATGGCCATTTTCACAATATTAATTCTTCCTACCCAGGAGCACAGGGTAATTTCCATTTATTTGTATCTTCTTTAATTTCTCTCTTGCGAAAGAGCTATTTTATTCTTTTGATGCAATTGTAAATATAATTGTTTTCCTGATTCTCCACTATTTTGTTATTAGTATATACGAATGCAACAGATTTCTGTGTATTAATTTTGTATCCTGCAACTTTGCTAAATGCAGTTATTGTACGTTATTTTGGTTGAGTTGTTAGGGCTTTCTGTATGTCATCTACAAATGGTGAGTTTCTTCTTCCTTACCAATATAAATGCTTTTATCTCGTCTGATTGCCATGGCTAGGACTTCTAATACTGTGTTGAATAAAAGTGAGAATGGACATCCCTGTCTTGTACCTGATTAGAGGAAAAACTTTCTACTATTGGGTACAGTGTGAAATATAGTTTTCTCATATATGGCCTTCATTATGTTGAGGTTCATACCCTCTATACCCATTTTGTGGCATTATGAATAAATGTTTAATTTTGTCAAGTGCTTTTTCAGCATCTGAGATGACCATGTGGTTTTTATCACCCTTTATGTTATAATGGTGTATGCTGTTGATTGACTTATGACTACTGTACTCGTTCGTGTTGGATGATCCTTTTGCTGTATTTCTGAATTCAGTTTGCTAGTTTTGTTGAGGATTTTTGCATCTATGTTCATTGGGGATATTGGTCTACAATATATTTTTTTGCAGTGTTTTTGTTTTTGGTGTTAGAGTGATGCTGGCCTCAAAGAATTAGTTCAGAAGTATTCCTTGCTCTCTACTTTTCAGAACACTTTAAGAAGAATGGGTATTAGCTCTTATTTAAATGTTTGGTAGAATTCAGCTGTGAAGCCAACTGGGTCTGGAATTTTGTTTGCTGGGAATTTTTTGATTACCAATTCAATTTTGTTACTGGCAATTTGTCTTTTTCAGATTCTGTTTTTTCCCTAGGTCAGTGTTGGAAGGTTGTATTTTTCTACGAATTTGTCCATTTTCTGCTAGGTTGTCCAACTTATTGGCATGATTTTTGATAAAATTCTCTAGTAATTCACTATTTCCACCGTGTCAGTTGTAACTATTTCTTTTCCATTTCTGGTTTTGTTATTTGTGCCCACCTTCTTCCTTGACAAACCTGGCTAGGAGGTTGTCAATTTTATCTTCTCAAAGAAGCAGCTCTTGGTTTGACTTTTTTCCTATTGTGTTATTGTTTTCTACTTTATTTCTGCCTGACATTTATTATGCCCCTCCTTCTTAGTTTCATCAGTTCTTTTCTCTAGTTTCTTTAGCTGTGAATTTAACTACTTGGGATTGTTCTGTGTGCTATGTACTTCCCTAATAAAACTGCTTTTGCAGCATTCCACAAATTTTTGACTGCTGTATTTTTTTGTCTCCATGTATTGTTTCCATTTTAATTTGTTCACTGATCCACTTATTTAGAAGCATGCTGTTTAGCCTCCATGTGTTTCTAAGCCTTTTTTGTGTAATTTGTTTCTAGTTTCATACCACTGTGATCTCAGAAGCTGCTTGATACAATTTCAATCTTTCTGAATTTAATAAGGTTCTCTTTGTGGCTTACCATGTGGTCTATGGAGACCATTCCATGTACACTTGAGAAAATGTATCCTGCTGCCTTTGAGTGGAGTGTTCTGTAAATTATCTGTTAAGTCCATTAGATATGACATGCTGTTCAGTGCCTCTGTATCCTTATTTTCTGTTGGTTGATCTACTGATGTTAGTGGTGTTAAAGTCTCCTAAACTGAATGAGTCCTGATTATTTCCCTCTTTAATTCTTTTAGTTATTTGTCGTACATATTTAGGTGCTTCTACATTGAGTGCACATATTAATGGTTATATCATGTTGTTAGAGTGACCACTTCATTATGAAATGTCCTTCTTTATCTCGTTATTTTCTTTGTTTTGAAGTCTATTTTTGTCTGAGTATTGCTACTCCTGCTTTTTTCCTATTTTTTGCATGAAAAACCTCTTCCTTCCCTTCACTGACAGTCTGCCTATGTCTCTCAGTCTGAAATGAGCCTCTTGTAGGCAGCATTACAGATGAGTTGTTTCTTTATCCACTCTGCCACCCTATTATCTTTTGATTGGTGCACTCACCCCATTTATATTTAAGGTTACCAGTCATAGGTATGTACTTATTGCCATTTTATTATTTTCTGGTTGTTCCTGTAGTTCCTCTCTTTCTCTCTTATACTCGTTAATTGAGTTTTCTTTAGTGTTGTGATTGGATTTCTCTTTTTAATTTTTGTACATTAGAGGTTTTAGGTTTGTGGTTATCATAAGGTTCATGGAACACTTCCTAACTATTTAACAGTCTGTAATAAGAAAATGTTAAATATTTTCAGGGGTAAAAATATACACTTGGAGAGCTATGAAAACTTTTTTCTAAATCAATGAAGTACTTTGTCTAAATATAACCTAAAATCACGCAAAAGACAATTTTAAATACAAAAGCCAAACAATTCTGTGTACTATAAAAATCATTTGATCAGTGTTATAGTGCTTACCTGATTCAATAACTGACTTCACCAAGCTAATTAGCTCCTTCCAAATAGCATTGACAACTGCATCTGTCAAAATTAAACCTAAGTATTTGAGAATGAAGTAGACAGGACTATAAAGGTTCCCTTTCATCCTTAAAGAAATAAACTGAGCAACACTTAATAATTTAAAATATAATTGTTATAATACTTGACCTTGTAAATAACTTATGAAGCGATCACCTCATTTTTGTTTAAGGAAAAGAGTGTTTATAAAAGGACCGTTAACATATTAACACTGGATCATGTACTTAAGATAATTATTATTTTTTGACCTTCTCTGTATTGAACATTTTTCATTTTGAGACAAGGAAAAATAAACATTCAGAAAACCACTAGAAAAAAATTTCCCAGCCAGTTGGAAAACAAACTATTTAATTTTGAAATTCCTTCTAACTATCTGTTTGACAACACAAGTTTATGTGTAGCTGCAGGCACCACAGAATCCAGGTCTGAATCACAGCACACAAGTTTATGTGTAGCTGCAGGCACAATATAATCCAAGTTTGAATCACAGCTGCATAGCTTACTATGTTTTGCACAAGTCATTTAATTCTCTGTACAAATGCAATTTTCTCATCTGCAAAATGGACTAACAGTTACTGTGATGCTTAAATGAATTATTTGTAAAGCTCTTGCAGCAGAATCTAGCCAATAGGTGGCACTATATAAATATTTGCTATTTTAGTGTTCTAAACGTAAGTTCAAAGAGTAAAAAAAAAAAATCTCTTAAATACTGACCAGAAGCATCTTTTCCAACTGCAACAAAACTATCATGAACAGCCGTGATAAGTGTATTTGCATGTTTAGAGAAAAAAGAGGAGCTGTTGATTAACGGATGTTCAAGTGGCTCTAAAAGTGAGGGGAAAAAAAGGCAATTATGTATAACCAAAGCTTTATGAAACACATTTCTCAATATAAAATTTTAGGTCATGTGACATGTTTTCTACTAAAAAGATTTATACTTATTACATACATAATTACAGAATATACTGGCTGGGGTAAAATATTATCTCCCCAAAACACTGTATTTTAAGTGTTTTAAAACAGAAATTATTTTTAAAACAAGTACCTAAGCTCAACACAAGTTTGTTTTGTTTAGCAAAACTCAAGACTTCCGGACCCAACAAAAAATGAAGCAACATTTCAAGTCCCAAAAGTTGAATAGAGGGGATTGTGGCCATTCCACCAAAATTTGAACTTAAGTTCATCCGGGGAGTTACCGGGGTTCCAAATGGGGAAGCGCCTTTAGAAAAAAGAGAAAAAAAGGATTAATTTATGTGAGCTTAAATTAGCTAATCAAATGAATATATTTTGCTTACTTCAAGGAAATGTACCTACCTACTAGCTTCTCAAACAAAAGTTAAGGTTTTCTTTAAAGCCTATAGTAGCATTCCTAACTAAACAATCTTACTGGGTTGTAAACAATTTAAATGTTCACGTATTTAAACAAAGATAATTCTCAGGCATTAATCCATACCTTGAAATATTAATAGGCAGGCATTCCTGGAACTCAGATATAAAAATCTGACTCAGAATAGCTAACAAAGTAGTAACTAGCAATTTTCTTTCAACAGTATATAAACTAAGCCACATTTCTTACATCTGTTATGATCTGCTGTTTTTAATAGCTCTAAGGTTCTGGTTCTGAAACAACTACAAGAGTCATTTGTAATGCATTTAAAGTGTAGTGGAACAAAGTTGATCTTTCCCAACTATAATAATGCAATTACAGCAGTAACATATGGAAAACAAACAAGAATATAGAATGGATTTTGTGAAAAGGAAGCCCAAATTCTGAAGTGACTCATTTCATGTAACAATGAACAAAAAAACCTTCACCCAAAGCCTTAAAAAAAGAAAGTATGTCTACCTCTTACCTTTGTGTAAAGGAGACAAAGGACTTAAACCAGGAGAAGTAGCTATGCGAGATAAACTGCCTTGAGGTGAGGCATTAGCATCAATACTTATTGTGCTTTGAATCAGGGGCACACAAACCTACAGGAGTGAAAATTATAAAAGGAAACTATCTGTAAATTGCATAATTGCCATCGTTTTTTTAACATATTGCATAATTTGGTTGAATTTTTTAAGAAGTAGTCTAAATTGTTTTACTATGTTGAATTTTATTGGCTGTTTTCATGCACAAGCTTTTTAAACAAACTATGAAATGTAAATTTATTACTCCTGTATTTGCCTTAGCTGTATACTTTTTATAAATTTCAGCTCTAAATTCCAAATAGAAAACTATATACACAAGTAAACTTTTGCAAGTAACATCTTCCTGAGCTTTAATAACATAGACAGACAGACTCATTTTGGTTTTCAAAATGCACAACTAATAAAAATGTCAACTAAGACAACTTTAAGTTAATTTCTAAGATCATTCCATTACCAAAGCTAGCCAATGAATAAACTATGACAATGAATATGGGGGACAACCAGATTACTATCAGCCTACTAGGACCTTATAATGAAAATTTCAAAAATTTTCCAGAAAGAATTTAGAAAAACCATGACATTACATATTATTATCAATGACCTATTTCAATTGGTTCATGCTCTAATAAACTTAAGAGCCTTAATATATTAAATAAATAAAAATTTACAAGGAACTTTCCAAAAATTCAATTCCCTTTCCAAGAATAAACCACTATGTAATTATTTATACACATCAGAAGACAAGGACTACAGATCCGAAGTGAGATACACTCCAGAAGTGAAGGTAAGCCACAGGATAAAAGAAAATATCAGAGCTACTAGTTTTACTGAACTGCAAAAATATTTAAAAACCAAGGATAGGATTAATTGGGAAAATAAGGATATATATATATTATATATATATATAAAATATATGTAGATAGATAGATATATAGATGTCTGTCTAATGCCAGCAAGGAGACTAAAATCTGAAGTTAATATTTTTCTTTGCATAATTTATTTCTAGTTTCATATACCTGGTCTGAAAAGGTGGCTGGCACAATTTCAAACTTTCTTGTGCCCTAGAATGTATGTGATCTATTTTGGAAAATGTTCCATGTATACTTTAGAATAATGTGTATCCTGCTGCTTTTGGTGGGGGAGTGTTCTGTAGACGTCTTTTATGTCCACATGTAGCGATGTGTTGTTCAGTGCCTCTGTCTCATTTTGTCTGGTTGATCTGTCCTTTGGGGTGAGTGGTGTGTTGAAGTCTCCTAAAATGAATGCATTGTATCCTACTTTCTCCTTTGTTAGTACTTGTTTCACATAATTAGGTGCTCTTATATTGGGTACATAGATATCTATAATGGTTATATCCTCTTGTTGGACTGACCCCTTTATCATTATGGAATATCCTTGCCTTGTTACTTTCATTGAAGTCTATTTTGTCTGCTACAAGTACTACAAGTCCTGCTTTTTCCTCCCTATTATTTGCATGAAATATCTTTTTCCATCCCTTCCCTTTCAGTCTGTGTATGTGCATGTCTTCAGGTTTGAAGTGAGTCTCTTGTAGACAGCATATAGATGGGTCTTGTTTTATCCACTCTGTAACTCTCCATATGTCTTTTGATTGGTGCAATCAGTCCATTTACATTTACGGTGATTATCGATAGATATGTACTTATTGCTATTGTAGGCTTTAGATTTGTGGTTACCAAAGGTTTAAGGGCATGAAGTTATTAATTTTTAAAATCACCTGTAACTATATTGGAAAGTTATGATGGGATTAAATGACTCTTAGCAGTACGTAGCCTAGAAAAGGGAGATAGAAAAATAAGTATTAATCCCACTTTAAATCTACCCAGGATAGCACTTGATTTCTATTTCAGTAATTTTTTTTTACTCAAGTTCTGTGTTGGGGGAAAAAGCTTTCATATAATATAGTGATCTGGTAATACAACAGTATTAACGTGGGAAGATTAGATTGATAAGAATTTAAGAATACATTACAACAACAAAAAACCACCCACCAAAGTCAGAATTAACACTTGAAACATTACCTGTTCAAAATTAGCAGGAAGATGAGGTCCAAGTCTCATCAATAAATACCACCAGACTTCTAATTTTGTTAGTGCTAGAGTTTCTGTTCTCACATGGATGGAACTCAAAGGCTGCATTAATAACTTCAGTCTTTTTGCACTACATAGTATTTCTTAAAATAAGCACATGGATAAAAATTAAGAGCTAAAGATTAAATTTTAAGAATGAGTATTAAAGTCTTTTTCCCATAGCAAGGGAATAAAAAATTTTTTTAATCACCAGCTGCTCCTGGTTATACCCCAAATTTTTACTTCCAGAAACGCTTGTACAGCTAGACCACACTTATATGGCAACAATTAAAAGAATGTTGTATTTGTTATATACTGTGTGACAAGGAAAATTTCCCCGTTAAGGGGCATCTTGTGATGCCTACAATATTTTTGGGTTGTTACAGCTGAGGTGAGTATGGATGCTGCGACTAGCATCTAGTAGGTGGCATCCAGAGATGCTGCTGCACTTTCTACAACAGACAGGGCAGTCCTACATAAACCGTCCAGCCTAATAAAAAGCCAGAAGTTTTAGAGAAACTGGTCCAAGCTGCTTTAGTATACTCTTTATGTGCATTTCACAGATTTTTTTAAAAGTGCCATATTTTTACATTCTGTCAAAACTGGTTGTTTTTAAAACTTACTAGAATTTTATCAAACATTATTACTGTTTTTTTGTAAATCTAAATTTACATTAAGATCTATTCCACATTAATAACAAGACTGTTAAAGCTGCATATAATAATTCAATTCAATTTTCAACAAAATATGTGTACCACAAATATACACTATATGTGAGTGTGACTGGAGATACATAAAATAAGAGTTTGTGTTCAAGTAACTTATCAAAATGTTCTAAAGATTTTGAAACATCTATCAAGGCATCTATTTGGTGGGATGGCATTCATCAGTATTTCTTAAAACTATTCTGCCATTTAGCTTTCAGTTAACATTTCTATACAAGAAAATAAAGTCAGACCTCTGTGGAAAAATCCTTTATAATCATTTTTAAACTCCTACTTAATAGAGGAAATCCATTATTAACATCCCTATAGCAGAGACTTCCAAAATGCCAGGCAGTAATCCATTCTCCCTTAGTTACAAGACTTCCTTTCCTCAGGAGAGTGATGGATGCCCGATTTTTTACTTCTTTATCTACCTTCCCATTTAGTCATTCTACTCCATGAGATTTAAATGGAAGATATATGTAGAACTTCTGGAATGCTCTTTAGAGATAGCTGGCTCAACTGGGAAGAAGTCATTTCTGCTCTTCTCCCTGCCTCTCCCCTGCCACCTTCTAATAGTCTGTAACTAAGGCATACTGAAGATGACAGAACAGAAAGGCATTTGATGCCTTAATGATTTCCTGGATCCATAATACTAGTCACAGACTCTGCAGCTCTTAGAGATATTTCAAATGAGATACCATTTTATTTATCTTCTTTAAGCCACTCCTTTTTCATGATTTAACACACAGCTACACATAATTCTAACACATTTAGTCCCAAAACATAATCTCACAATGCCAGTTCATAAACAGCCAAAGAAAGAAAAAAGTGACATTTCCAATTAAAATGTCTGCGTGGCAATGCACTTTTACCAGTATTTTCAAAAGCTACTTAATTAATTTAAATAATCACCTTATAAAACACATTAAAATGGGAAAAAAAGATTAATGGTCTTTGACAGAGGAAATCAACACTACTTAAAAAAGATTTTGTGAACATCACAGTATACATCATACCTAAGACTGACTAACCAATTAAATAGACACTCATACTAACCCACTTTTGGGCTAAACACTTTTTCTCATTTATTTATCAAACACCTCCACTGGACAATAGGAAGATAAGGTAATCAAAAGGAATCACTTCTATATATTAATGTTAACCCACTATTAAATACTATTCTAAAGGTCCTGAAAGAAAAGAGTTCATCAATCACATTTTCATTCCACAGCAATCACATGTTTCCTATTATCTATCAACCAGGCTATGTGACCTTTGATAAATTATTTAATCTCTCTAAAACAGTGAATACTACTTACCATCTCAGGTCTATTGTGATTACTAAATGAGAAGTATGTAAAGTGTTCAACTAAGTGCTGGAACATACTAAGAAAGCCACAAAGAGTATTTGCCACTTCATTCAGTTTTTGAAGTAGCTTAAAACAAATTATACTATCTATGATTTTCAATAGCACCTAGCCTTTGAATTCTTTTGAGCAAACAAAATTTCCTTAAAAGCACTCAGCAATTTTCAGAAGATGGTGGCGTGAGCAGGGCAGCGGAAATATGCTCCCAAAACCATATATATTTGTGAAAATACAACAAATACAACTATTCCTAAAAAAGAGACCAGAAGACACAGTACAACAGCCAGGCTACAGCTAGCTACACCTGCGAGAACTCAGCGCCTCACGAAGCAGGTAAGATACAAAGCCGCGACCCGGAGGGACCTGAGCACTCACTCCCCCACCCCAGCACACCGGCGGGAGGAAAAGATTCAGAGTGGAGAGGGAGGGGAAGCACAGGCCTGCCAAACAACCAACGCTGGTGATATGCACCGGGAGCACAGACACACATCGTGTGGTGTATCGGAGATTAGAGAAACAGAAGGGCAGGATCCGAGATAGAGACTGCAAGCGGGTCCCCTCAGCCGGATCCCTGGGACAAAACAAAAGAGGGCGCTCTTTTTAAAAGTCTTAAAGAGGCAAGGGCCCAACAGCGGAACAAAATTGTCCCAGCGTACTCAGCCGAGCAGGCTGGGAGTCTTGGGGAATTTCGGACCGCATGGCTGGGGGCCAGGCAAAGCAGCCACACGAGGCTTCCCACAGAGATCAACAGCCTGCCATTCGATCCCCCCCTCACCGGCCAGCACCGCAAAGGATCCAGGATATGCCACTGCTGCGGAACAGCAGAGGAGCACCCCCGCCCACAGAGGTCTCACAGAATCTACTCCCAGCTGGCGCACAGATAAGCGGGAAGGTCCCCAGAACCCACAAGAGCTGGAAAGCACCAAGGGGACCAGAAGGCACCCAGCGAGACTTCAAACCCCCGCAGTGCTATAGGCTAGGCTGAGGGCGACCCCAGACACAGGCAGCTCTGGGGATTATCCCAGAGACTGCATCCAGGTGGGCGACAAACCAGTTCAGGCCACAGAGAAGGACAAGGAGAACAACAAGCAGGAAGGGACTTTGTTCTCCCAGCTGACACACATGGCACCTACCAGCGACCACCTCTACCACCATGAAAAGACAGAGGAATACGGTACAGACAAAGATTATCCAGACAACCCCAGACAGAGGGCCTGATGGGATAGACTTACACAATCTTCCTGATAAAGAATTCAGAATAAAAGTCATAACCACGCTGATGGATCTACAGAGAAATATGTAAGAGCAAAGGGAGGAAGTGAGGTAAGACAAGGCAGAAATCAGACAGCGATAGAGGGACTTAAGAGCAGAATGGACGAGGTGCAAGAGGCTGTTAATGGAATAGAAATCAGAGAACAGGAATAGAGAGAACCTGAGGCAGAGAGAGATAAAAGGATCTCTAGGAATGAAAGAATATTAAGAGAACTGTGGGACCAATACAAACGGAACAATATTCGCATTATAGGAGTACCAGAAGAAGAAGAGAGAGAAAAAGGGATAGAGAGTGTCTTTGAAGAAATAATTGCTGAAAACTTCCCCAAGCTGGGGACGGAAACAGTTTCTCAGACCACGGAAACCCACGGATATTCCAACACAAGAGACGCAAGGAAGACAACACCAAGATACATAATAATTAAAATGGCAAAGATTAACGATAAGGACAGAGTATTAAAGGCAGCTAGACAGAGAAAAAAGATCACCTACAAAGGAAAACCCATCAGACTTCTCAACAAAAACCTTACAGGCCATAAGAGAAAGACATTATATATTTAACGTAATGAAACATGGAACTTGATTCAAGAACACTGTATCCAGCACGATTATCATTTAAATTTGAGGGAGGGATTAAACAATTCCCAGACAAGCGAAAGCTGAGGGAATTAGCCTCCCACAAAACACCTCTACAGGTATCTTAAATGGACTGCTCTAGAGGGAAGCACTCCTAAGGCTAAAAGATGCCACCAGAGAAAATAGAATCATAGCAAAGAAAGCAGACCATCCAAATACTAACTAAAGGCAAAAAGTAAAATCAACTATCCACAAAAACAGTCAAAGGAAATGTAGAAGTACAGAATAAAACACCTAGGATATAAAGAATGGAGGAGGAAGAAGAAGAGAGAGAAATAAAGAATCATCAGACTGTGTTTATAATAGCTTAATAAGAGAGTTAAGTTAGACTCTTAGATAGTAAAGAAGCTACCCTTAAACCTTTGGTAACCACGAATCTAAGGCAGCAATGGCAATAAGTACATATCAATGATCACCCTAAATGTAAATGGACTGAACACCAATCAAAAGACACAGAGTAATAGAATGGATAAAAAATCATGACCCATCTATATGCTGTTTACAAGAGACTCACCTCAAACCCAAAGATATACACAGACTAAAGGTGAAGGGATGGAAAAAGATTTCATGTAAAAACAAGGAGAAAAACGCAGGTGTTGCAGTACTTATACCGGGCAAAATAGACTTCAAAATGAATAAAGTACCAAGAGATAAAGAAGGACATTACATAATAATAATGAAGGGGTCAGTCCAACAAGAGGATATAACCATTATAAATATATATGCACCCAACACAGGAGGGCCGACATATGTGAAACAAATACTAACAGAATTAAAAGAGGAAACAGAAAGCAATGCATTCATTTTAGGAGACTTCAACACACCACTCACTCCAAAGGACAGATCAACCAGACAGAAAATAAGTAAGGACACAGAGGCACTGAACAACACACTAGAACAGATGGACCTAACAGACATCTACAGAACTCTGCACCCAAGAGCAACAGGATACACATTCTTCTCAAGTGCACATGGAACATTTTCCAGAATACATCACATACTAGGCCACAAAAAGAACCTCAGTAAATTCAAAAATATTGAAATTCTATCAATCAACTTCTCAGATCACAAAGGTATAAAACTAGAAATAAATTGTACAAAGAAAAAAAAAAGGCTCACATATACATGGAGGCTTAATAACATGCTCCCAAACAATCATGGGTCGATGACCAAAATAAAACAGAGATCAAACAATATATGGAGACCAATGACAACAACAACACAAAGCCACAACTTCTGTGGGACTCAGCACAGGCAGTTCTAAGAGGAAAGTATATTGCAATCCAGGTCTATTTAAAGAAGGAAGAACAATCCCAAACGAATAAAGACAGAATTATTGAAATTGGAAAAAGAAAAACAAATGAGGCTCAAAGTCACCAGAAGGGGGGACATAATAAAGATTAGAGAAGAAATAAATAAAATTGAGAAGAATAAAACAATAGAAAGAAATCTATGAAACCAAGAGCTGGTTTCTTGAAAAAATAAACAAAATAGATAAACCCCTAGCCAGACTTATTAAGACAGAAAGAGAATCTACACATAAACAGAATCAGAAATGAGAAAGGAAAAATCACGACAGACCCCACAGAAATATAAAGAATTATAAGAGAATATTACGAGCATCTATATGCTAACAAGCTGCAAAAACTAGAAGAAATGGACTTCTTTGAAAAATACAACTTCCAAGACTAACCAAGCAAGAAACAGAAAAACTAAACAGACCAATTACCAACAACGAAATTGAATCGGTAATGAAAAAACTACCTAAGAACAAAACCGCGGGCCAGATTCACCTCTGAATTTTACCAGACATATAGAGAAGACATAATACCCATTCTCCTTAAAGTTTTCCAAAAAATAAAAGAGGGAATACTTCCAAACTCATTCTATGATGCCAGCATTACTCTAATACCAAAACCAGGCAAAGACCTCACCAAAAAAGAAAATTAGAGACCAGTATCCCTGATGAACATAGATGCAAAAATACTCAACAAAATATTAGCAAACCGAATTCAAAAATACATCAAGGAGATCATACACCATGATCAAGAGGGATTCATCGCAGGGATGCAAGGATGGTACAACATTCGAAATCCATCAACATCATCCACTACATCAACAAAAAGAACAAAAACCACATGATCATCTCCATAGATGCTGAAAAAGCATTTGACAAAATTCAGCATCCATTCATGATTAAAACTCTCTACAAAATGGGTACAGAGGGCAAGTACCTCTACATAATAAAGGCCATATATGACAAACCCACAGCTAACATCATACTTAAAACGAAAAGCTGAAAGCTTTTCATGTAAGATTGGGAACAAGACAGGGATGTCCACTCTGCCCCGTTATTCAACATAGTACTGGAGGTCCTAGCCACAGCAATCAGACAAAACAAAGACATACAAGGCATCCAGATTGGTAAAGAAGAAGTCAAACAGTCACCATTTGCATATGACATGATATTGTACATAAAAAACCCTAAAGACTCCACTCCAAAACTTCTAGAACTAAATTCTGAATTCAGCAAAGTTGCAGGATACAAAATTAACACACAGAAATCTGTTGCGTTCCTATACACTGACGGTGAGCTAACAGAAAGGGAAATAAGGAAAACTATTCCATTCACAATTACATCAAAAAGAATAAAATACCTAGGAATAAACCTAATGAAGGAAGTGAAAGACCTATACACTGAAAACTATATGACACTCCTAAGAGAAATTAAAGAGGACACTAACAAATGGGAATTCCTCCCATGCTCTTGGCTAAGAAGAATAAAGATTGTCAAAATGGCTATACTACCTAAAGCAATCTATAGATTCAAAAATGCAATCTCTATCAAAATACCAACAGTATTCTTCAATGAACTGGAACAAATAGTTCTAACATTCATATGGAACCACAAAAGACCCCAAATAGCCAAATCAATCCTGGGAAGGAAGAATAAAACGGGGAATTACGCTCCCAGACTTCAAGCTCAACTACAAAGCTACAGTAATCAAGACAATTTGGTACTGGCACAAGAACAGACCCACAGACCAGTGGAACAGAACAGAAAATCCAGACATTAACCCAAACATATACGGTCAATTAATGTATGATAAAGGAGCCTTGGATATACAATGGGGAGATGACAACCTCTTCAGCAGCTGGTGTTGGCAAAACTGGACAGCTACATGTAAGAGAATGAAACTGGACTACCGTCTAACCCCATACACAAAGGTAAAGTCAAAATGGATCAAAGACGTGAATGTAAGTCATGAAACCATAAAACTCTTAGAAAAAAACATAAGCAAAAATCGATTGGACATAAACATGAACGACTTCTTCATGAACATATCTCCCCAGGCAAGGGAAACAAAAGCAAAAATGAACAAGTGGGACTATATCAAGCTGAAAAGCTTCTGTACAGCAAAGGACACCATCAGTAGAACAAAAAGACTTCCTACAGTATGGGAAAATATATTCATAAATGATGTATCTGATAAGGGGTTGACATCCAAAATATATAAAGAACTCACGCACCTTAACAAACAAAAAGCAAATAATCCAATTAAGAAATGGGCACAGGACATGAATAGACACTTCTCTAAAGAAGAAATTCAGATGGCCAACAGGCACATGAAAAAATGCTCCACATCGCTAATCATCAGAGAAAGGCAGATTAAAACCACAATGAGATATCACCTCACACCAGTGAGGATGGCCAACATCCAAAACACAAACAACAAATGTTGGTGAGGATGTGGAGAAAAGGGAACCCTCCTACACTGCTGGTGGGAATGCAAATTAGTTTTAGTTCAACCATTGTGGAAAGCAGTATGGAGGTTCCTCAAAAAACTCAAAATAGAAATACCATTTGACCCAGGAATCCCACTCCTAGGAATTTACCCTAAGAATGCAGCAGCCCAGTTTGAGAAAGACAGATGCACCCCTATGTTTATTGCAGCACTATTTACAATAGCCAAGGAACAGAAGCAACCTAAGTGGCCATCAGTAGATGAATGGATAAAGAAGTGGTACATATACACAATGGAATATTATTCAGCCATAAGAAAACAAATCCTACCCTTTGCAACAACATTGATCGAGCTAGAGGGTATTATGCTCAGTCAAATAAGCCAAGTGGAAAAAGACAAGTATCAAATGATTTCACTCATGAGGAGCATAAGAGCAAAGAAAAAAACTGAAAGAAAAAAACAACAGCAGACTCACAGAACCCAAGAATGGACTAACAGTTACCAAAAGGAAAGGGACTGGGGAAGATGGGTGGGAAGGGAGGGACAAGGGGGAGAAAAGGGCATTACGATTACCAAACATCATAATTTTTGGGGGGGGCACGGGGAGGGCTGTACCACTCAGAGAAGACAAGTAGTGATTCTATAGCATCTCACTACACTTATGGACAGTGACTGTAATGGGGTTGGTGGAGGGGATCTGATGAAGTGGGGTGTTTAGTAACCATAATGTTGCACATGTAAATGTAGATTAATGATAGCAAAATAAAATAAATAAATAAATAAATAAAAATCACTCAGCAAGATTATGTTTCAATATAAAGTCTAGATATAATCAGAAATGCTTTGTCTTTTCATTCTGATTAAGTAAAATTCATAGAAAATTGAATTTTAGACTACTACTTACCTGGATTTAAAGCAAAATTATCTATTAAACTCTTCCAAGCAATAAAAGCTATTTTTTTAATCACAGGTGCTCCACTACGAAATCCCAATTCTTCAAGCTGTAATAGAGAATTAATGAAGCTCCCACTTCGATGCAAGGTCTAAAAATGAAAAATCATTAAAAAGTTATTTACTCGCCTGAAACAATATATAGGCACTGCTATCATTTATTTACCTAATTCATTCAGTGTTAGTTATGTAAAGCCTTAAAATATAAACTTTAAAAAGTACAGAATTTGTATGCACACAAATTCAAAATCACAAAACAAAGTTCCATGAACAGATAATGTATAAAACAGAACATTACTAAAACATTAAAATGGAACAGCCAGGACACAGGCAGATTAAAGATGGTGGCGTTTGAGGTGAGACACAGGCTTCATTCTAAAACCGCATGTAATATGAAAATATAATTAATACAACTAATCGTGAAAGAGCAACAGGAAAGAGGACTGCGCCAGACTGCATACACCTGGAGAAAAGAGCAGACGTCACTGAAATAGCCAGGAAAAAAAATTAAGGGGAAAATGGATGACAAGTAAACAATGCATCCAAAGAAAAAATACTTAAAAAGATCACACATTAACAGTCTAAGTGGCTATAAACCACATATAAACTGAACAGAATATAAGCTGTATAAAAAAAAACTGGCTTAGAAAATCACAAAGAACTCACAAGAAAGCTACCAGAACTAATAAAATAAATTCAGCAATGTTGCAGTTACAAGATCAACGCATGAATATGTTTCTACACACCAGCAATAAACAATCTAAAAAGGAAATTAGGAAAGCAATTCCATTTACAATTAACACCTAAAATAAGTAAGAATAAATTTAATCAAGGAGGTAATACTTATACGCTGAAAGCTCTGATGCACTGCTGAAAGAAATTTAGAAAAAACTAAATAGGAAACCATCCCACGTTCATGGATAGGCTTTAGTTATCATTACAATGTCTGTACTACCCAAAGCAATCTATAGATCCAACATTATCTCTATCAAAATCCCATCAGTCTTTTTCACAGAAAAAGGAAAGCCAATCCCTCAAGTTCAATTATGGAACTGCAAAGAGCCCCAAACAGGTTAAGGCAATTTTGAAAAGAGTAATAAATTGGAGGATTCACGCTTCCTGACTTCCAAACTTCATTAATTATAACATATGGTAATGGCAGGAAGACTACCATACGGACAATGGAAGAGAGATTCCACAATTAAACCCTCACATATGCTGTCAAATTATTTCCAGCAAGGGTGCCAAGACCACTCAAAAGTAAAGAATAGTCTTTTCAACAAATGGTGCTGGGAAAACTGAGTATTCACATGCAAAAGCATAAAGCAGGACCCTTGCCTTATACCTTGCCTTATAGATGGAAGATAGAAACTTAGGAACTAAAGCTATAAAACCCCTAGAAGAAAATGGAAAAGATTCATGACACTGGATTTGGCAAAAACTTCATGGATATGACACCAAAAGCACAGGCAACAGAAGAAAAAAAAATTTATCTAACTTATATTAGACAGACTTCATCAAAATTAAAATCTTTCATGCACCAGGATATCATCAAGAAAGTAAAAAGACAGCCTACAGAATGGGAGAAAGTATTTGCAAATGACATATCTGATAAGGTATTAATATTCAGAATAAAGAACTCCTACAACTCCACTACCAAAAACCATCCAATGAAAAAATTGGCAAAGGCTTTCCTGCCATGGGTTGTGTGGACCTGGCTCTTAGAAACCCCAAAATTTACAGGCTCTTTGCACCCAGACAGCCACAAAATAAATACTAAACTATACAATAAACATCATGGATATCACTTGGATTATCTTGAGTAGAAGAGAAAGTTGAGAGGCTCATGAATGTTCAAAGGCAGCAGCCATGACTTGTCTGAAGGCTAAGTTCTACAATGAGTAGCAGCACACTGAAAAAATACAAATGAAAAAGTCTATCAAGATGCATGAAGAGAGAACACCAAACTAAAGAATGAAAAGTCTCCACAAGGAACAATACCTGCCTGTCTGTCGGACACAGAGCGACAGTCCTGAGCTAAGGTACTTTCAAATATGGTTACATTTTTTGAAGGAGAAAGCAGCAGGAAATGGGAAGAACCTCCGCCCAAGGTTCATGCCCAGGGAGAAGGAGAAACACTTAAGTTATCTGAATATGAAAGAGAGAAGAAAGCATGAAAAGACATTGATTTCTGAAGTCTGCTCTGTTGGAAATTGTTTTATGTGAAAACCACCTAAAACATGAAAGCTTTGTTAGGCCAATGAACTTGTTTCAAGAAAATCCATGGAATATATTATGTAATAAACATCACTTTTGCCTATCAATACATGGTGTAAAGAAAAATCCCTCATCCTCACTATATACAACTTTGAGTACTACTCCCAAAGGTAGTGTCATTAAGGTGATTATGAGTAAATCTGGTCCTGTGACACAAGGAAGCAAGGTTACTTGGGGGAAATATGCCCAGGTTTGAAAATGATGAAAGCATAAATGCAATCTTACTAATCTGACAGCTGTTTAATGCAAGTAATTCCTTATAATCATTTAAGACTAGAAACTAAGACTGCAACACCAATCAGGAAAACCAACATTTGCTAGTCAGGTTCATAGTGAATAGACAACACCATTACATTAATTATGCTTCTGAATTATTACCCAACAGGCCTTACATGTCTGCAATAATCAAGAGAACTACTTATCATATTGTCAAAATATTAAAATGTCCCAGTTTTACAGACAAACCCAAAACATTTTCTGAAATGGCTACTATCCAAGAAAAGGTAAATAACAAGCTCCGGCAAGAATGTGGAGAAATTGGAACCCCAGTGCCTTACTACTGGTGGGCATGTAAAATGGTGCAGCCACTGTGGGAAAACAATGTGGAGGTTTCTCAAAAAGTTCAGTAACTGCCATATGATTCAGCAATTCCACTCTTATGTATATACCCCAAAAAAAGAGAGAATCCAACACCTTTACACCAATATTTATAAGTCTCAACAGTCAAAAGGTGAAAAGCCAAATGTCTATCAACAAATGAATGTACAAACAAGATACAAGCAACACAAGTATTATTCAACCAAAAGAAGGAATGAAATTATAATATATGCTACAACACAGATAGACCTTGCAAAAGTTACACTTAGTGAAATAAATCATACACAGAAGGCAAGTAGAATGATTCCACTATGTGGGATACTAAAATTAGCAAATCAACAGAGACAGAAGTGGAATAAAGGTTACCAGGGTCTGAGGGGAGGGAAGGAATAATTGCTTAGCATATAGTTTTTGTTGGGCATGACGAAAGTTTCAGGTACAGGTAGTGGTGCTGCTTATATAATTTGTGAATGTATTTAATGCTATTGAACTGTACATTTAGGATGGTTATGATAAATATATCTACTCACAATGAAGAACCACACACAACCTCCACTCAAAAAAAACCTAACTTAAAGACAGAACATACACAAAACAGCAGCAGACTCACAGAAACCAAGAATGAACTAACAGTTACCAAAGGGGGGAAAGGGACTGGGGAGGGTGGATGGGAAGGGAGGGATAAGGGAGAAAAGGGGCATTATGATTAGCACACATAATGTAGGGGGGGACGGGGAAGGCAGTATAACACAGAAAAGACAAGTAGTGACTCTATAGCATCTTACTATGCTGATGGACAGTGACTATAATGGGGTATGTGCTAAGGACTTGATAATGGGGGGAATCTAGTAACCACAAAACCACAATGTTGCTCATGTAATTGTATATTAATGATACCAAAAAAAACCAAGTAGAGTCCTAGAAACTGTCACAGCCAAGAGATGCCTAAAGAGAAATGACAACTACATGTAATATGGTATCCTGGATGGGATCCTGGAACAGAAAGGACATTGGATAAACACTAAGTTAAGACCAAATAACTATGGACTGTAGTTAATTTAATATTAATGTATCAATATTGGCTCATTAATTTTAACAATGTACCATAAATGGAAGACGTTATTAATAGGGAAAAGTCTGTGTGTGGAGGATGGGGGAGGGGCACGGGGAACTGTACTATCTACTCAATTTTTCTGTGATTCTAAAACTTTTAAAAATAGTCTATTAAAAATAAATAATAAAGGGGAAAAAAGATAGAACATACAGTTGATTCTGATTATTCACCAAAGTTAGGTTCTATAAAGTAACCTCTAAACACTGTTAGTGAGTACTGAGCCATCACTCCCATGCAAAATGCAAGGCTAAAGCTCCTACGAGCCTCTAGTCACATTTCCATCAATCAATATACAACCTTGTTTTATGCTTTTTTTTTTAGACTTAATATATACCATTGATTCACAAAAACTGAACTCAACACAGCCAACAGCACTTTGACTCACGCCTGAACAAAGCTTATTTAACACACACTTTCTCCCTAGAGCACATCATAAGCCTTCTTATGCTTAGGAGCCATAGACAATACCTTAGGCACTACTCTGGGGGCCATTTAAAACTGAAATCACCAAGAAAAAGCAGAAGTGAAGAATGTGGCACTAAATGGACCATGAAATGGACAAACGTTTGATGGACACTGAAAACTGAAATAACAAGGCAGAGCATAACCTTGCTTAACCTCAGCTGAGAACTAGCACACAGGGGGACAAAGACTTCTTTTGCCATTCTGCCTATCTGCAACTGACTACAGTAACAGCACGAGTACTGATGTTGGGTTCATCAATCAATTCTAGTGAGCAGTCAATCTCGAACATATGGCATGCATGAATGAGGACCGACTGTAACTATGTAAAGTTAAGAAATGAAAGGGTACAGCATGTGAAAACTGTGGACTTACCTTCCCAAGAAGTTTGACAAACAGAGGCCATAATTTTAACACGTAAGTCTCATTTTTATTCGTAAATAGCTTTCGGAGTTCCGAAAGTAACTTCTACAAACAAAAGCAAAATTATTTACCAGAAAGACTCTTGGAAAGGGGCAAAAATGTGGTATCAAATTGGTTGTCTGAGCCAAAAATAGCTTTTCCCAATGTCCTATTAGGACATACATACAGCAAAGCTAGAAGTTTTCCTGTAAATGTCCAAATATAAATACCATTAATATTTTACTATGCTTGTCTTACTACGTATCTGGCCATTCTTCCATTCATCAATTCAGTTTTTTTCATACCAATATACTTCCCCTTAAAAACTTCAGCACACTTAATTAAGAGTTCAAATTATAATATTTTAACATGTATAATATTTTAACTCCAACAACGTAAAAAAAATACCATAATAACTTCATGGATTAACAGACATCTTAAGAAAATTTTAGTTCATGTTTATAAATTTTGTGTATTCTGTTAAAAAATTATTAAACGTAATAGAAAAAAATTTGTAAAGACACGAGTTACTTCATTAGATTCCAAGTATTACCACAAGGTCTCCTGGATTTTAAAGAATAAACAAAGTCTCGGTTTTAAAGTCTGGAAAGTTCCCTTCACTGACTGGATTATTGCTCAACACAGGCTGAGTGATTCCTTTAATAGAAACCCAAATCAGCATAATTGTCATTCAAATTAGTATTCAAAACCTTCATATATGGTTTTCAATATAATGTAGAATGAAAACCAAATAAATGCCTTTCAATGGCCCCCAAAGACCTATTTCTCTTAACATCATCCCTTACTCTTTTTACCATCATACCACTACCATGTTGCCCAGTTTTCTCTGAATATCAACCAGGTACACAGCCAGGAGAAAGGGCCTTTTGCTCTCAGGGCTCCTCCTGCCTGGAATAAGCTTACTCCACATTACACAAATAGTTCTCCTTTATTGCCTTCAAACCACTGTTCAAGTATCCTTTTTCCTTCCCTGATGGCATCTCACCCTTCCCATCTGATGGGACTCAGTCCCTGTTCTTTGTAATGCTCTTCACTTAGTATACTACATTATTTTGTTTTGTTCACTGCTATATTCACAACACATAACACAATACCCAGCATATTAAAAGTGCTCAATAAATACCTTCAAAAATCTAAAAAATGCAGCAAGTTAGGAAATTGTATACATGAGATGCACTTATGTGCATTAAATTTGTATCTACTGGGATTATGCTGTAATAACTCAAATAGCACTGAATCAGTTAATACTCTCTTTTTTCCAGAAAGGCAATCCTTGGTAATCACCATTCATCGGGGATGGGGTAAAATGCCTTGATAGTAGTAACACTGAACAGACAGCACCCTTCCTTTCTGGAATGTAGGAGCATTGGACCTACATTAACTTAGGCAATTCTTTGTTTTAATTCAATAAGGAACTTCCCAGATTGGAGTGCAGTTATACCAATATGAGCCCTAAGTGTGTTACAAAACCTTACAATGCAGTATCCAGAAACTCCTTACACAGATTAATACTTACAGTAGTCATAAGCTGTTCTGTGATAGATGCTATTTCTTGTTGTTTCTGCAGCAACAATGGCATTCCCATCTCTAAAGCAGTCGCTCCCCGCAAATGTACCTTTTGGGCAGAATGAACCACTAAAGGTATGACCAATTTTGCCCACCTAACTGACTCCTCTCCCATTTGATTTGGGGCTTGTTCAATTAGTCTATAATAGAAAAGTCAATTAATAAATTAGTTTGACCTCACCAGGGAAACAAGCAGCACACAGAACATGCATGGTATGGTTCATGTTTAAGAATATAAACATACACATATATACACAAAAACATCTAATTTTTACTTGCTAGTTTGTAGATTCCTGTATTACTTTTGTAAATTTTTAAATAAGGAGAACAGTTTGTCTTCAGATTAAAAATTTTAAAATACTAATGATTTTTATAACAATTAAATTCAATGTTCTATAGGAGAGGGCAGCCAGAAAACATCACATAATGTGAGCACTGCAATCAGGGAATCAGAACACTAAGCAGTTAAAGCAAATAACTAAAGAAAACTGTATAAACTAATGAAAAACAAGGTAAGAATTCCTATCACAGAGTTTGCTGTTGGCATATCCAATAACGAGCAGGTGTGGAGGGAAAAGGGGATTTTCCTGTTCTCCATCTGGGGATGTCTTCCTGAATAACCCCCCATAAGCCCAATTATGAGTCTATACTGTTTTTTAAACTTTTGGAAAAGCTCTAACAGGGATAATTCTTAAAACCAGAACTGTGTTAGCACAGCACAACCAGGCTATCTCAGTGAAAAAACACACAGGAACTTAAGACATCTACTTCCTCCTTCCTGTGACCTTTGAGATTTTTGTCTAAAAGACATCTCCTCCTTTAATGTGTAACTCATATTCTAGTCCTATAAGTCCACTCCGTAAATTCTAAATTTGCTGAAACTATTTTCCAATTTGCACAGCATTCAGACTCATACCTTATGATGACATTTAATGCTTCATAATCAACAACAGCAGAATGCACCTCTCCTCTATTAAATACTATTTCTAATGAATCAATTATACTGGATACCTAAAAGATAAAACCAAAGAAAGACAAATCAAGTAAGCTGGAATTTTAAACTGGATGTGTGGTTAAAGAAAATATATACAGAAACTATACTCACTACTTTGCCAACAGCTTCACTGGGAAATGTCTGCTTGGATATCACCCAAAGTGCCCTCGTACGTACATTTTTGTCTGAACTCTTAACAGTATCATTCAATTTTGAAAGGAGTTCTTGAATATTTGTCTCTGAAAAACAAGCAGCTTTTTAATTATGTAGAATAGTTTACATCCTTTAAAATCTCAAATGTAAAACTAGAGAAAAATAGCATACTCTCCACTGTCAAAAAATTTAAATGCATATGCAGCAGAGAGAAGGATCAGAGAACTAATATTGTTATCAAACTTCTTCCCAAAACACAAAAATCAGGTTAGATGTGAAGGTATATTCAGAGAGAACAGCAGATTTCAAATCAGATAGTTCGTGCAACTGAAATAATTCTATAGGTATCATTAGGTTTGAACATATAAGACACTTTTTGGAAAGATGTATGAATCCTACACCTCTGTTTTACAATAAACATCTGCTTTAGACTGCTAACATATAAACTTTCTACATATAGAAATGAAAGCAGAAATTCTCCTCTCAGAAAAAAAAAAGATGGTAACAATTTTCTGACATTACCTACCCCATTCCTGATTTCCCTTCTCTAAATATCACTTCCCAGGTTTCCTTTACAAGGTCTACTACTAAGTACAGAACAACAATTAAGATTATTTGAAAACCCAGAAAGCATCAGATCCTGTGCTTTCAATACCACAATTAGTTCCAAATTATTACACTTAGCACTATGTAAAAGAACTTTTCAATTCAGCATGCATGCATGCAGTACATATGCTTGTAGAAAATAAATGACCACGTAATTATTATTAACTTCCAAAGCAGATGTGCTTTAAGGAGAAGATTCAGTTTTCTTTGCAATCATTTTTAAATAGGCCTACCTTTTAATAAACTTTAATGGTATCAAAGTTAGAGGTATGTCTTGGAAAAAACCAATCTTCCAATGATATCTAAACATTCTTTCACAAAAGCATATCCTGTAACTACAAGTCAGAAACTAACAGTACTTTTAACATCAGCAAATTGTAAGTCTAAAAATGCTATCATAATAAATTTAATTACCTGATAATCCTGAGGCAATTTTGGGATTATATAAGCAAAACCCCAAGGCCTGTAGAGCAGCACTAGTGAGCTCCGAGTTCTGACTGGAAATATGAGTCTACAAAAACAAAATCACACTTATTACAAACAAGTACAATTTTAAATCAATTTTTAGAGACCAAAAGTTGATTTAAAAACAAATTACCCTTTATCAATCAACAATCTTTGAGAGTAGTTAAAAAAAGATCAGGAAACCAGGTATACCGCTTAGCAAGCAAAGAGGGAAACTAGAGATCATCTAAAGAACATTTCTTAAAAGATAAAGAACATCTCCACACACCCGAAAGCAAAAAGAAGACAACAAATGGGAGACCTTGAAGACACGTTCATGAAGTCCTTCCACAAAGGTTAAGCAAAAAACTCAAAGGCAAAAGCTGACATTTTAACTTTAGAGTAGAGTGACAACACTTAGAGGGAAGAGGTTGGAATGTTAACACTTAACTGAGTATCCAAAGTGCTAGGAGCTTTAAATGTTATCTCAAAAATCTTAAAGAAAAATAAAAATCCCTACTTTATAGACAGTTTTTGAATCCATGTCCATCTGTAATTCAAAGCTGAACCCGTATTATGCATATAAAAGCTGTAAAATCCCAAACCTATCAGAGCGTCGCTATACCCCCCAACCATGTTTTTACTTCTGTCTTTCTAGGTCCCATTTCCTATTCCAAAGTGATTTATCTTCATATACTCCCATTTCTGTGAATCGGATATCCAAGGAATCCTTCACTACATGTTATTTTTAAGCAGAATAGCAAACATTAGTAATCAAATGAGGACAGTTCCCTGGGCACTCCTTTTTAAATTAATCAAACAAAACAATCAAACCATGGGGTATTTAAAGCAATCAGTTCTGACAGCCAGTTATAAACACTTAAGACTCTGAGACCTACTACTATTTTATCTCCTGAATAAAAGCTAGCATGTTTCTGTGATCACTTTATTAAATATAGATTGCCTGAAAGTAAGTGTTCCCTTAACAGTGGTGTGTCTTGTCTTGAGAATGTTGTGGGTTCCTAGACACAACACTAGCAGAATCCTAAACAACACAGAAACATATTATATTTTACCTAGTATGGTTCCTCTTCGGAAGGAATTATCCTTATAGCGCTTGACAATTCACACAGAAACTTCTGTGGCTTGTCCTTATGTCTAACCACCAACATGGCTCCAAATTATTATTCATCTGGCATTTTAGTTACAAACCCTATTTACAGTGCAACGACTCAAATGCATGCAATTGAGTTCCTGATCTTACATTCTCTCAAATACCAAATTTATGAAGATGCCTGTCTTCATAACATCAAATACATTGCTGGAATGTGGAACACGATAATGAAGAAAAATGGAATAAATAATACATTAACATTGCTTGATAATACTATTACTAAACCAAGAACTATTCCACAATAAATTAAGTTCCTGTTTACATGAGCTGATGACTGTAACAGCAATACTAAGAGTACACAGTACCTACAATGCCTCGACATTTAGGCTGGAAATCATGTTAAAAAGTGTACAATGAACATGTTGATAGAACACTTATGTTTAAAAGCACAAAAACAGTAATAAAAATAAGAGCTCAAAGGCCCTTTGGAGATTTACAACCTCTTCATTCTAAAAACAAGGAAATTAAAAAGTGTTTATTAGGAAGGTCACAAAGCTACTGTGTACTCAAGTAAGGACAAGAACCTAAATCTTTAGTTTGATGTTAAACCATCACCACCTTCCTATAAACAAGCAAAAAAGATTACCGTAATAATGGTATTTTTGGCCAAAGAAGAGCGGTAACACTGAGAGAGGTTAAAAAAAAGTTACCTACGGAGTAGATTAAAAAATTACAGAATCATTTACTTAGAAGTACATTCCTACAAAAGAAAACATTATATAATCTCTGACCATTGCTTTTAAATTAAGAGTAGAGGTTTTGGATTCAAGTTGCCATAGGCAACTTTAGGCAAGTTAAACCAATTTCTTCTGCAATGTGACAGGAGAAAACATGTAAGGTGATTAAGAGAGTAAGTGATATACTGAAAGTACTCAGTATACTGTAATACTGCTATTTATTTTGTTTTACACTCAAGGTTTTTATGAGTTAGCTTGTAAACTTTTTCCCAAAGTAAAAACTAATAAGCAACAGAAATACATACTTTTAAGACTTTGTATAGCCGAGGAAGTTTTTTCTCAATTTCTGTAATGACTTCTTTTCCATCTTCTCCAGTCATACGACTTAAAAGCAGAAAGAACACAAGTGTGTGTCAACTGGCAGACACCAAAAAGACCTAAAATATCTGTATCTATCATCTGTTTAAAGCTTATGTTAGAACCCTGGCAAATTGACCGACCAGTACTGAAGATATTTAAGAACATATTTAATACCTAATGCAATATACATCAGAAATAAAGGCAAAAAAACCCTCAGAATAACTTTCTGGGTCCACAGTGCACACACTTCGCCAGTTTCACTATATGAAAAGGGAACTAGGAAAACTACCCTATTAAAAAAACTTACTAGATACTTATTCTTAATCGTTTATGTACAAGTTGTTATCCTTTCCCAGCATTTTCCAAGTTACTACGGATAGCGCTGAAAAAAATGATTTGCAGTAAAACATTGTGAACCATATGCAAGTAAAATAAAGCCCTAGTTTTTACTCATTATGAAAAAACCAATGCAGGGCGGCCACACTGTCCCAACATCCGCGGCTTACATTGGAAACCATGCCTCCAAGTATTTCCACTTCCAAACTTTTAAAAATCCTACCGTCTCAAGACCCATGTGCAGCATTCCTCATTCCAAACATACGCTTCAAGTACTCAACACCCGGGAACGTCACTGAGCACGCAACACGCCCGCAACTCGCCGGCGACCCCGACGACCTCACAGCTGCCAAGCTTCTCGAGTTGCAAACTCACTTTGCGTGTCCCACCCCAGCTCTCTCCCCAGGCCCCCCGGAGTGCCCCACCCTGCCGCCCACCGCCGGCGGGCCTCACCTGGTCAGAGTCAGGTAAGCGTCCGTCTGCTCCCCGAGGGAGGCGGAAGGATCTTCCAAAGTCTCCAACAGCGGCGCCAGCGGGCTACGACCCGGGGCCGTCATGTCGGCCGCCCTGAGGCACGGACCGGAAAAGCAGAAAACCCAGTGGCCGGAGGGTACAGCCAGCCCCACAGCGGCGGCCCAGAGCGAGTCCGGGCCCAGACCCCCGCGCCGTCCTGGCCCTCACAGCCCCACCGCGTCCACAGCCCTAGACCTCTGCGCGCAACTCCAGGACCCTAAACTCCTCTTGCGCCCCACAACGCACCCCCCGCCCACACCGCGCTCCGGCCCAGGCCCGCTCCCGCCACCACTTTCCCGGGCAGCTTTCAACTAGGGGAGGTGGCCGCGAGGGGGCGGAGGCTGCCAGACTGAGGGTTCCCCACGGCCTGGCACTGCGACCCCAATACTTACCGCCACGTACGAAGGTCAGGCCTGTGTCCTCTCCGCCGCAGTGCCGCAGCACCTGAACGCGTACAGACCTCGACTTTCCGGGCTCGGCCTATTTACTCACGCGTGCGGCCCGCGCCCTCCTAGACCAAGATGGCGGCGGGGGCGGGCCCGAGAGCGCGCGGGAGTGGGGCAGGCGTGCCGGGAGAGGCTCGAGCCAATCCAACAGGCCGCAGCGCGCCGAAGACATCGATCGCCTCCCTCCCGCGCCTGCTGCCCCGCCCCGCCCCGCCCCTCAGGTAGCCTTGCAGGGAGGGGTGTGTTGGAGAGTATTCGACACTCGAGGGACTTAAAATCGGAATGTGAATGAATCGCCCAAGGTCACCAGACAAAATTCAGTGGGCCTTCAGGCTGTTTTCAAACTCGAAGTCCAGTGCTTGTTGAAGTACTTTAGGAACAAATCCTTGAGCAATAGGTGATAACAGTACTGCAGTGTTTAGGACTAAGCGCCGCATCTAGATGGGTCTTGAGTCAAACCATAGTTTTCTGTGGTTTTAGCAAGTTAATCAACCTTGCTATGCCTCAATTTCCTCTCTGAAAAACATATGAAAACAGTACCTGTTTCAGGTTAAAGTGAAGAGATAAAAGACGAAGCCGACACAAGTTTTGAGTGTACATAACAATGGCTTGGGGATCTTGATTTAATTGCCGATTTCTGGGCCTCCACCCTTAGACATTGTGATTCAATAGATTTAGGTAGCTCCCAAGGATCTGCATTCTTCTATTAGGCCCCAGCTGTTGAAGGGTGGCACTTGGCCTGGGCTTCATTTTTGGAGAATGGACAGTAAACCCTTAATGAAAGTAAATTGTCATTATTAATAATTTAGCAGCTCCCCTTTTCATAGACCTCTGAGCGCTCTCCACTATTACAGGATTGTACCAACTTTGAACCAGGCGTCTAAGGCGGAGCAGCACCTGGTCGTTCATTTAGACCTCACCCACCCCCAGCGCTTGAGCCTTCACTTACCCACACATAGTCCACCTATCAGCTCCGGAGGCCTGGGCTCCTTTTGCTCTGTGTGCCATCTGTTATCTAGCAAAGTAGGTGCCAAACCAAGCACTCAATACATGATACATTTCTTAAATGAAAAAAATGTAGGAAGACAAGGAAGGAGACATGCAAGGTCTTCTGAGCCAAGCTACTGAAATTAAAGACCAAAAAAGTAAAGAGTTGTGTCTGAGTGAAGCTAGAGACACAATGAAAATAAAGAGGCACAGAAGAGTTTTCAGTGCAGCCTGTTCACAGTCCTTTCAACTTCAGACAGGAATTTGCTCCCTATTTTCTGGACTTCAGCAAAACACAGGTATTTATGAAGGTAAAGAAGTTTTTAAACAGTGAGTGAAATTAGACAATGGAGAGGTTTGGAACATTTCGATTTAAATGGTAGTGAGGCTGTTGTGCTGGCAAGAGAGAAGATCTTGAAATGGTATTTTTTTATGGTGTCTATGAGGATTCGTGGAAAGAACATTGAGTTTGACTTAAGACAAGTACCTCCACTCAATCCTATGTACCTTGTCTGCTTTATTCTTCTTTCTAGCACTTCACTGCCTAATATTGCATTATATATCTGTATTTTATTGTCTTCTCTCCCCACTAGAATGTACATTTCTTGAGTATAGGAACTTTGTTTTATTAATGTGTTTCTTACTTTCTCGTTTGTAAAGAAGAGGTTGGGGTATTCATGTTGCTTGGACCTCTTTTAAATGTATAGCTGTATGATCTTAGAATGTTATGTAATAATTTATCATTGTCATCCCATGCCCGAAATCCTTCAGTGGTTCCCAGCAATCTCAAGATGAGTTTCAAAACTCTTCGCAACATGCAAGCCTATTATGATTGGACCACTGCTCATCCTTCATCTCTAGCCTTACCCCCACTTCAGCTAGGTTTGAACACTCTGCCAGTACCTATAACTTTTCTGTCTTTGAAGGATGTGTTTACAACATTAATTTCCTATTTCAAATCACACCTTTTTGTGAAACCCTTCCCTCATCTACTCTCCCCCCCCTCCCCCCGCCCCCATGTAGAATTAAATGTTTCTGCCTCCATCCTGACTTAGGTCTTTGTACACAGATCTGTTAAAATGAGTATATCATTAATTATGATTGTTTGGTTACATAGGTCTTCAGTGGTGGATTTAAAAGTCAGCCTGAGGGGAATTAGTTCAGCCATAATCTCAGTCAGGGCCCTTCCTTGGCTTTGGGTATTTTCTCAATCTCATCTATAGTGCTAAGAGATTACAGAGTTAAGACAAAAATTCCCTCCCCTCTCCAGATTCCCCCACACACCCTTCCAACCAGATTGCTACCCCCAAGTTTCTCTTTCATAGAAATTCTGGAGCCACCACCATGGATCTGTTCCCACTGGATAACAAATTCATAGTACCTGGCATTCAATAAGCATATTTTAAATTAATTTGTTCATGTATTAATTCATCCATCCTTTCATTTATTCACTTAGCTTAATATACAATTTCTATTTACTTTGCCTTTCCAAATCTTATATCTTTCTCCTCAGAGCATCTTCAGAATGAAAAGCCTTGCACCCTCAATCTCATATTCCTTTCTAATTTACCCATTCCTGTCTTTAACCACACATTACTCAGCAAATATCAAGCCTATAATCTTATGTCTATCCATGACTCCTTCCTCCTGCTTGCACCCAAGTGGTCCTAACTGATAGAATCTGGACCTGAATACCGCCTTTTGGGTAAGCCCACCTACCATCTCAGAGAGGCCTAGGTGTCATTTTACTTAGGCTACAACATTCGCCAGAGGACACGTCAGCAAGCCACAAGCTCACCTTTCCCCTGACCCCTCCCCTCAAAGAGCCTGCCAAAATCCTGGCCATAAAAAGCCTCTCAACCCATTAGAGACTTTTTCCTTTGTTCTGCTGGCCAGGACAGAGGGGTCCCTCTCAGGTTCAGCAATGAACCTGCTTGGACTGTTGAGTTTGCATCCCCTCTCTTCTTTCACTAATGATTCTTCCTACCTAGTAATTCTTAGATCTGTTCACCAAGTATCCACCTGGCATCCCAATTTATGGCCTAAACATTTCACTTCAGGATTATAACATTGCTTTTTTTTAAAACTGCTTTTTAGTGAGTGATAGATGTTTTACTTATAGTATCTCACTTATTTCTCACAATGGTTCTAAAATGAAGTACTTTTCCTGGATTTACAAATAAGCAATGTGAAGTTTAAAGAGTGAAAAAAGAGAACTTAAATGTAGTAGTGTATAACTCCAAAGTTAACCTATTTAAGCTACATTCATTCATCCACATTTAATGAGCTCTACTCTGCATAAAACAATACATACTGTATTGTTTTCATGATAGTTTTACTCTTGAACTTTGTAAGAAAAATTCAATATAAAGAGTCCTGGGGAAGCTCACTATTTCAAGGATTTCTATAGTAATTCATTTAATAAAATAAAATATTCATATGTACCAAACTACTGGAGTTGATGCAGCGAGCCCAGCTTTGGAGTCAAATGTATAAGGGTTCAAGTACTGGCTCTGCCACTGTGGGATTTGATATCTTACAGAAAAATGCTTAACTTCACCATGTCCTCATCAATAAAATGAGAAGAAAAACACCAATATCAAAGCTCAGTAAATGGTAATTATTACTACCCAGTGCAGAGCACAATTCTGGCACCTAGTAAGCATTGAATAAGTGTTTATTACGTGAACACATGAATAATTACATTTTTCATATTTCTTTCTGAAACATGTGAATTAGTTTAGCTTTTGTCATTTAAAATTTATGGAGTAAATAAAAGTGCTAAGTAAAAGGACTCTAAGAGACATTGACCCCACATGATAACTCTTTTACTGGATTTATTCATGCTCTTGTATCTCAATTTCTTTGTAAAATGGAAGTCATTACACTTGCCTTATAGACTTCTGAAGCATATGTAAGTTAATACATGGAACTTGCTTAAATAATGAGTTTATAAATATTATAAATATTCAGAAAACGTTAACCATAAAAACATTGGTTTCTCAGATTCAAGAAAAACATTATAAAAATGATGAATTCTGCTTCCCCAAATAATACCACTTTTTCACTGAAATGGGTTTCCTTGGCCACATTAAGAATATGAGACTATAGCCAATCAGCAATAGTTTAATATTGTATTTTTCAAATGTGTCTCCAGGATCATTGCTTCAGAATCACAGGCAAGCTTCTTTATATGTAAATATCTGGCACACCTCTCAGACCTACTCAGTCAGAAGTTCCAGGACAAGCCTAGTAATTGACATTTTTAATAGACATCCCAAATGATTCAATTCATCACCAAAGTTTGAAATTTTTACTGTGTTTGAGGCATACATTTTCTTTACCTTTAAAGGACAGCTCTTAACTGTTCATTTTATTTGTAATTGGAAAATAAATATTTTTGAAAGTGTTATGGAAAATACTGGAAAACCGGGACTGAATCGCTGATGGAAGAACCAAGCGGCACTTGGAGGTCTTGGAGTGTTGAGGTTTTATTTTACACCAGCGGGCTCAGAGGGGAGTAATCTCCCAAGGTCTTAAACCCTGAGCACAAGCAAGGGGAGCAATTTATATTATTTTGGTATGTGCTGTTTCGGCATGCGCAGGGCAAAAGAGGAGCCCAGAGAAGAAGGGGAGGGCGGCTGGGAGGGCTCTGCTGACATTGCCAACTGGAGGAAAAAAGCGATTTGCTGACCTTGATGGCTGTGTTGAATATTTGCCTTATCAAAAGAACCCACCTATGTACAGCAGAAGTCCTTTGCATTTATCTTGAAACAATTCATGGAGAGAAACAAGTCTTTTTTAAAAGATCAAGAGCTACAAAAATAATTGAAACTGACAGCCTTGAGAAGCCAAAAGGAAGGTGACTCATTGTTATGTTTTGGGCCTTTCTGGAGAAAGAACATAATCACAAATTTAGAAAATTAATCTAGTTTTAATTCTTTAGGGCTACTCATGGGCAGGATTAAATGCTCTATTTTTCTTGATCACTTGTTTGGGGAAATTTTTCTTAAACTGTCTATTCTAGTAAACTAATGATGCTGGGGTTATTGTTCGTGGAGTCAATGAACTTGCAAACACTCAAGGTAGGAGAGCAAGGCAGAGGCTTTTATTTAGAGATAAAGGGAGAGGACAGAGCTCCTGGTTCATGCCAGGAAGGGACAAGAGAGCCCCGGGGTGGCGTGTTGTCTAGGGGTTTCATAGGCAGTGGAGAGACAAAGGGCTAGGCATTCAGACCTGCTAAGTGGTCCCAAAATGCTTATCTTTGAAGAGACATTAAGTTTCTTATTAGTCTTCTGGATTATTTACAAGAAATTTACTGCTCTGATTTCCTCCCAGGATAGCAGCTTCCTGGTCTGGGACCATATTATTCAAGACTGCCTGCTTTGCTCCCAAGGTGGGCTGAGTTATTGTCTGTTTGTTAGAGTATGTTAAGAAACTTACTTCTTAACTAATTCGGTTTTAAAATGCAATCTTATCTTCAAGATGGAATCCTTCCTGTTTTTACTATATTGTTTTGAGCTTGCTTGTTAAATTGCCCAGGTTGCAAATCACTTGATTAGGGCTAGAGGAGAAAAAGCAGCACCTGGGTAAAGTAAAAAAATAAGCTTGTCAGCCAAAGCAAATCCCACAATGGATTATCTTTCTGTTTTTTTTTCAGAGGCCCTCCTACTCTGTCTAAGCCCATGGTCCCTGTCTCACTAATGTAACTGAAAATATAAATACACTAAGTGTATTATGGGTAAAAAAATTTTTGACCCAAATTTGCAAGGTTGGTTGTCTGCTCTCATGTGATACTGGTGAAAACAAAGATTAGTACAACCTCTGGGAAGGACAATTTGCAGTATTTATCAAAATTACTGATTCCCAAAGTCTTTGATGCAAAAATCCCATTTCAAGATGATTATCCTACAAATATACTCATGTGCAAAATAAATTATGAAGACTTTTGTACATTGCAATATTGTTTGTGGAAAAAAAATTAGAGAAAACCAGTGAGGCCTGTTAAATTGATTATTGACCCGACCTGCAGGTCAGCAAACGTAAAACCCCCGGCCGCGGGCTTCGCCAACTGGGACCTAAGGAGGGGGTGCATGAATGAAGAGGGACAGAAGACAGAGAGAATGGAGACAAGACAGGCTTTCTGATCAAGTCTCATTTATTACAGGTTGGAGCAGAGAATATATAGACAGTACAGGGTGTGGTCTCTTCTGATTGGTTGCCCATTATGCTAATGAAGCGATCTACAAAGTCCAATAACGCACCGAGTTGTGCGCATGCGCAGTTGCCTCTGATGTAAGCGGCGGACCGGAGTGGGACCACTTGGTGGGAAGCTGTAGCATGAAAGTGATCAACAAGATGTAAACAACAAGATAGAGTCTTAAAACAAAATGGAGTCTTGTCTGACAATATCTGCTCCACTCCCCACATGTCCCCCTTCTGAATTTTATTAAAAGATGAAAATTGGCAGCAACTCTGCAAAGTAAAACTGCGTTGGACAAAGGGTTGGATAATCCACCTCAGTCATTAGAAGAGGACTGCACCTGTCTTAGGTTGGAGAGCAGTCGGCCCCTCTTACCCGCGATCACAATAGCGTTGTTTGTATGCCTGTCTTAGGTTGGTAGGGTGACTGACTCTCTTACCCGTCATTGGCTGACCAGCCCACATGATGTTATTCAGCGATAATGAATGGTGGTTGTACCAATGCGTAACGCATGTTTATGTAAAGGAAATAATATCTAGTTCTGGGAAGACGATGGTGACATGAGCGGTGTAGCGGTTCAGCCAGACAAAAGACTCCCAAAACTATACATCTCTACAACTTATCTTAAAAGGAGAAACAATAAATTGATCAATAAAGGGCACATAAAGGCAAGGCAAATGAAGCAATTAAAGTGATTAATGCAGTAATTCTAAGAATAAGAGCTGCAACAAATCTCTTTGGTCTGGATAAGGATTGTTCAATCAATTGCAAAGCATGTAATCCAGAATTATCATACCAAGAAATATTTAGCTTCACAGGGGTTAAAACATAAGAAGGTTGATGTAAAATAATAAATGTATCAGGTTTAAAAGAAGCATCAAGGCAATTGGTAAGCGTATATCCAGAGTATTCAATATGATAAGTATTATTAACAATATTAATTTCTAAATTTCCTTTATCTTGGATGAGTAAAGCAAAAGGAGATTCAACACAAGCAGTAACAACATCCAAATGGTCAGGATAATTAGGGCGTTTGAGAAAAATTAATCCAATGGCAGCAATTAATTTATACAAATCAAGATAAACTTGTGTAGCATTTACTGCAGTTTTTGCTAATAAGGAAGGAGTTACCCATCCTGAAGAAAACCGTCTATTAATTTTTTCTGGTTTAGGTATCAGAGAATTGTTCCAAGAGAATCTATTAGTATTATTAATTAAATATTGTCTATAATCATAATTGGGAGAAGAAATGGAATAATCATTAAACATTTACAGTAAAATTTTTTGGAGAAAAAACAAAACCATGGTTTTTAAACATACATTCATTCCAAATAGGATATCCTTTATATCTATCAATAGTGGTCCATATAGAATTTAAGTCATACAGAAGATCTTCACAATTAGAAACAAATGTAGAGTGCATTTCTAAAGTAATAGTATCTTGATAGTTATAAGATCCTAAAAAGCCCATATTAAGCACCCATAAGTCTTGCAAAGTAGAGTTTTTTTTTCTTGACTTAGGAGAGTCAGTTAGAAAACTTCTATAGTTAATAGGAAGGCATCCAGGAGGAGTAAAAGTAGTATTAGAACTAAAACAGATAGGAGAGTCCCCAGACTTTCTGGTAAAGGTGAAATTATTATTCTTATGGAAGGGAATGAAGGATTTGGACTCACCTCCTAAGAGAGCAGAATTATTAGTAAAAACATGGACATTAGGGCCGCCCCAAGGGGTAGGGTGTAATAAAAGAGGCTCAGGGATGTAAGCCCAATAGCGAGGAGTAGAGGAGGAAACATGGGTCACCTGGCAGGCGAAGATTGCTAGCATGGCAATAAAAAGATTTTCAGGAGTAAGTGGGGACCCTTGGCCCCGCACAATGTCACATGCTCGGTTGGAGAGCTGTTTCAGTTGTCCCACGTTGGTGGAGTCGCAGCTCGGGTGGTGACAGTTGATGCTCGGCTTTGAAGTCGCAGTCGTTGAAGCGGAGGAATCAATTCATCCCCATCGAGAGGCGGTGGTATTCCTGCATGATTAACTGGTTGATAGTTTCGTTAGTAATTTTTTAAATTTGGGTTTTAAATTAATTAGGCAGGGAGGAGCGAAGAGTAGGAGGACGCAAAAAGTGATAAGAGGCATGAGGAGAGGAAGTAAGATGTCTCTCAGAATTGATCTAAGCCTATGGTCTCTGTGTTATTCCTTTTTCTACAGATAGAGACTCTAGCTGTTGCTAGGGAAAGGGGACGATGACTGCTCTGGCTGTTTCATGCTGAGAGGGGGTGCAGTAAGGGGTGCAGCTAGGTCTCCATCAATGGTTGGTCAGGAGGGCATTGGAAGATGGGAGTTTCCATCCTGGGTTTTATTGCAATCACTATTTGCAGTTTCATGGCTTTTAGGTGAGACAGAACAAATCATGTCACTAGGTTAAACAGCAACATCTGGAGTTGGATTCTCCATTCTGGAAGGACAAACTTGACAAGATTAAAGAATGCATGGCTGAATATGAGGACTAGAAATAGTAAAACTGTAATTGAGAATCATAGCCAGATATCTTGGGGAAACTAGAATTCTGGATCTAGTCTATGTCTCAATGACTAGTATTAGGACTCAGTATAGATAAGGCTACATTATTGAAACAATACTTTTCTCTAAAATCACCCTCATTTTTATTAGAAGTAACCATATTAAGAAAATAGTTGAAAGTCACTGAGATTTTTTAAAATCTGGAGGGATCAGGTAGAGAGAAAGATAAATGTTTCAATTCTGCTCACAAAGGTATTGTCATTTACTAAACTGTTGTCGGCTTAAGAGAAAAGGCTTAAAACACTATCAGTAACATTTGAAACAAAAGCCACAAAATCATCTTCCTTAGTTTACTTAATTGTATGTAATACCTGTTCTGCTGAAATCTTTACTAGTTTAGGAGTAATAAAACAGTGACCATAAATGACAAAAGACTTGTAAATGAAAGTGGCTAAAGATCTGATGAGAGCTTACTATAAGACAGTTGACATAAGGAAACTTGGACACTTTTGCAATATAAAATATTCAGTAACAAAGTTTGGCATCATTCTTTTAGACAGTGCTTTCCAGGCAAGTATATATCAGATAAATAAGCCAAATTAGCCATATACTTTCTCTAATGAAGAGAAAATTCCTCTGATATTTTTCAGGGGCCCTCTGGAAAACATCAGAGTTAATTAGGGGTAAAAAGCACCTTTTTGAATTTGATCCTGGAAAGCCATCAAAAGAAAGCTTTTAAGGCACTTGCCTAAACAGAAGTATAGGTTATTAATACTTATTATTTAACTAGAATGACAGTAAAAAGGTTTAAAGGCAAATACAGGTTACTCAGTTGTTAACACTTAGGTTACAGTCTTTTCAATATGAAGAGTTCATTTTCTTAAACACTCAGAAAACAATTAGAAAACCTTTTACAATCTTACAATATTAAAGCCAGACTAATAAACTTCTGTTCATTTAACAAAAACTTCTAGTTTTGCTGTGTACTTGATATTGAGACTCATTTGCTTTAATTTCACATAGCACGACTATATCAACCCTTCTATAGTTTCTATAATTTTCTTTTTACATTCAGTGTTCCCCTTCTTCAGATAAACAGCTGCACTTCAGAACAGTTACCTTCTTTTACCTTCAACAAAATGAATTTCTATTCCTTATACTTTCTCTTATAAAACACACATCTTTTTTAGCAAGCAAAGATGTCTTCTTTATTATATTAAGCAGTTTTAATTAGAACTTAAAACATTAGGTACTTTAACTTTCAATGAACACTGAAAAATAGGCTATTGTAAACTGTAACACTAGCATTCCTCAGATTGATACATTTGTGAACACTTTTTATCATTACTGGAAATGTGCCTTACAGCACAATTTTTTACTGAGCACAAAACATCTTCATATAACTTAGCAAAACTCTTAAGAATTGCAGTTACTACAAAAATTCTCAGGCTGTTTGCAGATATACAATTATACATTAATATACTATTATTATTATTAAGATATTCATTTGTTATACTTGTTTACGTACTCTTTAGCAATTATGCTAGAGTACTTATAAGACTTTTATTAGACATTAGACAAAGTCAAGCCTTTTTTTAAGCATCTTTTTGAAAGATTTAACAGATAACATCAACTTAAATGACTTAGGTAAACAGGCAACTGATAACCATAGGACACGTCTATTTCAGATAAACTTAAATTAGCATTAATGCTTAATATCTCTTATTAGAATTTTTTGGAAGTTTTAGAATGTCCAATTTTCACAAGCACTTATTTTTAAATTAACTCATATTAATACCATCCCGAGGTAGAAAAACATTTTTCATTTACACACTTAGACAAACAAACATAAAGACTGAGACATAATGATTACAGGTAGCAACACTTTTCATAAAAGAACATATATTCAGATAGATAAACTAATACAAAGATTTGAGTTACTAATATTTAATTGCCCTCTTTCTTTTTAGCTTACTTGATTAAAGGTATCTCAATTTGCAAGAATACATTTTAAGGGTGAGTAGTTCACATAACTGGGTTAAGGTTTAGATGGTCTCAGACTAAAAGGAGCCGATGAAGGCTCTGTACTGATAGGGACTGTGTGTGTGTAAAACAGTTTGTCCCTTTTCCATTATGGCTGCTATTTCCGGATTAACATGCCTAAATGAAATTATTTCATTAATCAAATTCCAGTAAGAAAATGCAGTTACTGGGACCTTTTCAGGTCCAAAAGTGGTGTAATAATTGTTTAAGGCATCACTCACTCTTTTCCACTTTCTTTCATCTATCGTTCCCTCTTGCGGGAACCAAGGACAGAGCTTTTCTAAAGACTGAAAAAACTCAAGCAATTGCTTTCTTTTGTCTGATTTCTGCATAGTCTTTCCTCACTTCCCTCACTTCCTCCCTCAGTTCTTGTACATTTTTCTGTAGATCTGTCAACATGGTTATGACTTTTATTCTGAATTCTTTTTCAGGAAGACTGCATGTCCATCCCTTCAGGTTCCCTCTCTGAGGTTGTCTGGGCCTGGAGCTTTGTCTGTACCATATTCCTCTGCCTTTTCATGGCTATAGAAGTGGTTGCTGGTAGTTGCCACGTATTTCAGCTGGGCTCTTTATGACTTAAAAAAAAAAAAGAAAAGAAAAGAGAAAGAGAAGAAAAAACAACAACAACAACAAGAAAAAAAAAAACCGCCCACCAGGAGTGGATTCTGTTGGGATACTGTAGGTGGCTCTGTTGCTCCACTATTCCACAGCCATGGCCGTGCTGCTCCGCAGGGCCCTTTATACCTCTGGACCGGGTGGGAACGAATGGGAGGCTGTTGAGCTCTGTGGGAAGTCTAAGTGCGGCCACCCTTTCCCAGTCACCAGCTAAGGGGTCCAAAGCTTCCCAGGACTCCCAGCCTGCTGGGCTAAGTGTTCCAGGGTGATCCGGTCCTCCGCTGGGCTCCTGTCTCTTTAAGACCGCAGAGAAAAGCGCACGCTTTTCTTCTTTTTTTTTCTTCCTAGAGCCGGCTGCAAGCACACTGGCGCATTCCCCGATCAGACCCTGCACCCTCTGTGTCTCCAATCTCCGCTACACTGTGCGATGTGTGTCAGCGCTCCCCGCCCAGATCACATGGGATGGTTATTTCGGGGGCCTGTACTTCCACTCCCTCCCAGCTCTGAATTCTCTCCTCCCGCCGGTGCACTGGGGTGGGGGAGCGCTCCGGTCCCGCCAGATCACGGCTCTGTATGTTACCCGCCTCGTGGTGTGCCAAGTCCTCTCAGGTGTAGCTGCACACTGTGCGCTTTTCTGTGTATTCTGGTCTCTCTTTTAGGAATAGTTGTATTTGCTGTGTTTTTGTGGACAAATATAGTGTTGGGAGGAGATTTCTGCCGCCCTGCTCATGTCGCCATCTTCCCAGAAGTCGATGTTTTGTTTTATCTTTATGGGCAGTGCGTGTACCTCCCATAGCCCTGTATATTAACCCATCTGTAACTCCCACAGGGAAGGGGGTGAAAGTCTGGTACTAGACCAGGACAGGATCCCATTCTGCCACTGTTCTATCACAGGACCACTCTCTTGCATGTATCCTATACCTGATGGACAAGATTTGCCTATGCTGGTGTCATTAAAACATGTGTCTTATCAGCCTTAATGTTATTTTCTTCTACAGTCCCTGTGGCCTGGATGCACCCCTCCGGCTGCAGCTGCCGTGTGATGATTGCTCTGAACTCCCTACCTGTTCAGCTACTGCCTGCCTGTGGAATGGGTGAGCTATGGACTTAATGTGCCTAGGACTTTGAACCTAGCTGAATCCTCCGGTTTGAGGATTATCATGATTTTATTGTTATTGCTATTGTATGTTATTAGTCTGGTTACAGTGCTCCAGTTTTCTTGCCCAGGGGACATTGTGGAAGATAGGGAGTGAGTATATTATGAAGCGAGATTTCTGGAGGAGTGGGCAGTGGGTAAAATTGCAATATTTCCAGAATCTCTCTGGCCTTAATGCATCTCCATATTGATAGGCATTTCCAAGGGGTGAAAAGAATTAGCCATCTCCATATCTTTAGGTAAGTACAAGGGTGAGCAAGGGCTTATCTGGACTGGAAAGGTTGGGTGGGATCCCTTTTTCTGCAGCCCAGTTGTGAGAGACACAGGAGAGCAGAATGGATGACTGTTTATAAGAAATAAACAGGTTTCTCCCACTTTATTTCTCCCTTTGACTGGTTTCAGGTTCAAAGGTATTTAGCCCTGGGATTTTCCCCCATGAGTTACAATCACCAGCAGACAGCACAGGGACTTTGATATCATGAAACAACTTCTGCCAATGTCTCAGAGTATTGTACACATACATATCACTATTTTGGAATTATGGTAGTTATTAGACCCACTGCTAGATCTTATTATTGATAGCATTAATAAAGAAGCATATGCATTAAGGTATCACAGGTTTTATTTTTTTAATGATTTGATAACTGTTTCAGTATAATTAGTTTTCTTTATACTCCTATCTATTTTATGCATTTAAAAACGTTATTCTGAGAAGTGTCTATGGGTTTCACCTATTGAAGGATTCATGGCATAAACGGGGACTAAGAACTCTTCATCTACTGGGACTGTCCGTGCTCCTGTCCAAAGCCAGTCTCTCTATAGTACACTAGATCCCATCTTCCATCTCCTCTCACCCACTGTGCAGTGCACTCATACCCTCCCACCTATGCTCTACCTTCTCCTTGATCTGGGCCCTGGAGCTGATCTCTGTGGACAGAGTCCATCAGGTTTCCTTGTATTCTGACTTCTGCTTGAGTTCAGACAATGGGAGTCACCAACAGGACATAGAAGGGAAAAGGGGGAGAAGTTGGGGTATTTATCTGCAACCTCTTCCCACAGACTTGTGTGGGCAGCTCTGTTCCAGCTTCTGTTGAGCAACCTTTTCCTATCACTGAAGCTTCCTTTCTTGATTCACGTAACCACTCTTGATTTTCTCCTCATGGGGTCCTCCTTCTGTGGTAAGCACACTGATCCACCATCCCCTGGGAGCCTCCTGTACATCAGCCTATACCTCTATAATAATCTCTTCAGTTTCCCTCTTTTGCATGTGCTGTATGCTTTTTGCTAGGACCTTGACTACTGCATGGACTCAGCTTCTCACCCTTTTCTAAGTTTATTCCTACCCAGAAAGCCTTCTCTCAACCTCATTCTCCTGACAGCTGCCACTTCCTTGACAGCCAGACTTACTGGCCCCCATCCTCTCCTCTAGTTCACTCTTTACACACTCTGACTGGACCTTTGCCTCCACCCTACTGAAACTGTTCCTTAAGGTCACCAGCGATCTTCAGGTTGCTAAACCCAGTGGTCTTCCTCAGTAACCATCTTTGTATACCTATTGGTAGCATTTAACACAGTTAATCATTCACCCCTCTTTGATGTTTTCACTTGGCTTCTAGGACCTCAAGGGATTTTCCTCCTAATTGACTCTGATCCTTCTCAATTTTTTGTACTGATCTTCACCTTCCAGGGCTCAGTTTTTAACCTTTAAAAAAAATTCTTTACTTACCCATTAGTAATTTAATAAGAAACACTCTCTAATCTAGTTCTAACATGCAGTATTAATCTGTCATGCTTACTAATTATTGTTTCTCTCCCTCCACCAGAACACAGGCTCCCCAATCTTGAGGAATTTTGTTCATTTCATTCTTGGGTGTTTGCCAAGCACCCAGAACAGTCCTGGCACATACATATTTGTTGAATTGAATTAGGTGGTGACCATACCATTCGTACACAGGGTAACAATTGTGACTTTTCCTTCTAAAAAAGCAAAGTCATAAGGCAACAAGAATAAAATATAAACTAATAAATATCTAAACTTGTAATAGGAATATTCATCCTACACATAAGGACAAGAAAAGACTGCTGCAAAATCAATAGTTATGACAGCAAATAAAATTTAACTTTTAGTACATGAAAAATATCATAAAAAATAAAACTTAAAACAAAATTAAATTGCAACATACATGACAGACATGAAATTATATACTTAATATATAATGATTTCTTTTAAATCAGTAAGTGCAAAGATTATACCAGTGTTTTAAAATGGGCAAAAGAAAAATAATTCACACACACACAAACTGGCCAAAAAAGTATATAAACCATTAATCTCACTGCAAATTCAAACTATAATGATATGTCAAAAAATAAAATTCCATTTTAATTAATCTCTGAGCCAGTAATTCTACTTATAGGACCCTTTCCCAATTTAGAGAGCTGTACAAATACACGTGTTCAAGAGTGTTTATTGCAGCAAAATTTATGAAAACAACCCAAAATTCCCACAATAGAGACAGGCTTAAATAAAGCATGGAATAATCATACTATGGAATATTTTACAGCTGTTCAAAATGATGTTTTTGAAGAATACGCCATGATATGAAAAAATGTTTAAGGCATAAAGTTCAAGGTTAAAAAGAAAAAAATATGAAACTGTTGAGTTCAGGATTCCAAAATTTCAAATACAAATACATATATATACATATACCACAGATCAAACAGTGACTGAAAGAAAAATATGTAAATGTTAATGCTTATTATTTTTAGGCAGTGGGATTATGAGATATTTTATTTTCTCATTTGAAGTTTTCTGTATTTTCCAATGTCTCCCAAATCACCAGGCATTGCTTTCACATTTATAAAAAGAATAAATAAATGCTAATAATAATAATAATATAAAAGTGTTCCAAATATAATAATATAAGGTGTTCCAAAAGATATAAACACTGAAATGTCCTGTTCTGTTTTATAAATGACTAAATCTTCCAGCTAAAAAGTTTTTATTTCCAGTAGAAGTAGTACTTGTATTTTTTCCTTGACTGGATTTGGACAGAGGATCCAGTGCCACATATTTGATCTGGAAGCCTCCTGCTGTCACTGAAGCATCACTTAGAAACTTCAAGGTCATGACATTTCCTGGGGAAAGAGAGTGCAAAAGGATAAAGATTAGATCTGGTTGACAATTCCAAGACTCCTTATTCCCGTAGGGGAGTGCAAGAACTCATGAGGCAGGCTCCCAGGATTCCTAGCTGGATTCTCAAACTGCAGAGCCTGTGGTTTCCCTGCCAAGTGGAGCAGGGTGAGAGACTCATATTTCTTCCTCTTGCCCTCTAATCTATCCTACAGGAAAATGTGTCTATTCTGCTTTAAAAGGCATTCTTTATAGAACGAACAGCCACCGCGTTATAGAATGGCAGGCACTTCAAACCAGCGCGGTGGATGGATGATTTACTATTCGGTATCAGGGCAACAGGCTTTACGACTGTGAGAAACAAAGCCTCAAAGCTAGATCCCTACTTTACAGGAAGTACTAAATATATTTTACCTGCATAAAAGACCCAGATATGTTAAAACTACAAAGGAAAAACTTTATTATATAAAGTAAAACATATTTTTTCTCAGGAGGCAAAGACGTTCTTAACTCATGTCACAAATTCAAAACCCATTGAAAAAAAAGAACAAACCCACATACATTGAATGTTAATGTTTGCCAAGCACAGCTTTAAGTGCCTTTCATTTATTAACTCATTTATTCCCCACAGCAGCATTATGTGACAGGGACATTAAAATTCACTTTACAGATGAAACGGAGGCACAAAATGCCTAAGTAGCTTGCCCAAGGCCACAGAGCTAAAATGGAAGGACCAGGTAGCTCCAAAGTATGCATGCTCTGATCACTACACTTTTCTCAGACTTGGAAGAGTTGCCTAAATAAAAAATAAAAAATAAAAAAAATCTTTTTTGGAGGTAACAATATGGTTAAAATACAGATTGGCTCTGTAGGGCAGCATCTATCAACATTTAAAATGTGTATCACCTATGACCCCAAAATTTCACTTTTAGGAATCTATTCTTTAAAAATAAAAAGAGTAGCACTGCAAGGGAGAGGTTTAAGACTGTCCCTAAGCATCAAATAGCAAAAGAAAAAAAGATCAGAAACAACCATCTTCATAGTGTTAAATATTGGTACGTGACAAGTTGTGGTACATCCATATAGTGACCTATTAGCCATTAAAAGAGTGATCCAAATATCGAAGTGGTGTCCACGTATACAATGTTTGTCATGCAGGTTAACACCTGAAAGGATGGTCACTGCACAGTTATCCAGTGCCTTGTGGGGAGAGAGATGAAGAAAGGGGGCATATTGTTACTGTGTACTCCCTTTATTGAAGTGATACAATTATGGATAGTTTTTAGTTCATTTTCCATTTTTTCTTTTTAATGTAAATATCCTAGGGTGAGTAAGCATAGTTTTCTTTAAGAAGAAAACTAGATCAAAATGTTGGGAGGAATTCGATTCATTAACAGCACTGTGCTTGACTGACAGGATTACATCTTAAATGTATTTTATATCTTCTTTTTCTGTCATTTTGTATTGCTAAATCTTTGACCCTTTTGTTTAACTGTGTTCTGTTCTGTTTGTTCGTTTGTTTCTGTTTGAGTAACGAATTATGTGGGATTTTTCCCCCCCAGTTTCTTGCGTCTGTGCAAAGAAAACACTGATTTAATTATGCTTGGAGTATATTTTGTTTGTTTTAGACAAAAAAAAAATGTCAACTTTCAGGCTTCCTTTTGACCCTCCCTCTGTTTCATTTTTTTTTTTTTATTCTCATCTCCCAACTACCTCCTACAGCTAGCTCATAAGATGTTTTAACATAAAATACATTCTCAAGAAAAGAATAAGACATGAACACAAGGTTTAGTAGATAGATTGTAACAGAGTAATAAATTAATGGATTGTAAGCATTAATCATTCAAGAATGGTACAGGAATTTCCATCTTGTAATAGTAATAATGAAATATTAATGAGAATTGCTTGCACTGCAAAGCTAGGGCATGGGAGTAATTGAGCTAGAAGTACTGAGTTTCAGGACTACTTAGAAATTGCAATTATGTAGCTTTGTTTTTGGTTGCAGAAGCTTTGTGATAATTTTATGACTTGGAGTTACAATAGAGCCAGTAAGAATGCCAACTACTATTGCTGATGATGGAATGAAAAGAAAAAATCAAGACCTAGGAAAGTAATGGTTTTTAGCCAAAAAAATAGCTGTTTGGGGCAATAGCAATGGTCACAAAATAATTTGCTGGAGGAAATCGATTTAGAAAACATTGCCTACTATAGCTACTCTTTTGAGATTTACTATGCATAATTAGCATATTAAAAGCTCTCTGATATCTTCCAAGTTAAGAAACCCAGTTTAATTGTTTAATCCAGTGTTTCCCAAATTTACTTCATCTTTGAGTCCTTTTCTCATGGAATAGCTATTAAAAACCATCTCACAGAACTGTGTTCACCACAGTCTCTGGAGAATGCTGTACCAAGATAAAAATGCAATAAATGCCATGTGAAATTTTTTCAGTGACAGAAGGTATTTTAACAACTTTATAAGGTACTTTACTCCTTTATCAATGAAAATTTCAGCCCTTTATTGCCACATTTTATGGAAATCATAAGCTACAGCACTCTTCCTGGATTTGCAGATTCAAGACTACTTCAAACAGCATTTCTGGCAAATGAAGAGTCTACACGTTTTGGTGCAAGGTGTTCACATAAGTCTATTTTTAAGCATACATAAACAGCTTGTATTTTACAAGCTGTCGAGCTCTATCTGTCCTCAGTTCTCTCAACCTTATCTACTGGTCCTTTACTCCAATGATACTGTGTGTCAATTTAGAGCCATTACCTGTGCTAGTGATGTCTTCTGGAAGTTCATCTCCACAGTACCTGAAAGGGAATTTTAAAAAAGAGAGGTCACATAAATGAATGCTATACAGCTCTTGCAAGTGGTTCGACATGTAATCAAAGTGCTTTGTTTCTCCTAAGTAATGGCTCATTTTCTTACTATTTTACAATTTTTATTGTTTTGGTTTTACTAACTTGAATTTGTAAAGGGAAGGGGTTTAAACAAAGTTTACTGTTTGGAATAACCTTTTATCTCACTGTATTAATGACATTCTTGAGAAAGAACATGTACATTTCTACTCTGTGTACCTACAAAACTATTTGTGTGGTAGACAATTTGAATCTGGAAAAATGAAAGACTTTTTTCTGATTAGTCTTATGAAATATTCATCACAGTTAAAGAAGAGTAGGTATATTGCTGGTGGCACTAATATTAAACTGATTTGAATGGGGAAAATTTATGTTGGACTTTATAGACATTAAGAGAGTTTGATTTTTATCTGAAGCATGGCTTGAAAGGAACTCCCTTGCACATTACATAAAAGGTAAGAATTTTGTCAGTTTCTAAAAAATGTAATTTATTCCAGAGCAAGGAAGAGTCTATTAAAAGCTAAATCACACAATATAAGTCCAATAAATAACAAATTAACCTGTTGAATATCTTTAAAAAATGATTTATGATTTTACCAAGGCTATAATTGATTTCTGATGCTAGATTTAGGATATAAATGTCATCTGAATTCCCAAGGTAGGAGGTCCATCCTTTCAACAAATATTTTGTTCTCATTTCCTCCAACCATATTTCATGTCTTCTTCAAACTATTTTTAAAAACTCTTTGTATATTTTTCTATAGCAGTAGTCTGTCAAAGGACAAACAAAACGAAACAAGAAACACTTTCCCTCCTGAAATTGTTCATTTATCCAAAAAAAAGCCTTTTTCTTTGTATTTAAGTTAGCACACTTCAAAGTCAACATACACAGCTATTGAGTCTGTCCTTTTTAATTGTCCCCACTGTTTTCAATCATTAAATTATTATCATGGAATACACAGAATTGATAACTGACAGTCTATTGATAATGGATAGTCTAAAATATGCATTATTAAGTGAGGCCCTAAGTATATAAAACACCTAATTATAAAATAACTCTTTAATATTTTGTAAGGTGCTCACAATTTAAACTATATTAAGGATTTAGAATGGGAACAGAAAAATATCATGTCCCAGCATGCTGAAAAACCAAGGGGGAAATATTGAGGAATGGAGCACTTGATTTTTATGGCAAGGAAACCTATTTTTATGAAGATATCCATTGTACAGTTAGCTAAATTGTGTGAGAAAAGGGGCTATACTTACTTATCTTACATCCATAATGCTTAGCACAATGCTTTGTACACACACAAAAAAGGTAATAATTACTGAATATATAATTATTTTTAGATTGGCAGAAATTAGAACATTAAAAACCCTAACAAATTTCCCAACTCACATATCTCTTCTTCTTTCTGTTGTTAGTCAAATATTGAGGTCCTTATAAATAGCCTATGTAACTAATTCTTACAATTTAACAGTAATCAAAATGCAGCCATCCTTGTTTTAATAAGAAGAATATGTAGCAGCTGACTATGGCTTAACATGCCGAGAAAAATCTTTGTTAAAAAAAAGGTACGTTGTTGCAGGAAGAAATACTGGAAATCAATATTGTAGGGACAGTTAGGGGAAATTAAAGAAACACCAAGCAAAATATCAGATGGTTATTTAACTTCTTATTTGAAGAAACACGTACCTTCCCACAAAACCATGGACATCATCATAACTGTCATATATTTCAACATAGTCAGCCAAGCAAGCTGGATCATCTTCAAGGTCAAAGTCCAAAAAGCTCAGGTGAATACGCTGACCATACTTGAGTCTAATGTGCCAGTAGCAGATCTGATTATCATCATACTCATCTGGGAAGCCTGGAGATTTAAAAATTCGCTTTGGATCTGTGAAGACACCACCACACTCCTTTGCTGAAATGGAAAGAAAATCAAGCAAACATTAGAAAAATACTGTCCTTATTTTAAAATGATATTCCCTTCTTACTGTCTCATTTATTACTTTTTATAAAATATTGAAGAAATGGCTTAATACACAGCACCTATAGTATATTAAAAATACTTAATAGCTGTGGTGTTTTTTTAAATCAATGGTTGCTAAAATGAATATAGTGACTTTTTAAAAAACTAAAGCAGTAAGAAAAAAATGGTTTAATTGTGCTCCTGTTTACTTTTTTTGCTTTTTATCTTTTAAGCATAGAATGTACAGTCTTATGTGTACACTTCCATGTGTTTTGATAAATATATATATATACCTGTGTTACCAACAGCCCAGTCAAGATAGCAGTGATTTTGTCTTGTAGTGTCACCACTGTGTCTTTGGGACTTGAACACTTAGAATTAATGAGTCCAATAAATTCTGTTTGGAAAATCATTATAGAATTTCAGCATCACAAGGGACCTTGAAGGTCACTCTAATTCAGTTAAAAGGAATAATTTATAATCACCCGAACTCCTTCTACTGATTTTAAACCAACATCTTAATCCTAATATTTGAGGATTTGGTGGAGATATTCATGTTCACTTTATCAAGTCACTTATTTTATAGATTTCTGCTGTGCCTTATAACCTAGCATAAAAACAAATGAACAATCTCTGCCAATGATTTTGCAGCAGACCTAGAGGGAAAGCTATGGAGGGGTCCTGGTTAATTTAATTCCTCATCAAATATGTATCTACTATCTTGACAGAAAATGCAATGTGGAAACTCAAAAACAATCTCAGTGGTAGTGGTAGTTGGTGACTGAGTAACATTCAAAGGTCTTTTTCATTATTTCAAGTAGAAGCTTTTTCCAAGAATATTCTCTTGTATGGTAACTATTAATAAAAATCATGTTAAGATCCTTAATGTCATAGAAGTTAAGGATGGTTAACTTGTTCCCCAAGGCAGAACAGGATCTAAGAAGGCCTGGGGAGTAACGAGAGATCAGGGATTTAGTCTGAGCTCCTACTACCCACAGGATTATTCTGAGGATAAAATATAGAAGATAAGGGTGTTATGTGAAATGTAAGCTATCTTATTGTGCTATTAAATATATGATACATAGTCTATATGTATATATAAACATGTACGGTGCCAACATTTGCTCTGTCCCATAGAATTCTATCTTTGCGGTATCATTAGGTTAGGAGAAAGATTCAAATATTGAACTAATCTGGTTATCTATTGAGCTACATATACTTTTATTACATATAGTTGTTGCCTCATCCTTTGCTCGTTTAGAAAACGACAGATTCACAGTTTCCTGGGTTCCCCAGGTCTGTTAATTGGTTTGAAAGGTCATAATGCAAAGACAGTCAACATCTTGTCACATATTCAGAACTTGAATGAGCAAGTTTACTTCTGAACACTTCTTACTGACCCTCTTCTTCCTTACTTAACTGACTCTCACTTGGTGATATTGACTAATTAACAGTCCTTGCTTTATTTTTCTGATAGTTATGGTTTTTTTTGCATTGCACTTATTTTTCAATGAACTGTTCTTCTCCCAATGCTATTTGAGGCAGTTCCCAGTCCCCCTCATGTTAACCACACCCTAAATATTCAGTATACCACTGAATCCAAAAGTAAGCTGAGAATTGAGTAAGAACAAGTCTCCCAGGATTCTGTACACATATTCCTGAGTAAAAAATATTCAACTTCTATGAGAAACAAAAGCAGCTTAAAAAATTTTGTAAATTAAGGTGGAATTCTTATAAAAGGGCTATGAAATACTGTAAGAACCTTTCCATTTGCACTTCCTTATCTCCATTAGACCTTGACATATGGAAATGATTCAGTAGATGGTCAGAGATCCTAAAGTTTATCCAGCAAATGAGGAATCAGGGAATATATTTGGAAATAGAAATGACCTCTGAGAGTAAATAGAGTGGCCTATAATATAAATATATTGAAGAAAAAGAGGAAAAGAAGATATATGAATTACTAACAATGATTAAATATAGGACTAAATACAGTATAGTATAAGCTTAAAGTACGTCAAAATGATTTGAAAGTTATAGTCCTTCCGAAATATACTGAAAGGATTTATTCACATTTTATCTTACATAGGAATCGGTGATAGCTCTAGGCAAAATTCTTTCCACTTGGAATACACATTATTTTGAGATACAGGTTAGTTACAAACATGAGAAACTGTTCTCCATTGGTTCATACCATTAAATAATAATAGAATGAAAAATTCCGCATAGGGAATGTAGTCAATAATATTGTAAAACTGTGTATAATGACAGAGGATAACTATATTTTTCCTGGTAAGCATTTTGTAATGTATATAAACATCAAATCATTATGTTGTACATGTGAAACTAAGATAATATTGTAAATTTTAAGAATCACTGATTATTGACTGATTTTGGGTAAGTTACTTAAGCTCAAACTTTCAGTTTTCTGTTTCCTAAAATGGGTATGACAAGAAGTGCCATAGTATTAGGTGACAGTGTAGAAGGAACATAAGTCAGTGTTTGGCACAGCATAATCTCTCTAAGAATGGTGTTATTATTAATAATTATCATTACTAAATTGATTTATCTCTGGAAGAAGATTGCGTTTAATAACACGCAACTGTTTCAGTGTAAAATTATTATTTTTAACAAACCATGTGGGTTGTAGCAATAGGCATCCCATCTTTCACTCCTATTGAGGCGGACTCCATAATCAATAATACCAGTTTTTCCAAATCCACAGTTGGGCCCTGGCTTCACGATGGGGTATCCAACTCTACCCTTGGCCATCCACCCAGCCGCACAGACATGAAATCCTGCGAGAGAGTGAAAGTGTTATGGCTTATCCAGTCAAGGCCTTCAGGTGAGCAAAGGTCATCTTAACAAAAATGGCCCCTTCCAACAGTGACAGCCCAAGTCCAGTTCACACAAAAGGGGAAAAACTGTTTTCTTAAGAAATGAAATAAAGTCTGAATCCATACAAAACATAATATCTGAATTTTGCTAGAAAATGACATTTTACTTGGAAAAAAGAGAAAGGATACAGATGAACTGCATCAGAAATCAGAATACCATGGATATGAAAACAAGTTCAGAGCAGACTTCATAATACTTATCTAATGCCATGAAATAATTTCAAAATGACCATCAATCCTAACCAACATTTTTCAAATGATAATATACTTAATGTCTATTTCAGGATCAGCTAAGATATTGCTAATATTTTAACAATTTGAGTAGGGACAAAAGCCTCATAAATTTCAGACAAAGCCTCAGCCATGTTTTCCTTGCCCAACATCATAGGCTGTTTGAGTACTTGCCAGTGGCATTAGAGAGCGATTTTAGTAGAGGTCCAGGACAGCTAGCAATGGCTCTGACCTTTGTATCCATCCTTCTGGTTACTACATCACACACAGCCCTGGGGTACAGACTGAGCAGTCATCTGGGGAGACTTTGTAGCATTTTAGAGAACACTGTTGTTTTTGTTTGGGGTAATATATAATAATAATAGCATAAGCTTTGCCAGGTATTTTCCTCTCAGCAAAGTGGTTTCTTCAGTGAAGAAGAGTTCCAAATGGGGGTGGCCTTTTGGATTCTCCTGAAAGTCCAGGACAGATGGTGGCAGCCCTTTTTTTTTAGTAAAGAAGCAAATAGCACTAGTTAATTACTGAGTTTTTCACCCGGTCTCCTAACATCTCCTAAATTTCTTTTTCCTGCCATCTTACTACCTCTTTATCTTTCTTTTCCTCATAGCTTTTGGGCTTAATAGCTCAAATGAATCCTCCCGCTTAGTATAAAAAAAGAAAAAATTGAAAAATAAAAGCCATTAAAGTCAACATTTCTTCTACCACATAAATTTCTTTGTAAGACTTAACATTGTAACATTTAATAGTTGAGGGAACCCATGCTCAGAAGCCAAGGAGAGAGAGAACAACATTAAAAATGAATAGCAAATATTGCTCATGTAATTGTAGGTTAATGATACTAAAATAAAATAAATTGTAAAAAAAAAAAAAGAATAGCAAAGGCATTAAACGTGAGGAGGACTTTAAATGAATATCAAGATAATGATGTCTGCATTTTCTTTCGGCTTTTATTTTATTAGCTCACAGTGGGTTGTTACCCCAAAGAAGTTGCTAGTACTGGGAACTGTCCACCGGCTATAGGCAGAGAAGGTGGGGGAAGCCAGAGAGCAGAGATGTCATAGGGGCTTAGAGAACTATTAGAAGAGCTGGAGAGACTGACAGGTTACAGAAAAGGTGGCATTTTTTTTCCAAGGATGAAAAAGAAGAATCATTGTCAAAGTAGTTACCAATTTTTCTGGCTGCCTCTAGCTGCTTATAGGTGGCGAGCCGGCCACCTTCGTATTCACACACCGCCTTCGCCTCAGCATAGGTGAGCTTGTATTTGCCAGATCTTGCTTCTCTGTGGTACACACCTGCTGCTTGTTCTGTGAATTCACAAAATGTTGTAAATGCACTACTATCCATTCTTGTGGAACAAGGGAAATTTTGTGGCCTCAGCTGGAAGATTACATCAGCTATTGTTCCTGCCAAAGGGTTTGCTGGGTCAGCTGCTGTGGGTGTCTACGTTTTCATTATTAGAAAGCTTTGGGAAAAAATATGAATGAGGGGAATTTTAGGGGACTTTTGGGGCATAGACAGAAACTTTTTTTTTGAGGCTAAATTATGTTTCTGAACTGATAGCCTGAAAGTCTTAATTCAACACTGTATTTCTACACTATCCAAAGGTGATAAAGTTTTCATTTCTTTTGTCTTTGTTTTCAGTCAAATAAAGACTTGGAAAGGTAGACAATCAGAAAAAAAAAAGGGGGGTGAAGGTAAAAGAAACCAATAAAAATTGATCCATCGTGTAGGCTTACAATGATGGAGGAAAATAATATCCATTTGAGGGAAATGACTAATGCCACATAATTGAAAATTTAGTAAACAAATTAAAAACTGAGGAAAAGTTCGAAGGAATCCAAAGCAAATAAATACTGCTTTTAAGAAAAGAAAAGCAGATTTGAACACTGCAGAGCAAAAACTGGGCACGCCTAACTACCGGTTCCTAAGTTAATCTGGCTTGCCTTTTTTAGTTCACATGTTCTTCCCAACATATTTTAGTACTAAGTCATATATGAGTCGTCTTCCAATAGATCGCTGTTTAAATTGATTGTTTTGAGTTTGGAGTGCATTTTGCCATAGAAACAATGTGAAAAGATGCCCAGGACAATAATCAGAATGTTAGCTCTAATAGTTCTATGTAGACTGTCAGATAATGGCTAAGTCTTTAGATCCTGACCTGTGCAATCAGTCACCATGAAGATCATTTCCAAGGAGAACACATATTCCTTGGCATGTATCGAGACATGGATCCAGCCATATTAGAAATCTCATTCCTTGTTCTCTCCAAGCTGAAGCTGACACTGCCACACTCTAGTAGGAGATGCTGCTTGGCATTTTCCCTATTTTTCTGGATTCTAAGGGGTCCTGCTCTTATACATTTTACGGTAAAGACCCATCACATATATACTGAGGACCTTAGTCCATCTGATGGTCAAAGAACACAAGAAACATCAAAGTTATTCTCCCCTTTGAAAGTTGCCTATTGCCCAAGTGTTCTTCATATGGTAAGATAAGCTAAACTTTCACAGTTTCCAATTTGGTTATTTTGAGAATACACCATGGGGTATCTCACTAGGCGCTGTGGATCAAGTCCTATTCTCAAACAACTTGGACACTAATGGGCAATGCAAGTACCTTTATTTTGAAGTACAGGAGTACCAAGTCTTTTAATAGAGAAGGGAGACATGCTGAATTTATATATTGTAACAGATTACTGTTAATAACTAAAAATGTTAAACTTGTATCTGTTCCCTGAGACTATAGGCTAGAAGATATTTGAAGTAATTATTGTAAATGTCTGCCAAAGTTTCTCAAATTAAGATTTCCTTGGTATTTTACTCCAAAATCAATCTATGATGTTGGCTGAAATAAAAATTAACAAAGAGATCTTTAAGAAATATGTCTGGGTTTTCCTCCCAATAATTTTTCTTAAACTTAAAAGTTCTTGCAGAAACTTATCTAGAAATAAGATGTAAATAGCAGAAATGTGTGTGCTGTGATTTTCAATTTATTAAATAGCATTAATATTTCATTGTTCCTGAAAGAGTACCAAACTTTCCATTATCTTGCCTTATGAACAAGTTGAGAACTCTTGGTGTATGTACTTCACAATTTTAAGCAGACATTTACTTTAAAAGTGTTCCTCAGTTCAGAAGTTTAAACTACTATGATAGTCGTTTGTCCAATGAATCCTAATTTTAAAAGCTTTATCTTTCTGAAGAAATAATAATTAATTTTCTAGTCAACAGTCATTCATTAAAACTGAAAACCTATTTGGCCAATAATTTTTTTCCTTTTAGTGAATGGTGACAGTAGCCTACTGGCTCTGGCCACTACTTTGGCTGTTTAGATAGACAAGCTGTGTGACCTTGTTTTAATTGCTGCCTGAATCTCAGTTTCCTCATCTGTCAAATGGGAATGATAGCTGTTCTTAGAATAAATAAACCATTAAAACCTAAGCATAGCTTCTGGGTCCTAGCAGGAGCTCATAATGAGGTTACTCTTCTGTTCTTTTTCAGATTCAGTATAACTGCTGAAAAGAATTGTTTATCTGTGCATTTTTTATTTTCATAATCCATATAAATTAGTTGAAGTCTCTTGTCATTAAGTACCTTTTTTAATACAATTTTTTTTATTAAGGCATTATTGATATACACTCTTGTGAAGGTTTCACATGAAAAACAATGTGGTTACTACATTTACCCATATTATTGAGTCCCCCCCATACCCCATTACAGTCACTGTCCATCAGTGTAGTAAGATGCCACAGAGTCACTACTTGTCTTCTTCTGTGTGCTACACTGTCTTCCCCATGATCCCTACCACACCATGTATACTACTAATAATAGTTAAGTACCTTTTTAAAAAAAAATTAAGGAATTAGAGGAAAGAATGAAAAATAAACCTTAGGGTCCCCTACTTCAAACTTCTCATTTTACCTGTGCAGAACTGAGCCAAGAGTTTAAAGTGCCTTGTTCGTGGTAGTTGCTAGCATATTCCTGCTTTCTAATCCAACTCTCTTTCCACCCTGAATAATTTCTAATACTATATTGACCTAACTAACTAAACAATTTGTGTTAGGCTGACTGGTCAATAATTTGTCCCAGATTGAGGCACTTTGTAATTCCCTGGAGCTTCAAATTTGCAGCATACTATTAACAAACATTTGGGTCTGCTCCTTTCTACCTCTAGGACAGAAAGTCTATTGTCCAGGTTTATATTTTTGTAATACACAATATCACTTAAAAATAAGACAGCTCCATATGACTTGATCATTAGACAGTGTGACAGCATTTCAAAGGTTATCCATATGGGTTTAATTTTTACTAGCTTTATGACAATTTGGTTCCTTTACCAACTGATATGTGTATGTTTCCTAAGTTTGACGGTGTGCAATGAAAATAAACAAGGAGATATGTTCACTCCTCTGGTAAAAATCCCAGGCCCCATTTTGGCCAGATGGATCTCCTTGTTCAGCGTGAAACTAGTTCACTGGCTCAAGCTGAAAAAAAGAGGTGGTAAGGCTTGCAAATAGAGCTTTTTAATGAAATCCGCATGGCTGCGGTTATTACCAGAGAGAAACAGGCTGAAAGGGAAAATATTCCTCAACTGTACACTGCTCAGCAAGCACAAAAAACAAAATCTAGGCTCATTTTGCCGTTTATTTCTTTATTTTATACAAATATCTGTCAATTTCTTTCTCATGAAATTCAAATTTTTTTCAACTACCAAACACAATAATGGACATAAAGCAATATTAATTTGTGTCACATGAGAATTAAAGCATTGTTTAGAGTACTATGCAAGGTATTTTGGGTTTTCCGCATTTGGCCTTTTTTGGTCTATTTGTATTCACAATTAGGCCTCTGTCATTCCTTAACATTGAACAAAACAACAAAAGAAACTTTCATTATCTAACAAAAGGAGTTAGAAAAGTCTTTCTATAGATGGTTCAAACACAAAGAATCAAAGTGGTAAGGATGCCTTCAGAAATTTAAGTCTTTTTCATTTGTTTTTTTCTGTATTACAAGCTGGCTTTGTCGAACTAGTTAAAAGGTGCTTGGTAAAAAGCAAGATATACACTACAGGTCAGAGTACATGAAGCAATGATTATAAAATTATTGTACACTCCCATTTACCTGTTATGGTTACCTGTTATGAAATCTGACTGCAAATGCGTTGAAATTAAAACAAAATAATATACTAGTGTTTTCATTTTATTGTAGAAACAATACCCCATTATGCCACCACAGCTGGTTTGAAAATTTTTAAGTATTTTTTCATACAGCATATAAACATTAACCTCTATTTTCTGTTGAACAGGTCACTTTATAAAAAGCTACTTTCAACTTTTAGAAGGCAGACACCCTTTTTAAAAAAAAGTATATGCATTCCAAGAGCTATCTTTCATAAGCATTTTCTTGAAAACATCAGCCTTGAACAGAACGAAAAAATTTACTGTTTTGATTTACTTCTCCATGAATTCAAAGGAGTGACATTCCCCAGAAGCAGCTTACAGTCAAGTTTCTTACCAAGCCATATGGAGTTATGAAAAATTCCGTTCTTGAATCCCCATCCGTGAGCCTCTTCCCACAGCAAGACAAATAAGTAAATTAAGATGATCATAGCTCAGTTGTAGAGAAGCAGTAGTCAGTTCGGGGTTGCCTGGCATAAATTCTCAGAGCAGAGGCTGAACTGTGACTGAAACATCTGGTTTCCACATCTTTTAAATGTTTTTTTTTCAACTGTGAGGTCAGCAAGCACTCTCCAATGGCCTTTTCCGCTGTGGAGTTACACAATTAAGTCAGTGTCTGAGGCAAACCCTCTGACTCATTTGCATAGGCAACCAAAACTATGTATATAGAATGATCATCTACATTTTAAAATTCACTTACGCGGAAAGGGATTCCTTTATTCTGTCTGTCACAGACACTTTTCTGTGAGGAAGTCTGTGTTAACTTGGAGCAGATTCAGCAGTGATTTAAGGAAAAACCCAAAAAACTTCAGTAGGGACTAAAAGAAACTCTGAACATCTTATTTGCAGTAATTACGGAGCACAGGTTTGGGGTTAAGTACTAATCTTGGACTTGACCATGGTAATGTTACTTTAGTTTTCCCTAAACATTGCCAAGCTTGTGTAGGAAATTTAAAACAAAAAGTGTGCACAGTTTGGCAAACACTAAACCATCTCCAGTGGTATAAGATTTCTTTGCCCTCTGTCTGCGTTTGTCCTTAGGGTAAGGTCAGTTGTACTTTTTGGGTTTATTGTTGTCAGCAGGCAAATACATCAGCTTCCAGAAAAGTAGTTTACTTTTAGAGCCTTAGGACATTCCAGCACCGGTTAAGGTATCTTATTATAACACAAATCTCCCCATGCCACAAATCCTTGGAGAAAGGTATATAAGGATAGTCATAAAGTTAATGAAAATATGCCCCTAGCTTCCCTAAGCCACTCTTAACTTCAATGACGATTAAAATAATAGGTAATAATTATCATAATAAAGTCACCTTAAAATATGCCAGACTTTTCTTCTACTTTTGTGTAGGGTTTTTGGGTTAATATGTCTGGTAATACCCCCACTGCTCTGATGCTATTGGCATGTCCTCTTGACTGACAGCTATTTTTGGCAACCTTTGCTTCTTTCTTTTATGTCATTCTTTGCTACTTTCTCTGCCAAACTGTTTCCCATTTGCTCCCATTATATTTATTTCTCTCATGTTTTCTTCATCCATCCAATGATATTGAAATTCTTTGAAAAAAGCAACTTTCTGGACTCTCTCTGGTCTGAAGTTAGCCTTGAATCTTTTTATTTTATTTTATTTTTTTATTTTTTTTACAATTTATTTTATTTTAGTATCATTAACCTACAATTACATGAGCAATATTGTGATGATTAAACTACCCCCTTCATCAGGTCCCCCCCACCAACCCTATTACAGTCACTGTCCATCAGTGTAGTGAGATGAGAATCACTACTTGTCTTCTCTGAGCTGTACAGT
>JAQQAC010010508.1:1529579-1560848 GCA_029783875.1 Phataginus tricuspis | reverse complement strand
CTCTCTCTAGCTGCCTTTAATACTCTGTCCTTGTCTTTGATCTTTGCCATCTTGATTATTATGTGTCTTGGTGTTGTCTTCTTTGGGTCCCTTGTGTTTGGAGATCTGTGGGCTTCCGTGGACTGTGAGACTATTTCCTTCCCCAGCGTGGGGAAGTTTTCAGCAATTATTTCTTCAAAGACACTTTCTATCCCTTTTTCTCTCTCTTCTTCCTCTGGTACTCCTATAATGCGAATATTGCTCCAATTCGATTGGTCACACAGTTCTCTTAATATTCTTTCATTCTTAGAGATCCTTTTATCTCTCTCTGCCTCAGCTTCTTTGTATTCCTTGTCCCTGTCTTGTAATTCCTTGATCGTGTCTTGAACCTGGTTCAATCTATTGTTGAGCCCGTCGATGGCTTGTCTCATTTCTGCATTGTCTTTCCTCACTTCCCTCACTTCCTCCCTCAGCTCTTGCACATTTTTCTGTAGATCCGTCAGGATGGCTATGACTTTTATTCTGAATTCTTTTTCTGGAAGACTGTGCATGTCCATTTCTTCAGCTTCTTTTTCTGGGGTGTTGTTTGTCTGGAGCTTTGTCTGTATCATATTCTTCTGTCTTCTCATGACTATAGAATTGGTTGTTGGTAGCAAAGGGAGATAGGAAAGGAGAGAAAGGAAAAAAAAAGAAATTTCTACTAATAGTAAAAAAGTAAAAGGAGAGAGAGAGAGAGAGGAAAAGAAAAGAAAGAAAAAGAAAAAGCAGCAACACGTAAAAGAAAACAGCAAAAAAAAAAAAAACCCACCAAAACCCCCACTGGGGTTGGTTTCTGTGTGAATGCTGTAGGTGGCGCTATTGCCCCACTATTCCACGTCGCTCCACACGGCCCTTTAAAGCTGTGGCCAGGGTGAGAGTGAATGGGAGGCTGTTGAAAGAGAGGGAAAGAAAAAAAGGAAAAGAAAGGGGAGAAAAAAAACAGTAACAACAACAACAAAAAAAAGCCACTGAGAGTGGGTTCCGCGCGAGTGCTGTAGGTGGCACTGTTTCTCCACTATTCCAGTGCCACTCTATAGTTCTGGCTGGGTTGGGAGCGAATGGTAAGCTGTTGATCTCCGTGGGGGTCTCAATGGCAGGCACCCTTTCCCAGTCGCCAGCCAAGGGGTCCAAAGCTCCCCAGGACTCCCAGTGTCCTGGGCTCAGTTTGCGGGGCTATCCAGCCCCTCTACTGAGCTCCTGTCTCTTTAAGACCGCTGAGGTAGAGCGCGCGCTTTTCTTCCCTTTTTTCTCCTTTCCTTCTCCTTCCCGGAGCCTGCCGTGGGCAACTTGCACGTTCCGGGCTGGGACCCTGTGCCCTCTGTCTCTCCTATCTCCGCTACACCGCAGGCTGTGTGTTGGTGCTCCCGGCGCAGACTTCAGCTCCCTCCCGGCTCTGAATCCTCTCCTCCCGCTGGAGTGCTGGGGGGAGGGGCGCTCGGTCCGCTTGCGGCTCGTACCTTACCCGCCTTGCCGGGACTCCTGCTGAAGTGCTGGGGTGGAGGGGCGCTCTGGTCTCGCTGGATCGCGTTTCCATCCCGCCTCGCCGGGTGCCGAGTCCTCTGTCCGGAGTGTCTGGCATCCGAAGCTCTGGCGGGGGGGAGCGCTCGGTCCCACCGGGTCGCCGCTCCGTATCCCGTCCGCCTCACTGGCTGCCAAGTTCTCACAGGTGTAGCTGTACGCTGTGCACTTTCCTGTGTATTCTTTTCTCTCTTTTAGGGATAGTTGTATTTGCTGTATTTTCTTGAATAAATATAATGTTGGGAGGAATTTTTCTGCTGGTCCGTTCACGTCGCCATATTCCCGGAAGTTCCCTAGCCTTGAATCTTAATTTAGGCATCTTTGCATTGAACATTGAAGGCTTGGCTTGGTCTCAACTTTCCTCAGAAGAGCAGTTGTGGGGATGTAGGCTTGGGGTATGGAGTTTATTGGATGCTCACTGAGGCATTTATAAAATTATTAGGGTTCAAAAGTCTCTATTTTGGGCTGACAGCAAATGAAAAAGTAGGGAATTGTATTGGTTTACTGGTAGGGTTGAAACGTTTCATTTTGGTTCGAAAAAGGACCAGGTGGGTGTGACTTTGGAGAACACAGGCATGGTTAGAGACAACAAGATGAATAGATAGCTGGAAGGAACAAACCATGGTATTGTTCTGCAATTATATGAGTATTTTAGGTTTGTGGTTGAGGAAGTAAATGTAACTTTACTTGCGCAAGTCAACTGCAAAACTGTCACAGCCTCCCCCACTCTTCATCTGCTCACATTCTCTGGCCATCCCCTTACTGCATCTTTTGAAAGTACTCAGTTCCCCCTAGTTCTCATTTATCAAAAGTTATTCTCAGGAAAGGATTGGAAATTAATTTTTGCTTAGGCCAAATAACTAACAACAAATACCCATCTTTGTTTATTTGCATTTAATGAAGCTCCAAGGATAACAGGGTGTGAATGTTCAACTTGTTTTAGCATGGAAATTTAATGATTGCTTTGACAGATTAACCCAGTTCAGCGGGAGGATTTCCCTCTTCCCAACTCCCCATGCAAAGTACAAGTATTTCCCCTCGCTTCTCTACAATCTTTGGAAACCCTGTCCTTCCGACCACAAGCAAATAGGAAGCAGTGGCTAGTGATGTGGACACTGGTTTTGAGGGGGTGTTTAATTCTATTTTAGAAGAAAAGAGGAGAATGAGGTTCATATATGGAGAAGATGGAGTGGGTATGGGTGGGAATTTAGGGGTGGACATGCCGGAGAAGAGCCTAAGGCAGTGTTGCCTCTGAGCTCACCCTGGAAGTTGCCTAAAATAAGGAGGCACTCCCTGGCCAGCCCCCAGCACACACCCCCAGGATGTGTCTGAAGAGCAGAGAGAAGATGCCTTGATAAAAGTTCCTTTCAAGGGCCCGGAGGACTTTACCAGTGCACTGCCACTCTGGATAAATGCCGTGCCTCCTCACCACTCCCATTCCTCATTTCTTGATCTGTCTATCAGGGGTGCAGTGGCCCCTTTTGCACCTGTCAGTCACTGGCTGAAAATCCAGCAAGACTGTCTTTTGCAGAGGCAGCTCCTTTTTGTGTTGCTTTTCCACAATAGCCCAATGGCCATAAGCCTAAGCAGCTACTAAATACTTCAAGACGAGGTAGGGAGAATCTCCACATCTTATTTGGGCTAAGAATACATTAAACTCCTAAAGCAATCTACAGTTTCAATGTAATCCCTATCAAAATACCAACAGCATTCTTCAATGAATTGGAACAAATAGTTCTAAAATTCAATTGGAACCACAAAAGACCCCAAATAGCCAAAGCAATCCTGAGAAGGAAGAATAAAACAGGGGGAATTATGCTCCCAGACTTCAAGTTCTACTACAAAGCTACAGTAATCAAGACAATTTGGTATTGGCACAAAAACAGACCCACAGACCAGTGGAACAGAATAGAAAACCCAGACATTAACTCAAACAAATACAGTCAATTAATATATGATAAAGGAGCCATGGATATACAATGGGGAAATGACAACCTCTTCAATAGCTGGTGTTGGCAAACAGGACAGCTACATGTAAGAGAATGAAACTGGATTACTGTCTAACCCCATACACAAAAGTAAACTCAAAATGGATCAAAGATGTGAATGTAAGTCATGAAACCATAAAACTCTTAGAAAAAAACATAGCCAAAAATCTCTTGGGCATAAACATGAGCGACTTCTTCATGAACATATCTCCCCAGGCAAGGGAAACAAAAGCAAAAATGAACAAGTGGGACTATATCAAGCTGAAAAGCTTCTGTACAGCAAAGGACACCATCAATAGAACAAAAAGGTATCCTACAGTATGGGAGAATATATTCAGAAATGACATATCTGATAATATATCCAAAATATATAAAGAACTCACACACCTCAACAAACAAAAAGCAAATAACCCAATTAAAAAATGGGCACAGGACATGAATAGACACTTCTCCAAAGAAGAAATTCAGATGGCCAACAGGCACATGAAAAGATGCTCCACATTGCTCATCATCAGAGAAATGCAAATTAAAACCACAATAAGATATCACCTCACACCAGTAAGGATGGCCAACATCCAAAACACAAACAACAACAAATGTTGGTGACGACGTGGAGAAAAGGGAACCCTTCTACACTGCTGGTGGGAATGCAAATTAGTTCAACCATTGTGGAAAGCAGTATGGACGTTCCTCAAAAAACTCAAAATAGAAACACCATTTGACCCAGGAATTCCACTCAGGAATTTACCCTAAGAATGCAGCAGCCCAGTTTGCAAAAGACCTAGGCACCCCTCTGTCTATCACAGCACTATTTACAATAGCCAAGAAATGGAAGCAACCTAAGTGTCCACCAGTAGATGAATGGATAAAGAAGAAGTGGTACATATACACAATGGAATATTATTCGGCCATAAGAAGAAAACAAATCCTACCATTTGCACCAACATGGATGGAACTAGAAGGTATTATGCTCAGTGAGATAAGCCAGGTGGAAAAAGACAAGTATCCAATGATTTCACTCATATGTGGAGTATAAGAGCAAAGAAAAAACTGAAGGAACAAAACAGCAGCAGACTCACAGAACCCAAGAATGGACTAACAGATACCAAAGGGAAAGGGACTGGGGAGGATGGGTGGGAAGGGAAGGACAAAGGGGAAAAAGGGGCATTAGGATTAGCAGACACAATGTTGGGGGGGGGGGCGCGGGGAGGGCTGTACAACTCAGAGAAGACAAGTAGTGATTCTATAGCATCTCACTATGTTGATGGACAGTGACTGTAATGGGGTATGTGTGGGGGACTAGATGAAGTGGGGAGCTTAGTAACCATAATGTTGCACATGTAATTGTAGATTAATGATACCAAAACAAAAATTTTAAACAGAAAAAAAAAAAAAAGAATATATTGAACAAGCTTAAGATCTCCTAAGCTGGCCAGTCATTAGTGATGTCACTGTTATACAAACTTTAAACTAAAGAAAAAAGAGACTCCAAAGTAGAATATCAAACATTTGTGAAAGGACAGGAGGAGGCATTTAAAAATCTTTTTGACTTGCTGAGTCTCAGCTGACAGAGAAAAGGTATGGGAAGTGTCACGTGGATGTGGACAGAGTGGAGGAAGGGAATGGGAAAGAGAAACAAGTTCTAAGAGATCACATTTAAAAAAGACAGTTTGAGTCGGAAGACTGGAAAAGTGCAATTCCTTGGCACGCAGTATGAAAACCAAAACATAAATGATATCACTTATTTACTATATTTTGTAATCTTGGAAAGAGAAGGAAGATGCAAGAGGAGAAACAAGAAAAGGGTGGAGCTCAGTGAATTACAAAACATATCAGTATGGTACATCTTTAAATATACTTCCAGTAAGGCTGAGATTACAGTACAGGAATGTCCATCACCCTAAGATCTCCATATGGATTCAGATGGGAATAAAGGCAATAAAGGAAATAAAGCTCATTTCCCTTAGCATGGATTAAGACACTTGGTGAGAAATTCTAGTGAATGGCATAGAACAAAACTAAAGAAATGAAATGTGTGGCATTCCACTCATTCATTCAATAAATACTTAAGAATCTGCAAGTGGGATGCTGCCAACTTTCATAGGGTCAGTGAGCAGGATAGAGCCTATATAGAACAATAAGAAATAAAGAAAAGTGAAACATTTAGTTATTTTACGTGAAAAATCTTTTACAAAGTGAACATGGCACTCTACAGAATAATGTGTTTCCAAGTTTATGGGAAAACAGATGTCAGAAAGACATCTGAAACTGAAACTGGACTTCCCAAAGGTATCTGGTGTGATAGTAATAATGTCCATCAAGTCACAGAAGCGTTGTACTCTGTGACCCACTTGTGGTTTGATAGGATCATGTGATTTTTCCTGCCCAATGAATTGTGAGCAAAAATTATATGTGTTATTTCAGAGATGAGGATTTGATTGCTCATGCTCCAGAACTCTCTTTCCCTCTGGCAAGGAGCTGGTTGCTCCATCACCTGGATCCCTGATTGATTCCTGATGTTAGGTAGGATGAATGAAATAGGAACATTTACTGTTTTCAGTCACCAAAATTTTGAGTTGTTTGTTACTGTTAGCATAACTTAATCTGTTCTGATGTATAGGAGGAAGTGAGTTTATAGAGTATTAAAGCAAAGGATGACTTCAGAAGGTTGGAGGTCTAGGGACATTCAGATTTGTAAGTTATACAAGGGGAGAAAGAGGAAGAGGAGGAAAGGAGAACAGGTAATGGAGCTAATGATTAATGTCCTTAATCTCCTCCTTCTCCCCCACCCCACCTCCTTAGAACACACAGCTTCCCAATCTGCCTTCCAAATTTTTTCACCAGTACTCCCCCATACGCATTCATTCCAATCAAATTGTTCCCTATACCTCTGATAAATCTTGAAAACTTGACCTCCTTCTCCCTACCTCTTGCCTTCCCATTTCTATTTAGCGAATCACAGAACTCTTTGGAAACTTAGACTGGCTTGAGTACTAACTGTGTTGTAAATCCCTGCTATTCTGCCCTTACTTACGTTGACCCGAAATTCTTTTAAACTTTGACTCATTTTTGTTATTAAGGCCCACAGAAAAAGTCTTGCCTACATCTGCTTTCAGGAAAAATTGCTACAATCTATAAAGCTAGAACAAAGAAACGAGCACACATATCTGAAAACAAATTTAAAATATACTCCTTAGAATTTCCTTTTTAAATACTCTTTAAACTAGGTTCAGAAGTATTAAGTTAGAATGATCCTATCTTGATAAAGGAGGGATATGTGTAAATATATATGAGAGGAAAGTCTAGAAGGATATATATATATATATATATGCAAATGCCAAATATCTCTGCATGGTTGAGCCACGGGAGCTTTCTAATTTCTTTTTGTTTTTTGTTTGGTACTTTATAAGTTTTTGTTCAATAAATATGTATCATCTGTGTTATAAAAGAAAAATGTTACGATTCATACACATATATTTAAAGGCATTAACTGACATGGCAATGAGATTGTTAAAGAATACAAAAAATCATAACTAAAACAGAACATTAAAACTTCACAAGCACCTAAGAAAACTGAATATTATGTATCCAACCAGGTAAATGGGTGATAGGATGAATAGTCTTACCAAGGGGAGTAAGATTAGTCATAATGGGATCAAGGTCAAAGCCAAACTATAGTTCACAAATTTGTGCTGAGGTTACAGCATACAACGTAGTTGCTTTGGTTGACTCTCCAGGGCACTTGCTATATATATAAAATCAATCTTGACCTAAGATAATTTTTCACAAATATTTGCAGAGGGCATAGTTTATGTGTCAAGCACTACATTGCATACTAGGTGGGGTTATGAAGATTAATCGAACATGATCTCATGGAGTTCTCAATGTTCTGTTGGGAAAGTTATCAGGGAGGCTTGATGCTTTACCTGGAACTTTTGGAAAGGGGTTTAGTGAAAGGTAACGCTACGCCCATTGTCTTTCCACATCCTCTGATACAGTGAAGGGAAGATCTTCTGGGAAGAGTTTTGGTTTTAGCATCTTCGGTACTGACAAAGCGGGCAAGAGGAGCTGCGGCCTGCTGCCACTGGTGGCTCTGCTTCTTTACTACCAGACGTAATTAGCCATGCGCGTACACCCTTCTCCAGAGAAATACTCTGTATCATCACCGACAGCTTGGCTTTAGAAATAACATCCCTCCTCTCTGCCTTTACATTCTGCTTAATTGTTATGGGCAAGGTCTTTGTGTCTCCTTCCACTCATCATCCCTTCTTTTGTGCAACAGGTGGTGCTAAAGGAGGGAAGGAATCAAGCTTTTCTCCTGGATCTTCCTTCACCGGTTACCGAGTTCTCTTTCTCTTACCAATCTCATCATATAAAGCAGTTTCATGTCCTGTGGTCTCTGCCTCCAAAATAAAATGGTGGCAAAGACTGTCGTATGATCACCAAATCAGGTTCCCTTGGGTACAGCAGTAGATTCCATTTCTTTCTTTTTTTTTTTCATTTATTTTGGTATCATTAATCTACAATTACATGTGCAATATTATGGTTATTAAACTACCCCCTTCATCAGGTCCCCCCACCAATCCCATTACAGTCACTGTCCATCAGCATAGTGAGATGAGAATCACTACTTGTCTTCTCTGAGTTGTACAGCCCTTCCCGTGCCCCCCCACCTTACGTCTGCTAATCGTAATGCCCCTTTTACCCTCTTATCCCTCCCTTCCCACCCTTCTTCCCCAGCCCCTTTCCCTTTGGTAACTATCAGTCCGTTCTTGGGTTCTGTGAGTCTGCTGCTGTTTTGTTCCTTCAGTTTTTTTCTTTGTTCTTATACTCCACATATGAGTGAAATAATTTGATACTTGTCTTTTTCCACCTGGCTTATTTCACTGAACATAATACCCTCTAGCTCCATCCATGTTGTTGCAAATGGTAGGATTTGTTTTCTTCTTATGGCTGAACAACATTCCATTGTGTATATGTACCACATCTTCTTAATCCATTCATCTACTGATGGACACTTAGGTTGCTTCCATTTCTTGGCTATTGTAAATAGTGTTGCGATAAACATAGGGGTGCATATGTCTTTTGCAAACTGGGCTGCTGCATTCTTAGGGTAAATTCCTAGGAGTGGAATTCCTGGGTCGAATGGTATTTCTATTTTGAGTTTTTTGAGGAACCTCCATACTGCTTCACACAATGGTTGAACTAATTTGCATTCCCACCAGCAGTGTAGGAGGGTTCCCTTTTCTCCACATCCTCGCCAACATTTGTTGTTGTTTGTGTTTTGGATGTTGGCCATCCTCACTGGTGTGAGGTGATATCTCATTGTGGTTTTAATCTGCATTTCTCTGATGATTAGCGATGTGGAGCATCTTTTCATGTGCCTGTTGGCCATCTGAATTTCTTCTTTAGAGAAGTGTCTATTCATGTCCTCTGCCCATTTCTTAATTGGATTATTTGCTTTTTGTTTGTTGAGGTGCGTGAGTTCTTTATATATTTTGGATGTCAACCCCTTATCAGATACGTCATTTATGAATATATTCTCCCATACTGTAGGATGTCTTTTTGTTCTACTGATGGTGTCCTTTGCTGTACAGAAGCTTTTCAGCTTGATATAGTCCCACTTGTTCATTTTTGCTTTTGTTTCCCTTGCCTGGGGAGATATGTTCATGAAGAAGTCGCTCATGTTTATGTCCAAGAGATTTTTGCCTATATTTTTTTCTAAGAGTTCTATGGTTTCATGACTTACATTCAGGCCTTTGATCCACCTTGAGTTTACCTTTGTGTATGGGGCTAGACAGTAGTCCAGTTTCATTCTCTTACATGTAGCTGTCCAGTTTTTCTAATAGATTCCATTTCTTTGCCTTCTTTTTCTTCTTTTTTTTTTTTGTGTGTGTCTGTCTCTCTTTCTCTAAGTATTTTATTGAAGTGTAGTTGATATATAATCTTATATTGGTTTCAAGTATACAACACATTGGTTCAACAGTTACCCATATTAAATCCTCACCCCCACTAGTGCGGTTACTATCTGTCAACACAGGAAGATGTTACAGAATCAATGGCTGTATTCTCCATGCTGTACTACCATCCCCATGACCAACTTATATTATGATTGAGAATTTTTGTGACCCTCACTGCCTTATTTGCAGTTAGGGGCATGCAGTATGTGGCTAGGTTCTAGTTAATGGAGTGTGTAGCTTGACGTAAAACAAGTTCAGAGCAGACCCATAATTCTCCCATGGTGGTCACTCATTTGCCATCTGATAACTGAATAAGGTCTTTTATTTTCCTGGAGGAGAGTGTAGTTAAAAGGCAGAAGGAACCTTGTTTTCTGTGATCCAATAGAGAGAAGCACATCAGTCAGGAATACCAAACAAAATGCTACTGTGTTAAGCCATTGAGATTGGGATTTATTTACTTGTTGTCCTGACTAATTCAATACCATCGCCTTATGTTATACCAGCCTCTTTCTGTCTCCGTGCTCCCACCCTAGTCCATGACACTGTAATCTCTACTACAAAAAACCTCCTGTTGCCCTCCTCCCACTCTTGCTCCCTACAAGTCATTCTCTGAATAGTATCCTGAGAGATCTTTTAAAAGCATAAATCAGAATTTGTAATTTTCTACTTTCAAACCTATATTTTCCTGTGGCACCTAAGGTAACATCCATGTCCTGGTCTTGGTTTCCCAAAGCCCCCATACTCTGGTTCTTGTCCACATCTCCAGCCTCATCCTGTACGACTTCTTAGCAGGATGTTCCTTCTAACACTGTGTATAAGAGAAATTAGGAACAACTGTGATGCCAATCAACAAAGGAATGATTTTAAAAAAAGAATGGCTTTGCCGTATCATGGAATACTGTGTAAAGAATGGGAAGGAAGATTTCCCCAGTTCATGGGGGATTTTTTTTATCAGTATTATTCAAGTATTTAAGTTGCAATGTAGTTGCTGAGTAATTAGAACTAAATCAATATAAGAATTTTTTTAAATTTCGAAATCTGGAAGAGAGCTCGACGAATATCTTTCTAACACCCTCCTGTACAGGGTACACCCTGAATGTGGAAATGGAGACCCAGAGAAAACAAGCTGTCATGGCTTGTCAAGGTCACATTTACCAGAATCTGGACTAGGACCCAAGAGTGTTGATTCCTGTTCACACGTCATTAATAGTAAAGTCAACATGTTATCTCCAGGAGAGAGGAAACAGGGTGTTTTCTAAAAGCCTTCATACCTATCTGATACCCTGTCACTGCACTGCCAACACTCTGAGATACTGATGGCCTTAGGATCAAGGGGAAGTGGGCACATAAGTCATGCTGTGGCATCCTTGAAAAGGAAGATAAATTTGCACATACGGGGATAAAACATGGTAGGTAAACACAATAAACGCAATACCAATTGAATTCTTTAAACAAAGAGTCATCTTTAAGCAGTGTCAGTACTTGGATGATATCATCTTGCCAACACCAAACTGTTCCAAGCAAAGGGAAACACACATGTGGAGGCTCAGAAACTGAAGCAGCTGACTCCTTTGGAGAACAGCAAGTTCTTTAGTCTAGCTGGGGAAGTCGTCAAAGATGAGGCCAGAGGGAGACGCATGCCAATCTTTACAAACCTAAGGAGTCTGGATTTTATCCTGGAAGCTGGAGGACTCTTCTTAAGGTCCAAGACACTGTCTACAGCATGTTTCTTTCCTTAATTACTACAGTCTTCAAGACACTTCTCAGGAGTCCTTTGGTTCATGAACGTCTGTGACTCATTGGACCAGTTAAATGCATTTATGTGAGAGATTTAGGGGCTGAAATCTGTTTTAAGGAAAGAGACTTTTTAATCCAATGGCAAAGTATGTGTGTGTGGATAATAAATACGTTGGATATTGGATAATAAATACATAAAAATAAATATACACAAGCACACACACCTATATACATATTTTTGAAATAATTTTGTAAATACCCATGCTTCAATAGCACCAGTGCACACTGTTAGATTTAAAACTCTGCCCCTTAGAAACAGATTGTAGCTCTTACTCCCTCCTATCTAGAAATTCCACAGCCCACAAAAGAAAAAAAATAAAAAAGAATACATTTGTAAAAGGACTAAAAACCAGGAAATATGTCATTATCAAGCAGAAATATTGAAAACTTGCCAAGAGCAACAGGTGTGGTTAACTAAGTAGAGGAAAATACGTAGTCATGTTAAGACATGACTTATAGTCTCATAATTATCACATTTATTTAGGTAGATCCTAAAACAATGAGGTTGGATATATTCTCATATGTTTATTGATCATTTGTATTTCTTGAGCTGGAACTTCTTTTTTATGCTAGGATGAACCCTAATACTGGTCAGGTTTAAACCCTTAAAGGACTGGCAAGAATGATTCCTTAGACTCGGCTGAAGTTACTTGGCCCAAGGCCAAGGATGCCATGTCTGCAGGCGTGCCCCTTTCCAGTGCATCTCAGAGTTTTCATGGAAGCATGTCTAAGGTTTGGGAAATCTCTGCTACCTATAAGAATGTGGAATTTCTCAGATCAGGAGATCCCAGAACTGTAGGCCTTGTACCCCTTTTTGGCTTGGGGAGGAAGACATGAAGGTCGGGAATGTCAGCACTCATGAATCTACCTTCTGATCATAAAAGGGATTTCAAGTATCACTGCGACATGTTTCCATGTTTCATTTTTTCCATGCCCTTGGAGCCACTGAGTTTCAGTGTTGGAGGCCCGCACACTGCTTTTCACACGACATTTGCCATTTTTCTTTGGATGTTGATAGTTGCCGTTTCTAAATATACCACATGCATCTATGTTCCCCCTTTCTCCAGCAGAGAAAACTATCTTCATTATTCAAAATTTTGCTCCCTCTCCTTTCGTGAAACCTTCCTTTACCCTCCCCAGGTAGAACAAACTTTCCTCAGACTTTCTTAAGAAGAGCTCATTCTTATAATAACAACATTTTCTGAAACAAAAATGAATTCAGGACATATCATTGATATACAGTAAGGTTCACTGAGCATATGAACAAACTTTCTTTGGGAGCAGCGCTGTTCGGGAAAGTCCAGCCCCAACATAGCACATCTTCTATTGAATGCATATGTGTAGCTTGAAAAATAGGGCCTTCAACGTGAGCAGCGTGCTAATCGTAATGATGATAATTGTAAGAGAGACAGTATGATACTAGGAAGAGAACAGATTTGAAGTCAGGTGAATTCACTTTGTCACCTTGAGCATGTCACTTAATCTCCCTGCACTTCAGTTTACTTGTCTGTGAAAGATGGGTTGATATGTTGTTTGAAGGGTTCCTGTGAGGTTTAAGTGAGTTAACATATAAAGAGAGCTTCCAGTACCAGGTGACAGGCGAGTGCTAATTCTCTTGGTGTTTTGTAACACGTTTTCCAAAGTCCTCGTCAAGTATCTTATTGGAGTATCCTAATCCAGATGCCATTCGTAATTTTGGAAAATTAATTATGGTACATGACAACTAGTCCCTGAATACTTCATTTGCAAATTGGAATAAAGCATAAATCCATATTTAAAAAGTTCTTCCATTTAAGTTGTCATTATCCTCACATCTCTCCCCCTTACCCAAAGAACACGAATAACTTCGAATTCCCTCTCCCTCCCTTCCCCTCCTTCTCCTCTTTGTTCTCTCCCTCTCCCCCACCCTCCTCTTTCTCTCTTCCTCTCTCCCCGCCCCCCCGCACATATGCACACAGAGACGCACACGTGCACATGTGCGCATGCTTGGGGAAATACAGAGAAGAAAGACATACCAAGATACAGTAATGCATTTAGGTTTCTCCAAGTGGAATTTCCTTTCTTTCTTTCCCTTATGAGTTTTTGTCCCTGCCAGCGCGTCAGAGAAAACGTGCACAGCAGGATGTGAGGCGGGGGTGACCCGGAGGGCGCTCTGTACTTTGACCACTGGCCAGCCCGTTCTTTGTCAGGGATTTCCCAAATGAGAAGGGATGGAGTGATGAAAGAAGAGCCTTTTGAGGGGCTACGTGCCACTGACCATCTCATGCCCATTCTTCCACTCCTTGCTAACCTGGCTGCCCTTCTTTGTTGGACGAATTCCACTTTAGCTTCCTAAATATTTGTTTCTGTAACAGCCTTGTTGTTTTATCTTTTTTGCCAGATTAGGTTTCTTTTGTGGTTGGGAGGAGGAGGGAGTGTTCCCATTGGCAATTGCTTAACTTCTCTCTGCATTCTGATTTTAAAAGCCATGTCCATTTAACTGAAAAGCAGATGCTTTTCTCTTCATCATTGTCCATTGGTTTTCAAATGATGACACTTTATTTTCAGACACTATCTCCCATCTCTCCCGATTGATGAAAATGCCTTGCCTTTCATGTCTCTTTTCTCAAAGTGATGTGTAACTCAGGATGTGACGACTCCTGAAATTTTCTCTCTGCCAGGTGAATTTTCATTACTTCTCCGAAATCCTATCTGAAAGCCAACCCATTTGTGAGGTGATCTTTTCTTCTCTTGAGCATTTAATTACTCAAATCATTTTTGCCTCTGTGCTTCTCTTAAACAATTATTCACTTGAGTCATTTCCACCTTTGTGTTCCCAAAGCACATGGGACACATCTCTATTATGCATAGTATGATATCTTTTTATATGTCGTCTCTACATAGGCTGTGAATGGGTATGAATGTTTTAAGGACTTTTAATGCATAATACCAGCTTGCCCTCTAGAAGAGTTTGCAGTAATGTACATGCCACCTTCAGTATGAGTACCATTCTCCCTTCATTCCAACAAATACTGGGTAGTATAATTTTTAAACCTTTGCTAATTTGGTAGACCAAAATTGGCAACCAATATCATGTAAGTTTGCATCATATTGATTACTTTTGAGATGAGACATTAAATAGTAAGTTTTGTGTAGTAATTTGAGTTGTTTTTTTTTTTTTAATTTTTATTTTGAAGTAATCACATACTCATAAGAAGTTAGAAATATAGTTCAGAGAGGTTCCCATATAAACTTCACCTAGCTTCCCCCCTTGGTAACTTTTTATGTAGCTATGTCCAATGCTTAAAATCAGGAAATTGACATTGCATGCTCATTGGTTAAAACAACAAAAATCAAACATGGAAGTATATAAAGAGAGCTTTTATTTTTTCCCTCCTCTTCACTCAGAGTCATCAGTCTGTCTCCTAGCAGACCTTTTAAAATGTACACTTGAACATATATACACACACACACTTACGTGCACATGTGTAGAGTTCTTTGCTTTTGGGGCAAAAATGGAACATTTATGCTATAATCTACATTTTTTTAATGCAACACTACATGATTTCATACTGGTAAATATGGATCTGCTCTGTAGTTTTTCATTTCTTCATAATGTTCTGTACATAAACATACCATAATTTGTTGAACAAGTCCCCTTTTGGTGGAAACTGTGAAGTCTTCGGTTTCTCTACATATAAATAATGCTGCAGTTAATATCCATATACATATATATTAAACAATTGTGCAAGTATTTCTACAGGCCTTAGAAGTGGAATTACTGGGTACTGCCAAAATAGCACTCAAAAAAGTATGCCAATCAGAATTATTTTAAGAGAAGTACTTAGCGATAGGACAATAAAAATTAACAGGTTTATGGGAAAATTATTCCTGTCAGTGCTTATTGGGTCAAATATGGAATATTCTTTATAATATAAGCATTATCATACTGTCATTTATTTTCAGGTTAGTATTTTTTTTTACATCTGTAACATCGATATAATTCTTTTTTTTCTTATTTTAGTATCATTAATCTACAATCACATGAGCGACATTATGGTTATTAGACTCCCCCCATCATCAAGTCTCCATCACATACCCCATTACAGTCACTGTCCATCAGCATAGTAAGATGCTATAGAATCACTACTTGTCTTCTCTGTGTTGTACAGCACTCCCCGAGCCGCCACCCCCACATCATGTCTGCTAGTCATAATGCCCCTTTTTTGCTCTTATCCCTCCCTTCCCACCCATCCTCCCCAGTCCCTTTCCCTTTGGTAACTGTTAGTCCATTCTTGGGTTCTGTGAGTTTGCTGCTGTTTTGTTCCTTCAGTTTTTTCTTTGTTCTTATACTCCACATGTGAGTTAAATAGTTTGATATTGTCTTTTTCCACCTGGCTTATTTCACTGAGCGTAATACCCTCTAGCTCCATCCATGTTGTTGCAAATGGTAGGATTTGTTTTCTTCTTATGGCTGAATAATATTCCATTGTGTATATGTACCACTTCTTCTTTATCCATTCATCTACTGATGGACACTTAGGTTGCTTCCATTTCTTGGCTATTGTAAATAGTGCTGTGATAAACATAGGGGTGCATATGTCTTTTTGAAACTGGGCTGCTGCATTCTTAGGGTAAATTCCTATGAGTGGAATTCCTGGGTCAAATGGTATTTCTATTTTGAGTTTTTTGAGGAACCTCCATACTGCTTTCCACAATGGTTGAACTAATTTGCATTCCCACCAGCAGTGTAGGAGGGTTCCCCTTTCTCCACATCCTCACCAACATTTCTTGTTTGTGTTTTGGATGTTGGCCATCCTTACTGGTGTGAGGTGATATCTCATTGTGGTTTTAATTTGCATTTCTCTGATGATGAGCAATGTGGAGCATCTTTTCATGTGCCTGTTGGCCATCTGAATTTCTTCTTTGGAGAAGTGTCTGTCCAGATCATCTGCCCATTTTTTAATTGGATTATTTGCTTTTTGTTTGTTAAGGTATGTGAGCTCTTTATATATTTTGGATGTCAACCCTTTATCGGATATGTCATTTCTGAATATATTCTCCCATACTGTAGGATACCTTTTTGTTCTATTGATGGTGTCCTTTGCTGTACAGAAGCTTTTCAGCTTGATATAGTCCCACTTGTTCATTTTTGCTTTTGTTTCCCTTGCCCGGGCAGATATGTTCATGAAGAAGTTGCTCATATTTATGTCCAAGAGATTTTTGCCTATATTTTTCTCTAAGAGTTTTATGGTTTCATGACTTACATTCAAGTCTTTGATCCACCTTGAGTTTACTTTTGTGTATGGGGTTAGACGGTAGTCCAATTTCATTCTCTTACATGTAGCTGTCCAGTTTTGCCAACAACAGCTGTTGAAGAGTCTGTCATTTCTGCATTGTATATCCATGGCTCCTTTATCATATATTAATTGACCATATATGTTTGGGTTAATATCTGGACTCTCTATTCTGTTCCACTGGTCTGTGGGTCTGTTCTTATGCCAGTACCAAATTTGTCTTATTACTGTGGCTTTGTAGTAGAGCTTGAAGTTGGGAAGCAAGATCCCCCTGCTTTATTCTTCCTTCACAGGATTGCTTTGGCTATTCGGGGTCTTTTGTGGTTCCATATGAATTTTGGAACTATTCCAGTTTGTTGAAGAATGCTGTTGGTATTTTGATAGGGATTGCATTGAATCTGTAAATTGCTTTAGGCAGGATGGCCATTTTGACAATATTAATTCTTCGTACCCAAGAGCATAGGATGAATTTCCATTTGTTAGTGTCCTCTTTACTTTCTCTTAGGAGTGTCTTGTAGTGTTCAGGGTATAGTTCTTTCACTTCCTTGGTTAGGTTTATTCCTAGGTATTTTATTCTTTTTGATGCAACTGTGAATGGAATTGTTTTTCTGATTTCTCTTTCTGCTAGTTCATCGTTAGTGTATAGGAAATCAACAGATTTCTGTGTATTAATTTTGTATCCTGCAACTTTGCTGAATCCAGATATTAGTTCTAGTAGTTTTGGAGTGGAGTCTTAGGGTTTTTTATGTTCAATATCATTTCATCTGCTAATAGTGACAGTTTGACTTCTTTACCAATCTGGATGCTTTGTATTTCTTTATTTTGTCTGATTGCCATGCTAGGACCTCCAGTATTATGTTGAATAAAAGTGGGGAGAGTGGGCCTCCCTGTCTTGTTCCCGATCTTAGGTGAAAAGCTTTCAGCTTCTCGCTGTTAAGTATGATGTTGGCTGTGGGTTTGTCATATATGGCCTTATTATGTTGAGATACTTACCCTCTATGCCCATTTTGTTGAGAGTTTTTATCATGAATGGATGTTGAATTTTGTCAAATGCTTTTTCAGTATCTATGGAGATGATCATGTGGTTTTGTTCTTCTTTTTGTTGATGTGGTGGATTATGTTGATGTATATTCGAATGTTGTACTATCCTTGCATCCCTGGAATAAATCCTACTTGATCATGATGGACGATCTCCTTGATGTATTTTTGAATTCGGTTTGCTAATATTTTGTTGAGTATTTTTGCATCTATGTTCATCAGGGATATTGGTCTGTAATTTTCTTTTTTGTGGTGTCTTTGACTGGTTTTGTTATTAGAGTGATGTTGGCCTCATAGAATGAGTTTTGAAGTATTCCCTCCTTTTCTACTCTTAGGAAAACTTTGAGGAGGATGAGTATTAGGTCTTCACTAAATGTCTGATAAAAGTCAGTGGTGAAGTTGTTGGGACCAGGCATTTTGTTCTTAGGTAGGTTTTTGATTACCAGTTCAATTTTGTTGCTGATAATTGGTCTGGTCAGATTTTCTGTTCCTTTCTGGGTCAGCTTTGGAAGGTTGTGTTTTTCTAGAAAGTTGTCCATTTTTTCTAGGTTATCCAGTTTTTTAGCATATAATTTTTCATTGTATTCTCTAATAATTCTTTGTATGTCTGTGGTGTCCATAGTGATTTCTCCTTTCTCATTTCTGACTCTGTTTATGTGAGTAGACTCTTTTTTTCTTGATAAGTCTGACTAGAGGTTTATATATTTTGTTTATTTTCTCAATGAACCAGCTTTTGCTGTCATTGATTCTTTCTATTGTTTTATTCTTTGAGATTTTATTTATTTCTTCTCTGATCTTTATTATGTCCCTCCTTCTACGGACTTTGGACCTCATTTGTTCTTCTTTTTCTAGTTTTGGTAATTGTGAGTTTAGACTGCTCATATGGTATTGTTCTTCTTTCCTGAGGTAGGCCTGTATTGCAATATACTTTCCTCTTAACATGGCCTTCGCTGCATCCCATAGATTTTATGGTGTTGACTTATTGTTGTCATTTGTCTTCATGTATTGCTTGATCTCTGTTTTTATTTGGTCATTGATCCATTGATTATTTAGGAGCATGTTGTGAAGCCTCCATGTGTTTGTGGGATTTTTCGTTTTCTTTGCGTAAGTTATTTCTAGTTTCATACCTTTGTGGTCTGAGAAACTAGTTGGTACAATTTCAGTCTTTTTGTATTTACCAAGGCTCCTTTTGTGGCCTAGTATATGAGCTATTCTTGAAAATGTTCCATGTGCACTTGAGAAGAATGTGTATCCTGCTGCTTTTGGGTGTAGAGTTCTGTAGATGTCTGTTAAATCCATCTGTTCTAATGTGTTGTTCAGTGTCTCTGCTCCTTACTTATTTTCTGTCTGGTTGATCTGTCCTTCAGAGTCAGTGGTGTATTGAAGTCTCCTAGAATGAATGCATTGCATTCTATTTCCCCTTTTAATTCTGTTAGTATTTGTTTCACATATGTAGATACTCCTGTGTTGGGCACATAGATATTTATAATGGTTATATCTTCTTGTTGGATTGACCTTTTTATCATTATGTAATGTCCTTCTTTGTCTCTTTTGACTTTCTTTGTTTTGAAGTCTATTGTGTCTGATACAAGTATGACAACTCTGCTTTTTTCTCCCTATTAGTTGCATGAAATATCTTTTTCCATCCCTTCAGTTTTAGTCTGTCTTCAGTATGTCTTTGGGTTTGAAGTGAGTCTCTTGTGGGCAGCATATAGATGGGTCTTGCTTTTTTATCCATTCAGTGACTCTATGTCTTTTGATTGGTGCATTTAGTCCATTTACATTTAGGGTGATTATCGATAGGTATGTACTTATTGCCATTGAAGGCTTTGGATTCGTGGTTACCAAAGGTTCAAGGTTAACTTCCTTACTATCTAAGAGTCTAACTTAACTCACTTAATATGCTATTACAAACACAATCTAAGGGTTTTTTTTTTCTTACTCCTCCATTCTTTATATATTAGGTATCATATTGTGTACTCTTTGTCTATCCCTTGATTGACTTTGGGGATAGTTAATTTAATTTTGCATTTGCTTAGTAATTAGCTGTTCTACTTTCTTTACTGTGTTTTTATTACCTCTGGTGACAGCTATTAAACCTTAGGAGCACTTCCATCTATAGAAGTCCCTCCAAAATACAGTGTATATATGATTTGTGGGAGGTAAATGCTCTCAGCTTTTGCTTATCTGTAAATTGTTTAATCCCTCCTTCAAATTTAAAATGATAATCTTGTTGATAATGTATTCTTGGTTCCAGGCCCTTCTGCATCATTGCATTGTTCTGTTGAGAACTCTGATGATAGCCTGATGGTATTTCCTTTGTATGTGATCTTGTTTTCTCTCTGGCTGCTTTTAATAATCTGTCCTTATCCTTTATCTTTGACATTTTAATTACTATATGTTTTGGTGTTTCTTCCTTGGGTCCCTTGTGTTGGGAGATCTGTGCACCTCCATGGCCTGAGAGACTGTCTCCTTCCCCATACGGGGGAAGTTTTCAGCAACCACCTCCTCAAAGACACTTTCTATCCCTTTTTCTCTCTCTTCTTCTTCTGATACCCATATAATGCGAATATTGTTCTGTTTGGATTGGTCACACAGTTCTCTCAATATTCTTTCATTCTTAGAGATCCTTTTTTCTCTCTGTGCTTCAGCTTCTTTGTATTCCTCTTCTCTAGTTTCTATTTCATTTATCATCTCCACCATATCCAATCTGCTTTTAATACCCTCCATTGTGATCTTCAATGATTGGATCTCCGACCGGAATTCATTCCTGAGTTCTTGAATATCTTTCCATACCTCCATGAGCATGTTAATGATTTTTATTTTGAAGTCCCTTTCAGGAAGAGTCATGAGGTTGATGTCATTTAAATCTTTCTCGGGAGTTGAATTAATAATTTTACTCTGAACCAGGTTCCTTTGGCATTTCATATTTGTGTATGGCGCCCTCTGGTGCCCACCTCTACTCCCTGGAGGTGCTCAGCCCCTGAAGCAATGTCAGGGGTCGCATGGGAGTGGTATTGGTGCCTGGGGGCAGGAAAGAGCTGTTTCCTGATTCTTAGCTGCTATGCCTGTCTCCTCTGCCTGAACCAGTCAGCGAGCACACTGATATAAGCCTCTATGCTTTGTGTTTGTAGTTGCTGTACACAGATCTTCCCTCTGGCTGGGCTATCAGCAGGATAGGGTTTGCCGGTTTGTAAGCCAGGTGGAGCTGGCCATGAGAAAGGCGCAGTAGCCTGTGTATCACGGAGGGGGTCCTTGGAACTATATAGCCAGCCACGGAGCTGGAGCACCTGAAGATCATCTAAGAAGGAAGATTTCTTTTTTCTCCTTAAATATGAGAGTCTCTATGGCAAAGCTCCCAACCTGCTGGGCAGAGTGCACCCAGACAATTTTGTCTACCTGTCCTCTCTTCTGAGCAGTAAGCTCTATGCAATCCTTGCCTCTTTAGAAGTCCTCTTGCGAAGGGCTTCCTTGTTAGGAAGTCTCTCAGACTGCCTGCCTTTCTTTTGTTCCAGAGCAGCTGGATATGGATCTCTGCTTTACACAAGTGGCTAGAATCTCAGTCTCTCCAGGAATTCTGCCTGTTTTGGCTTTCCAACCCCATAATCACAAGAGTATCATGCCAGCACCACGAAATGTAGTTTTGTGCTCCCAGAGCAGATCTCCTGAGTTAGGTATTCAGCAGTCCCAGGCCCCCACTCCCTCCCAGCTCTGTTTCTCTTCCTCCTGCCACTGAGCTGGGGTGGGTGAAGGGCTCGGGTCCTGCTGGGCCACAGCTTTGGTACGTTACCCTGTTCTGTGAGGTCTGCTCTTTTCTCCAGGTGTATGCAGTCTATTGCAGTCCTCTTCCTGTTCCTCTTTCAGGATCAGTTGTATTAATTATATTTTTGTGTTATATGCGGTTTTAGGAGGAAGCCTGTGTCTCACCTCTCATTCTGCCATCTTTAATCCCTCTATCTCAGCACCCACTTTTCTTTTGTCCCAGGGGAGCTGGCTGTGGGGACCCGCTCGCAGTCTTTGTCTTGGATTTTACTTTTCCATTTCTCTAATATCCAGTACACCATCCAGTGTGTGTCTGTGCTCCCGGTGCAGATTATTGGGGCTGGTTATTTAGCAGTCCTGTGCTTCCACTCACTCCCCACTCTGATTCTTTTCCTCCTGCCAGTGAGCAGGGGTGCGGGGAGTGCTCTGGTCCCTCCAGGTCACAGCTTTGTATCTTACCCTTTTTGTGAGATGCTGAGTTCTCACAGATGTAGATGTAGCCTAGCTGTTGTACTGTATTTTCTGGTCTCTCTTTTAAGAATAGTTGTATCTGTTGTATTTTCAAAAATATATATGGTTTTGGGAGCAAATTTCTGCTGCCCTACTCACACTGCCATCTTGAGCCGTCGCCTAGTAATTTGTGTTTTGAGCTAATCATATTTTGAAAGTTGATCAAATTCTATTATTATATGGGCCCCACTCACCCTAACCTCTTACTCCATCGTATTCAGCACTTTGGGGGATTATAGTACTTACTTTGCAAAACATTGCCCTATGGTGATGTAAGTTACTTCATGGGAAGATACTATTAATGCCATCACATTTTCCTGGAAAATCTGTTTACAGTTATCTCAGCCCCATCATACTACTTCTGAATTGCACATCATCACCAGTAAGTCCAATAAAAATTTATTCCAGATGATGTGTCACTAATAAATCTGGAAAAAATTTGAAAAGTCCCCGGGAGTCAGTGGAAAATTGTTTTTTTATGCTAGTAAATTTTATAATACATTTTATATATTTGTATTGAAGAATTTTATCAGGGAAAAAGGAAAATCATTTAGAAAATGGTTAGAAAGTTTGCCAACATTTAGTTTTATGTGCACTTCAATAGTTCCCTGCTAATAACAATAATGATGGTGAAACTAACAAGATAATAATAGCTAAGATAATATTGATTGTTAAAAGGTGGCAGATATTATTCTAAAGCCTTCCACCTTTTAACCAAGTTAGTCTTTATAACTTACTCTACCCATCTTCACCCTACTCAGTTTCCTGGGAGGCTGAAGTTTATAGACGGCATAGCTGGAGTTATTGCCATCTGGCCTTCAGGCTGTCTGGCCAGTGGGAAACACGGGCAGGAGAATTGAACCAGACAGGTGGAGAGAGGTTGTGTATATGTTTCCTGGCCTCCATCCTGCCAGCTTGAGGCAGCTGTCTGCATTTTCTTTTTGATTTTGTTTGTTTATTTATTTATTTTGCTATTTTCTACTTAAGTATACAGCCCTTGTCTCGTGGCTCTCTGCCTGCAGCTTCCAGCTGGGCGCTGGTAACACATTCTTCTCTTTGTGCCCTCGTAGTAAGAGTGCTCTGCCCAAATATTTACAGCCAGTCCCTTTTTAAACCTCCATTATCCCACCCCCCAGCCCCCAGAGGGCACCAGGATCCTGTCTGATACTCTTGATTGGTAATTACAGAATTCTCAGTGAAAACTAATCCTTCTCAGAACTTTAATGACACGGCTTCATTGCTTCAAGCTTCCAATGTTGCTGTTGAGGAGTCAGATGATATTTTGATTCCTGAATTTCTGTCTTCCCAACCCCAGAATCTTGGCCAATCTTCTCTTTCTTGCTAGTGGTATGAAATTTCACAGTGTTGTATTCTCCTGAGAGACTTTTCCTGCCATTTGTTGGACACTGACTTCTTAGAACTCGGAAGTTTATGCCGTTGAGTATTGGGAATTTTTCTTGATTATTTTGCTGCTGATTTTCTCCTGTTTCCCAAGTTCTCTCTTTCTAACATTCATATTAGTGTATGTTAGATGTTGGAATTCTTGTCTTACCCTATAATTTTCCTGATCTTTTCTCCTATCTTTTACACTTCTTTATCTTTTTTTGCTTACTTGCTGAGAGATTTACCTAACTTTATCTTCCAACGCTTCTACTGAGGTTTTCATCTCTGCCATTATTTTTTTCCAAGATCACTTTTTTCTATTGGAATGAGCCATTTTAAAAGCAGATAACTGTATTTCATGCATGTAATATCTTCTTTTGACTGTTTGAAGATATTGGTTCTGCAGGATTTTGAAGTTTTCTTCTCCTGGCTTAATCTCTGTTTCCTTTAAGTTCTTTTCATTTGTTTTTGTCATTGGTTTTATATCAGATGCTTTCTCAATTTCTGGTAACCCTTGAGTACTACCTCATATTTGAGAATTGGAAGTAAAAAATGAATGGAAGCCCAAGTTTACAGGTAAGTATTATTGGTTGTGGTCTAATGTGATCTGGCTGGGCTGTGTTGTTGGGGAACTCTCAATGTCAGTGTCTTTAGGTCTGAGCTCTTAGGCTGGTCCTGTTCCCAAATAAAAATCTTCTAATAACTGATTTGGAAGATAGAGTCTGGTTGCCATACCCGGGAGCTGTGCGAGAAAGGAGGCCTGTGCCTTACCATTCATTATGCAAATATCCACTTACTCCACCTATTTTTAGTATGTTCTCTCCCTTCTTTATTGTAACTGATTTTATCCTATCTGGAGATCCTCTATTCTGCCCCCTTAAAGAAAAAACAAAAACAAAAACCTTTCAGTTTTCTAAATAAGGAGGAAAAGAGCAATGGCCAAGTGCACCAGAGTTGGGACGTGGATTTGAAAGTTCTGATGATTCCTCAATAGACTTTCAATCAATCCTCACATTTTCACCATTTCTACAGTAGAGAGTACTATTAATTCCTGAGCTTTTTTTCTTTTTATCTGCAGTGTAATGGTTACATGTCAGATTCCCTCACTACTAGGATAGAATTTACCTTTCTCATTCTGTTAAGGCAGTTGCAGCTTTCTATCTTCCAAAACTTCATAGTAGATAAATATCTCTTTAAATATATTCATTTAGTGTCATTTTAACAGGATTTCAGGAGGGAGAAAATATTAATGCATTTGTTAAGTCCACCATCTTTACCTATTTCAAGCCGATTAGAACTTCCTATACCTGAAAAAAAGAGATCCATAGTAGCTTGTTCATTGCTTTCGATATATTTTAAAGCCCTCCTTTCCCCAGTATTTGGCTGTTTATTGATTGCTAATGAAAGAAGACCACTTTATAATTGCTGGGACTGGTAAAATATTATTTATGGAAAAGAGTGATCATGTGAACAAGCAAGGGGAACTCAAGAACTGTGCTCTGATATCACTATGAGAGTTCCAGAGTAACAAGTTAAAAGTACATAATCAGGTTGACTAATTTTGCCCTTGGCCATGGCCACCATGCAAACTGTGGCATTTTGTTTTAGCTCTCTCAACCACTTTTTGAGAAATCTGTCAATATGTGGATTTTCAGTGGAAGATAGTAGCCACTTGGCCTTGACAGATTCAGGGGACATATGACTTTGGGTCCTCCTGCTGCACACACTGTCCTGCACTTTATCACGCAAGGTTGAGGGCACAGATGTAGGTCAGATTTATCACAGAGTTAGAGGCCTTGTTGTCTTGTTGGGTTACTGTTGCCAAGGTTCCGCTTACTCAGCCTGGCCATACAGTCCTCCCTGAGATTATTCCCATTTCTCAAACCTGGCCATCTGGCTTCTCATCAATTCAATCAGCCCAGATGACCTTCTGAAAAATCACTCTTTTGCTTAAGATAGCCAGGGATGTGTCAGTCACTCGTAAACAAAAGCCCTGGCTGATAAACATGGCAACCATACAAAGGCAATTTTCAAGTGCTGCAAAAGGCTGCGTGGCTGTGACGGATTGACACAAATTCAACAAGTCTTCAGAAAATAAATTAAAAATGATTGCCCTGGTAGGAGTGCCTATGAAAACAACGGTGGACTTTTTACAATCTCTGCTGCTTACAGTCTAGGAGTAGGTCAACACTCACTTCTGTGCCTCTGAAATCCCAAGTTGGTTGTTCTATCAGAGCTAGGGAATGACTCACTAATGAGCACCAGATTTGCCTTTGTCTAAAACGCCGAGGGACTTGATTAGTAATATCTGGGAGTAATCCCTGAAAAACAGCACATATCAAAGAGTCTGATAAATCATGTGGGAAATTAAATTGATTTTCAGGCTTTCAATATTATATCACTCCTATACGCTCATTTAAATCAAATAGGTTTGATTTGACTTATTGTAAGAGTCACTTGATGTTGGCAGCAAATATATATACCCCAAATGTATCTTAAAAATATTATAAGTACTATAGAAATGCATGAAAAAGCTTATTGTGAAAATAATTTCAAACAACACAGAAATACATAGAGTGAAACCTGGAAGTCCTCTGCTCTAATCTGTACCCTCCCCAATCAGTCTCCTATCCCATTATTCCCCACTAAAGAAAGTATAAAGTTGGCAAATATGCACATGAAAAGATGTTTGATATCATTAGCCATTAGGGCATATGAAATTAAAACCACAATGAGAATATCACTAAACAGTTGTCAGAATGGATAAAATTAAAAGAATGACAACATCAAATGCTGATAAGAATACAGATAAATGAACATTCATACACTGCTGGTAGGAATGTAAGAGGGTAAGCCCATTATGAAAAATGGATTGGTAGTTTCTTATAAAACTAAACATGCAAAAGACAACCCTCAGAATAGGGGAGAAAATATCTGCAAATAGTGTATCTGATGAAGGTCTACTATCCAAAATATATGAGGAACTACAACTCATCCATAAAAAGACAATTTAAAAAATGAGAAAAGGATTTGAAAAGACATTTCTCCAGAAAAAGATACACAAATGATCAATAAACAAATGAAAATATGCTCAGTATCATTAGTCATCAGGGAATGCAAATCAAAACCATGAAGATAACCTCTTCATGCCCTCTAGGATTAGAATAAAAAAGTCAGATGTATTCATAACAGCATTATTCATAATAACAAAAGGTGGAAACAACTCAAATGTCCATCAGCTGATAAGTGGATCAAGAAAATCTATATAATAGAATGTAATTCAGCCATAAAAAGGAACAAAGTACTGATACATGTTAGAACATGAATGAAACTTGAAAGCACTATGCTTAGTGAAAGAAGACAATCACAAAAAAGACTGTATGTGATACAATTACATTTATATGGAATGTCCAGAATGGCTACTATATGAAGACAAAAATTAGATTAGTGGTTGTGGAAGATTGGAGGGTTAGGGAGATTGGGAAGTAATAGCTCAGGGGTTGGGGGTATCTTTTTGAGGTGATGAAAAAGTTGTAAACTTAATGTAAAATAGTGATGGTTGCACAACTCTGTGAATATACTAAAAACCATTGAATTGTACACTTTAAATGGGAGAATTATATTTCAATAAAACTGTCACAGAAAAAAAAAAAAGCTAAACGTGCAACTATTATATGACCCCAAAACTGTACTCTTGGGTATTTGTCTTAGAGAAATAAAAAATATGTCACTTAAAAACCTATACACAAAATGTTTATAGCAGCTTTATTTGTAATAACCAAAAGCCAGAAACAACCCTGATGTCCTTCACAGTGTGAATGGTTAAACAAACAGTGCTACATACTTACCCTGGAATACTACACAGGAACAAAAAAGAATGAATTATTGATACACAAAACAATTTGGAAAAATCTCCAGGGAATTACACTGAGTGAATAAAGCTAATTGCAAAAGTTCACATAGTGTATGATTTTAATATAAAATGTTTTATAACAACACAATTGTAGACATGGAGAACAAATTAGTGGTTGCCAGGGGTCAGGATGGAGTGGGGAGGTGGGCAGAGGAAGGTGGGTTTAGCTATAAAAGTGCAAAGTGAGGGATTTTTATGGTGAAGGAACTGCCTGTATCTTGACTGAATCCATGTCAACACCCTGGTTGTGATATTTTGCTACTGTTTTATGAAGTGTTATCATTAAAGGAAACTAGGTAAGGAGCCTATGGGATATTTCTATATTATTTCTTACAGTTGCATGTGAATTGATAGTTTTCTTAAAATTAAAAGTTTATTTAAAGAAAAAACAGTGAGGGCAGGCAGAAATATTCTGTTCAATATTTAACAGAAAAATCAATTAATGAAAAAATTATGGCAGATATCTTCAAGTCAACTTTATATTCAGAGAAATTCCTTCTTGAAAGGGAAACATTTCATTTTAACAGCCTTTTTTAAAATTTAGCTTTCAATGTTTATCAGTGTTTTAAAAGTCAGACAGTTCTATACATCTTAAAATGCATCAACTTCCTGCCTAACCTCTCTTTAATCTAATCTGTCCCCAGCTCCAATTCCTACTTCCAGAGTCAATCCTTTCGATTCTTTTGTAGTTTCTTCAGTTATTTACTTCTGTATTTCTATTATAAATGCTTGCATTGCAATTTCTTAATTTTTCATTTTTAGTTATTATCCATTGATTTTCTCTTATGGAAAATGGTAGGAGATCTTTCTACCATCTCCGTACTTCCCAATATAGTTATATCAGAAGTACAAACAATTATTTAAGTGCTTACATTATTATGACTATGTCAATGCTCTTCTTAACTGAGCCAGGGAGTATACTATGGTTAAACAGTCTTTCTTGTACAAGTCTTTGTTTTTCTCTGGAGATAACAATTGCCTTTTCTTTCCCCATTTGCTTAGCTTTCTCTGTGTATATTGCTATTTCAGCTCCAAACTTCCCACAGAATTATAAAATTCCTTTCAATATAGGGCAAACACATTAACTAAACTACCCCAAATTACTTGGAGGCATCCTTCCCAAAGCCCTCTTAGGAGAGGGAGGGCTGGCTGTACAGGGGTGGGGAGGAGAGCTAGTGGCTGGATTGCTCTTATGCAAGCCATCAGCCAGTTCTCGTGCTTTCAGCCTCATCTGCTTCCCACATTCAGACGACTTACAGATCTGATTTTTAGGCTTTGAAGGGTCTGACAGCGCAGACAACGTGCTTCTTTCAAACATTTCATTTTGACTTCCTCTAGTCTGTTCAGTTATCATCTATCTGTTTTGTTGACATCCTTGGCTGCTATGATCTCCTCTCCTATTCCCTTTGTGCTTGTGAAATTTTAAAGTTTTTCCTTCCAAATTTTCTTTGCTATCATTTCAGTGAGATTTTGGGTAATGAGGATGAGGGTAAACAGGTGTTTTACCTTGCCATATTTGAATGCAGTCCAAACTTCTTGCACTCTAATATAAAAATAAATAGTGATTGCTTACAGATGATCAAGCTTATGGAGCACCTGTATTCTTAGGGCATCAGAAGATAACTGTGGCACTGTCTGCTAATTATTTTTCACTAATTTCTGGCCAACAGAATATAAGGAATTGAGGAATACTAATTATGCTACCTGGAACCTAGACATGGACAACATGGATGAAGGAGGCCCCCTAGAGATAGCAGAACAACAACATGGAAAATCTGGATCCCTGACACTGTGGAGCTCTCACATCCTTATGCTTGAAACATTATGTGCAAGAGAAACGAACTTCTATTTTGTTCAAGCTTCTCGTATTGATATTTGTTTATTTGTTTGGTCGATTTACTGCCACCAAACCAGTATCTCACATAACAAATAGTATTTTTTGTTAAGAAGTCAAAGTTATGAGAACAGTCATAAAGAGAAAGGGGGAAAATAAAGGAATGAAGACAAGAGAAACGATTAAGAATAAGTTTTTCCTAATAGTGATTTTATATTTCATTAAAACAAAACATAATTCCTTTAAGATTTAGAGTACAAAAATTCTCCTTCTGCTTTTGAAACTCTTTCTAGAAAGATCTTCTGTGTACTATGTAACTTTGATTTTTTTTTTTTAAATATGAAAATGTTGGAGAAAAATAGCATTGTACTCTATTTGGTAGTTGCTAATCTTAGGCTTATTTTTATTATTAGTGAAAAATGGAACATTCTTCCATTCCTACATTTTAGTCAGACATGATATCATGCAAACTGATTACATTTTTTAAAATAGCTTTTCTCTAGTGATTCAGCATCTTTCTCATTTATTGCTCCACCACGTCTACATTCTTGGGTTGGAAGATGATGTTAGACTGGTATATTTTATTTAACAAGGCTAAAAGAATTCAGAATGTTGATATTACAACTTTCATTAAAAAAAAGACTGGATTACTTTTAAAGATTTATTTTCTATTTTCTTTATTATTTTTTATGGAGGTATAATTTACATAAAATTCACAGGCCTTACATGTTCCATTCAATAAGTTTTTTTTTTGACTTTTTTTTGTGAAGATTCAATTTTTTATTTTAATTTTTTATGATATAGTTGATACACAATATAATACTGGTTTCAGGTGTACAACATAGTGATTTCACAATTATATACATTAGTAAATGCTCACAACAATAAGTAGTTATCATCTGTCCACATACAAAGATATTACAATTATTATTGACTATATTGCCTATGCTATAGTTTCATCCCCATGACTAATTTATTTTATAATTGGAAGTTTGCACCTCTTTATCATTCAATAAGTTTTGACAAAACAAGGCACAGAGCACTTTTCAGTGCCTGAAAGCTTCTCCTCATGCTCCTTTCCAGGGGAAACCCTTCAAATATCCAGAGTTAGACATTGCTTTGGTTTCTATCATCCCAGCCAAATTTCATCTGTTTTGGACTTCATATAAATGGAACCATATAATGTGTGTTCTTTTGTAGCTACTTCTTTTTGTTCACAGTAATTTTTTTGAGATTCATCTGTTTTGTGTGTATTAGTTTGTTCTTTTTAAAATTATTGAGTAGTACTCCATGGTACGGTTTTTAAAAGCCTATCTGCCTGGGGATAAATACGGTAGGCAACTTCCGTCATTGTTCCCAGTGGGCCTCACCCTTCGGTAGTCATGCCCTTGTGGAATCCTCTCCCTTTGAGTGTGGGTTGGACCTCACGACTTTCTTCAATGAATAGAATACAGCAAATGCGATGGAATGTTCCTTTCAAGATTTGGATTTAAAGACTTTACTTCCATCTCCCTCTCCCTGGTTCTTGCTTGTTCAAATGAAGCAAGTTGCCATATTGTGAGCTACCCGATGGAGAGGTCCACATGGCAAAGAACTGAGGGACGCCTCCAACCAACAACCAGTGAAGAACTCAGGACATTATTTCAACAGCCTGTGAGGAGATGAATCTTGTCACCAACCTAAGCTTGGAAATGGATCCTTCCCCAAGTTGGGCCTTGAGATGACTATAAACCCAGTCAACACCTTCACCAAAGCCTTGTGAGAGGATAGACTGCTTTTCTTTGCTGATGTTCTTGACCCACAGAAATTGTGATGATAAATGTTGTTTTAATCCACTCAATTTTGGGTAATTTGTTATGGAGCAGTGGATAAACTATTGCAATAGACATGTGGGTTGTTTCAAATTTTTTGGCTATTATAAATTAGACTGCTATGACCATTCTTGTAGTCTTTTGTGAATTTATATTATTTATAATTTGTTTCTTGAAAATAGCATATAGTTGGGTCCTTTCTCCAACCTTCCCCCTCCCCCTGAAGTCTGACAGTCTCTACATTTTTTTTTAATTTTTTTTTTATTTATTTACTTTTTTTAATATTTTATTTTATTTTAGTATCATTAACCTACAATTACATAAGCAATACCGTGATGATTGAACTCCCCCCATCACCAGGTCCCCCCCACCAACCCCACCACAGTCACTGTCCATCAGCGTAGTGAGATGAGAATCGCTACTTGTCTTCTCTGAGCTGTACAGTACCCCCCGTGCCCCCC
>JAQQAC010010508.1:1479240-1524579 GCA_029783875.1 Phataginus tricuspis | reverse complement strand
GCACTTTCCTGTGTATTCTGGTCTCTCTTTTAGGGATAGTTGTATTTGCTGTATTTTCGTGAATAAATATAATGTTGGGAGGAATTTTTCTGCTAGTCCGTTCAAGACGCCATATTCCCGGAAGTCCCTGACAGTCTCTACATTTTAAGGGGAGCATTTAGCCTATTTGAATTTACTGTAATTATTGATATGGTTGGGTTTAAGTCTACCATTTGATCATTTATTTTATATTTTTATATTTTTATTATTCCGTGTTTCTCTGTTTTGCTTTTCTTGTTTTGGACAATATCAATTACTATTTAATATTTCATTCTATCTCATCTGTTGACATTTTTAGCAATACCTCTTTAGTGTTATTTTTTAGTGCTCTAAAGATTATAATATCCATCTTTAATTTGTCACTAAGTTCAGATAATATTATGCTATTTAACAAGCAATGTAAGAATCTTACAACTGTGTAATTCTCTTTACTATTCCCATCATTTGTGCTCTTGTCATATGTGTTACTTCTGTAATATATTGCTATACTTTTGCTTTAAGAATGTTTAAGTGTATGTAAAGTATATTTAAAGCAAAAAGAATAGCAGTGTATCTTGGGATATAAATCTAATTTATGGCAAGTATAATAGCAATATATTTAATTTGAAATGGCATATCTATATTTATCTAAATATTTCTAGTGCTCTACATTTTATCTCAGAGAGCCAGGATCTATCTGATAACATTTTCCTCAGCATTTAGCTTGAGGAATTTTTCTTATTATTTCTTATATTACGGATTTGCTGGAGATAAATTCTCTCAGCCTTTGTCTACCTTAAAATGTCTTTTTAACTTCATTTTTGAAGGTTTTTTTCTTTGCATATTTTGAATTCTGAGTTGAGAGTCTCCATTCTCTCAGCATTTTAAAGATGTTATTCCCTTGTTTTCTGACCTTTCTTGTTTTTAATAAGAAATAGGTCATAATTCATGTTTTTGCTCTCCTGTATATAATGTGTCTATTTTTTCTAGTTTGTTTTTAAGATTTTCTTGGTGTTTTTTGTTTTTAGCAGTTGAATTATAATGTCCTTAAGTGGGTTTTTTTTTTTTTTGTATTTATCCTGTTAAGTTTTACCTGTTAAGTTTTAGAGCTTCTTCAATCTACGGGGTCTAATTTTAGAAAATATTTTTTTAAAGAATATTAAATAACATTGAACTTTGTGATAACAGTATCTTCATTTTCTTGAGAGCCAGTAATCTAGGTATATGTGAAATGTATTATTGGTTCTGTATGTGGAAGGTGTTGGTGCCCAAATAAATGCAAAGAACCCATGGAATAATTGCATTCACAGGTTGGAAACAGATTTGAATGAGGTTGTCAGCGGGGTTCCTTCTTTCCTCAAAGTGTTTCTGGAGGTACTGCTCTGGTACTTTAATGTAAAACCTGAGCCAGGAGTCCAGCTCCAGCTGGGGTGAGGTATCGAAGGGGAGTGAGACGGCGTCGGCGAAGGAGTCACCCACCCTGACTAAGGTGCAAGCATCTCCTAGCATAAGGCTGGTGGTCGTTTATTTTATACAAGTTAACAATCAATAGAATTCTGAGTGGGGAACTTAACAGACAACCATTAACTAACTCTAAACTCAATTTCCGGCGGTCTCCAGTCTCCTGGGGTGCGGCGTCTTACATGGTATTGAAACAATAGCAAGGGCAATTAGGTCCTAAAGGCTGTCTTGGTCGTGATTCCTTATCAACTCCCCCTAGCCATTTCTACTCCAGTAAGCATTCTACTGATTAACGCACCTTTCCTGTTGTTTCTCACTTAACAAACACCAGCTGGGCCTATTTCTTTTAATTCTTTTCTATATAAAAAGAAAACTTGAACTGCACTAACCATAGTTCTGTTAATCAAAAACCACCTATTCATGTATAGATCATGAACTCTAGTATATGAAATAGGACTGGGAAACAGAGTCCATCCTAACAGTCTTTTCTCTAGGGGCTTTTTCTGATTAGTGAGGGCAGTTCAGACTGGGGAGATGGTCAGATTAAACAATAGAAGAGATATGAGTAGCTTCCCCTTTGGAGGCCGGATGTGCAGCATCCATCCATTGGCCTCCTGGGCTGTGCCATCAGGCAGGCGGAGTAGGTCGGCTTCCAGTATCTAAATTCAATTTCTCAGAAGTAGAACTTACAGGATGTTCTCTAACCACTGAACAGAAAAATATTATTATAAGAATGCAAGGAACAGCAAGAACTAAAATAAAGAGAAATGAGGGGGAACAGGTCGGGCTCCTCCAGTTCTTCTGGGGTCGCCTCTGGGCCTGGACTCTGTCAAACGGCTCAGATGATCTGGTTCCCTTCAAAGAATGCTGGCAGGAAGTGCAAAGAAAGAAATCCCAAGGAGAGCAAAACCTGCAGAAAGCAATCATCCTAGCCAAGTTAGGGGAGTACTGCCTCCATAGCCAATCACTGGCAATATATTTAGATTACTGGATTATTATAAAAATTCAGGAATAACCAGATGAAAGAGATGCATAATGCAAAAATATGTGAGAAGTTGTGTGGAGCATCCATGCCCTCTTCAGCAGGGCACTGTCTCTGTGCCTTCATGGTTCACCAACCAGAAGCACCTTAGAAAATTCTTAGCCACTGTCTCCTCACTTACTTCTTCTGCTCCAGTCTCTCTCCCTTCCTTATGGGGATCTAATTACATATGGGATGTGTTAGAACGTTTGTTCTTCCCCAACAGCACTTGGATCCACTGTATCATTTTGTAAACGCAGTTTTCTTTTCATGTTTCCACCTGTCGTCAAGTTATCCTTTCCTCTGCTGTGTCCAGAGTGCTGTTGAACTCATCAAACTGATATTTCATTTTTTTTAATTTCAACCATTTCTAACAGGTTCTTTTTTCATAGGTTTCATCTCTCTGAAGAAATTCTCCCTCTGTTCATGCATATTGTCTAATTTATCCACTAAATCATTGAATATATTAGCACAGTACTTTAAAGTTCCTGTCTCTGATCTATAATTTCATCTTTGGGTTTGCTCTGTTGGTTATATCCTCTCTTGACCTTGTGTCACATTTTCTTCTTCTTTATGTGTCGTGTAATTTTTTATTGTATGCCAAACATTTTGTGCAAAAGAACAGTAGAGACTGAAGTAAACGATATTGCTTCCTTTGTTAGACTGCTAGTCTGGTTGACTGAGTCAATTTAATCTGTAGATTTTGCCTCTTCCTTCTGCTCTACTAGTAATGAAAAGCAGCTGTGGATCTCATCTCTTCTAGGATAGGCTTATCACTTTCTGGAATTCAGTTAACTTAGGGTTTTTTGGGGGGGTGTTCTTGGTTTTCTGATATTTTGTCTTTCTTTTTTTGAGGTATAATTGACATACAACACTATATCAGTTTTAGGTGTTCCAATATGTTTCTTAAAACTATGCTTTTGTAGCTAGTATCTTGTTCTCACCAGTAGATTGGAAGCATATGTCTGTCAAGACTTTCTAAATTTTAATTTGGAATGGAATTCTGTTTTTTTCTTAGTATATTTAATTGTGCAAATGTGGATTTACATAGCTCAGTAGTTTTTCTCTCCCTTTAAAAGGTCAGGAAAGATTATAAAAGATTTTGAAATGAGCAAAAGTTTACTGGTGGCATTTTCAATGGACTCTTAAGTATTGCCTAGTACACTGTCAGAGTTATCTGACTTCATAGACATCTTTGCCTTTTATTGTCTTTGGACTATCTCACAACCCATTTTATTTAATTTTGTGTATAAATTAAAGAAAACTGACAGTAAAATAATTTTGTCCAATGGAGATACAATTATTGTCCTGTGGATATTGGTCAGACTGTGTCTATTAGTTAATTAATTTCCTGATTGCCTATATCTGTGTCTGTTCTTTAGATTATACTTTGAACTGTTTTTAGCTTTTCAATTTTTTACATTTTACTAGTTTCCTGATTAGTGAGATAATAAAATATTTTATATGGTTCATTTTATACTTATTTAAGAGTTAAGATTGCATACCTTATAAAAATTGTTTCTTAACATGGTCACCTTTCCCTAGTTTGTGTTTAGAATCTTGTACTTATTCTGCTGCTCCAAGTTGCAGATGGACCACCACTCACTTTGATGCTATTTTCTGGGCTTCTTAGACACAAGCTTTTACTAGTGTTATTCTCTCCACTTGAACATCATGGAATATGCAATAATCCTCACTTTCACTTACTGCTCTTTTCCTTTATTCTCCACAGCATCACCACTTAAGGTTATAAAAGTTTCTTTAGAGTTTACTGAAGGATATGATGGGTAGCAGACATCTGTCCTAATCAGGATCTTTTGAATACCTTCTTCGTATTTTGATAGTTACCCATGATGGAAATCTTTCCATCTTGATGAGGAATCCGAAAACATAATTTCCAGCTTCTTTGTTTCTGTGTGCAGATATATGATATAAATTATGCCAGTCAAATGCATCACCACAAGAGACTAGCACAGGAATGAGTTTCTTGGTAACAGAGGCAGGACACAGATCATCCATTTTATGGGCAGAAAACTAAGCAGACGCAGTGTTGTTTGGGGCTGGCTGCTGTGACCAAGTTCTTAATCATGACAGATGTAGCAATGGCCTAGTTTATATAGGGCTGAAGGGGTGCAAAGATCATTATAATAATGGCCTTCAATGAATCATGCCTCTCTGTCTACATCCCAATGTAATGTGACCTCACACTCACATCATTAAGAAATGAGTCCACCTCTCCATCCTCTGGAACCTGGGCTGGCTTTTGCCATCTTACTGTGAAGATACCCAGTTTAGCCTACCGGATAATGTGGGGCCTCATGGAGGAGAAACAGTGCCCTTCAGTCAACAGCCGCAGTATGATCTCAGAAATGTAGTGATGTCATCTTTAACTTTCCAGGCCAGTCTGGTTTCTACCTGAGCAGTCACATGCCCAGAAGTCCAGAATCCCGGTGAAAGCAGCAGTACTATGCAGAACGGCAAACAGAAAAATTAGAAACAATAGCAAATTATTATTGTTTCAAGTCACCAAACACTAATAGGATGGTTTAGGGTGTGTTGCTATGTAGCATTAGATAACTGAAAAAGGAATTGGGGTGCTGCTATAAAAGCCTAAAACATTGATTTGGGGATCAGGCAGTGGGCAGAGGCTATAAATGCAGCAAGGAGGCTAGAAGACCAGTGGAAGTAATTGGTATTGCGGCTGCATAAAGGGCAGCTGGTGTACTGTAGTAGTAGAAAAATTAATGGCACTATCACCTGCTGTAACTTGTAACATAGAAAATGTACCTAGTAAATTGGATAATGAGAACACTGAAGGTACCAAATGGCTTCTTAGCTTCAAATGAAAATATGTTATAAAATAGAGATGAACTAAAAAGGAACTGTTTTATTTGCAAGCACAACACAGCCCATAACTTGCTAGCAGGTGCCACACATTCACAATTTTCTCAATGAATTATCTTTGTCTTTCTAAGCCTACTCCTCTTCTTGTGCCCATAGATTGGTAATGACATCAGTAATGCCAGAAACTTGGAGCAACTTTAAACTTTTCCTTTTTAATTCATTCATCCATTCATTTATTACAAACTCAGATACTTTGTGCTAGATGGTACAATTATGTATATCAGTCCTATATCCTCACAGAACTTACAGTCTGACAAGGTCTAACTGATCACCAAGCTCTACTAATTCTACTCCCTGGACTCTTTCAGCCCTTGCTTTAGTCTAGTTGTCACCGTCTGACTATTCTGTCTTCTGTACTCATTTGCCCCCTGTTACTCAGCTACAAGAGTGGCCTTTTTACAGGCAAACCAAAGAGTGTCCTCCTTTTCTTAAAAATCCTTCAGTGACACCTGCCTTCTTTAAATCCTCCAGGATAAAGTTTAAACTCTATGATTTGATGGTAGCCCATATTTTCCACACTGCCTGAAGGTTTCCTCTTTCTCTTGTGTCTCATGTCTTTTCTCTGCAAAATACATTTGGGGAATTCATTCTTCAAGATAATAAATGAAACTTCACCTTTTTTTGTGAGGCCATCCCCAACCATCCTATGCACATCTCTAATATAGCACTTAGCACATCATATTATAAATCTTTTTTTGGCTATATTCCCCACTCTTGAGCAAAGGAAACATATTATCAGAAGGGTATGAATTTAGTTTTGTAAGTCTTTGTTTCTAAAATAGTACTTGATATATAACAGAAATTCGGTAAGAATTCTTTTTGAATAAGGTAATGAATGAATGAGCTTCTATAACTGACACAAGATTAAGCTCACCAGCTCTGGAGTGACAACCATCTTCTTTTACACACTAGCAAATTTATTTAGCAGTTACTTGTTTCATGCCTACTTTGTGCCAGGTATCAATCCCAACACAGCAATGTACAAGGCATAAAAAGTCATTGATTTTATGAAGCTTACATTACACTTGCAGTAACAGATAATAAACCAATGAATGAATAAGCAAGGAAATGATTAGATAATGATAAGTGCTTTCAAGAGACTCATAGTAGGATGATATGATAGAGAAAGATTAGGTAGTGACTAGAAAAGGAGGTCAGGAAAGGCTTCTCTGAAGAGGTGAAATATAAGTTTGTATCTGAATAAGTGGGGAGCCAGACATGCAGAGATCAGTGGCCACGTGTGCCAGATAGTTGGGAAGGCTGGGGCAAAAGCCCTGGGACAATAATGAACTTGGCCTGCTCTCCAGGAACAAAAAAGAGACCAAGGTGATGGAGTTTAATGAGAGGGGAAAGCAGGGAATTGTCAGTACTATGTGGTTACATAAGCCATTTCAGGAGTGTGGAGTTTAGTCTATGTGTAATGGGAAGCTATTGGCTTTTAAGCAGAGATGCCATGATTTAACTTATGTTTTAAAGATATCCCTTCGGGGCTTATTTAGAGAGCAACTTGGGGCTAAGAGGAAAAACAGGGAGTCATATAAGGAGTCTACTGCAGTTGTCCAGGAAGAGGTGTTGGATTAGTGGCATAGACAGTAGTGGTAACAACGGACAAAGGGAAGAAGTATACACTTTAGAAATATTTTGGAGGTTTGTCCTTGAATTTGATGAACTGAATCGGGGGATGGGGGTAAGAACTTCCAAGGATAAGTTGATAAGTCTAAATCTTTTATTCACCTTTGTTACCAGCAAAGTATTCATCAAGAGAGAAAAGGGTGTAGAAGGAGACTCAAAGGTCTCCCTAGGAGCTGGCTATGGAACAGAATGTAAAGGTAAAAATGAGTGTGTCCTTGGATGCAAGCTGTTATGGAGATATTGAATATTTCCTTGAGGAAGGGAGTGACATGGCTACCAATACTTAATATGCCCAGGGCAAAGACACCAAAACAGACTAGCTGGAGGTTCATACCATCTACCCATGCCAGCAATATCAGAAGTTGAAGATGCCAACACAAAAAGAACTCATGAGAGAAATTAAAGAAGACACAAATAAATGGAAATCTATCCCATGTTCATGGATAGGAACAATTAATACTGTCAAAATGGCCATTATGACCAAAGCAATTTACAGATTCAATTCAATGCCTATCAAAATACCAATATCATTTTTCAACAAACTAGAACAAATAATATTAAAAGTCATATGGAACAGTAAAAGACCCTAAATAGCCAAAGCAATCCTGAGAAAGCAGAACAAAGCTGGGTTATTACACTCCCTGGCTTCAAGTTACACTACAAAGCTAAAACAGTATGGTGTTGGCAAAAGAAGAGACCGACAGATCAGTGGAACAGAATAGAGAACCCAGATATAAACCCACATATATATGGTCAATTAATATATGATAAAGGAGCCATGACAGATGCAAAAATCCTCAACAAAATAATAGCAAACCAAAATAAAAAATACGTCAAAAGTATCATCCATCATGACCAAGTGGGACTTATTCCAGGGGTGCAACAATGATATGATATTCGTAAACCAATCAATGTCATACACCACATTAACAAAAATAAGGATAAAGCCCACATGATCATCTCAATAGATGCTGGAAAAGCATTTGACAAAATTCAGCATCCATTTTTGATTAACTCTCAACAGAATGGGTATAGATGGCAAGTACCTCAACATCATAAAGACTATATATGACAAACCCACAGCTAACATCATACTCAATGGCAAAAAGGTGAAAGTTTTTCCTCTAAGATCAGGAACAAGACAAGGATGTCCATTACTACTTTCACTCAACATAGTACTGGAGGTCCGAGTCATGGCAATCAGACAAAACAAAGAGATAAAAGGCATTCAAATTGGTAAGAAAGAAGTTAAACTGTCACTGTTTGCAGACAACATGATATTATACATGGAAAGCCCTAAAGATTCCACTAAAAAACTATTAGAACTAATAACTGGATTCAGCAAAGTTGCAGGATACAAAATTAATACAGAGAAATCTGTTACATTCCTATATACTAACAGTGAACTAGCAGGAAGAGAAATAAAAAACAATTCCATTTACAATTGCATCAAAGAGAATAAAATACCTAGGAACAAACCTAACCAAGGAGGTGATAGACCTATACTCTGAAAACTATAAGACACTCATGAGAGAAATTAAAGAAGATGCAAATAAATGGAAATATATCCTGTGCTCATAGATAGGAAGAATTAATATTGTCAAAATGGTCATCATGCCCAAAGCCATTTACAGATTCAATGCAAACCCTATCAGAATACCAACAGCATTTTTCAATGAACTAGAATAGTTCTAAAATTCATATGGAACCCCAAAGACTCCAAATAGCCAAAGGAATCCTGAGAAAGAAGAACAAAACTGAGGGTATTATGCTCCTTGACTTCAAGCTGTACTATAAAGCTACAGTAATCAAAACAATATGGTACTGGCACAAGAACAGACCCATAAATCAATGGAACAGAATAGAGCCCAGATATAAACCCATGCATATATGGTCAATTAATATATGATAAAGGAGCCATGTATACAATGGGGAAAAGACAATCTGTTCAATAAATGGTGTTGGAAAAACTGGACAGCTACATGCAAGAGAAAGAAACTGGATTACTGTCTAACTCCATACATAAAAGTAAACACAAAATGGGTCAAAGACCTAAATGTAAGACATGAAACCACAAAACTCTTAGAGGAAAACATAGGCAAAAATCTCTTGAACATAGCAAGAGCAGTTTTTTCCTGGACACATCTTCTTGGCAAGGGGAAAAAAATCAAAATGAACAAGTGGGACTACATCAAACTAAAAAGGTTCTGCACAGAAAAGGACACCATCAGCAGAATAAAAAGGCAACCTACAGTATGGAAGAATATATTTGTAAATTATTTATCTCATAAGGTTTCTTAAACACCAAAAAAAACCCATAAATAATGTGATTTAAAAATGGGCAGAGGACCTGAACAGACATTTTTCCAAAAACGAAATACAGATGGCCAGCAGGCACATGAAAAGATGCTGCACATCATTAATCATCAGGGAAATAAAAATCGAAACCACAATGAGATATCCCCTCTCACAGGTAGAATGGCCACTACCCAAAAGATAAGAAATAACAAGTGTTGGTGAGGATGCAGAGAAAAAGGAGCCCTCCTACACTGTTTGTGGGAAGGTCAATTGGTGAAGCCACTGTGAAAATCAGTATAACGTTTTCTCAGAAAACTAAAAATAGAAATACATACAACCCAGTAATTCTACTTCTAGGAATTTACTTGAAGAAAACAAAATCCCTGATTTTTAAAGATATATGCACACCTATGTTTATCACCACATTATTTACAATAGCCAAGTTAACTTAAGTGTCCATCAATAGATGAATGGATAAAGAAGAGGTGGTACATATACACAGTGGAATTTTAAAAGAAAGAAATTGTGCCATTTTCAACAACACTGATGGATCTAGAAGGTATTATGCTCAGTGAAATAAGCCAGGTGGAATATAAAAACAAAGCAAAACAGAAGGAACAAAACAGCAGTAGACTCATAGACACTGAGAAATGACTGGTGGTTACTGTAGGGAAGGGGTTGCATTGGGGTAAGGGTGAGGGGGATAAAGGGACACAAAAATTCTAAATCAAGATATAAGTTGGTTATGGGGTTAGTAGTATAGCATGGAGAATATAGTCAATGGTTCTGTAACATCTTCCTATTTTGACAGACAGTAACCACACTAGTTGCAGTGAAGATGAACTACTGTGTTGTATACTTGAAACCAATATAAGATTGTGTATCAGTGATACTTCAATACAAAAAGAAAAGAACTCCTGAGCTTTCCTTTTAGATACATCAATGACTGTGATATGTGGAGAGATAGTGCGACATGACTAACTAAAGCATTTTAGAAAACACCATCTAAGGAAAGAAGCATTGGGTTGCCTATTGGGGCATTTTTCTAGTCAAATAGGAGAAGTATGAGTGCCCGGTGGACAAGGATCATGTCTTAGTCATCTTTAATTCCTACTCAAGGCTTAGCACTAGGCTTGACTTAAAATAAACTTGAAGGTTCAACATGTATTGAGTGAATGAAGATGGGTGGCAGGTTAAGCGAAGAGAAAAATGACAGTTGTCTTGGATGGTTCCCAGCCATTTGTGCTCAATCTCAAATTTAGGTATTATGGCTTGGCTTTGGTCCTACTAACACTAATCTCTCTTTCTTTTGAAACATGAGGTCATTATCAATTCCTTCACCACATTTGTTCACTTAAACCCAATTCTCCCAAGTACATTTCAAAATTAATTCATGTTTTTTATTCTGTTGCAAGTTCTGTGTCATTTGACAGTAATCATCACCTCAATTCTGTTCACATATGTGAATATAAATATTCATTTATTAAAGAAATAATAAACCTTTATTGAATAAAAGTTAGAAAATATAAATAAAAATAGGTAGAAAATAAAGAGCACCCATGACTTAACTTTCAAAGAAACTTTATATATTTATTTAGGGACTTTTTTTTCTATGTATACATGCATACGCATATTTGGGAGGGGATAAAAATAGGATCACTCTAGAGTTAATGTTATGTAATTGGATTTAAATGTTTTAAAATGTAACTAATAAGTGAGAATAACTTATCTTCTGGTTTCAATTAAAGTATGTTTATTTCTTCTTTTTCTCTTTTCCCCAAGAGTGTTCTTTTTTGTAAAATTATCTGTGGAATCAACTGGAAAAAATGAGTGAAAAAATCAATGAAGATTTCAGTACAATTTAAGGAACAACTGTATAGTGAGAATTCAAGCATCTGGCTGACAGTAGGACAAGATGAACTCTGAATTCTCCAACTCTGAGATTCTGTAAATGAAGATAGGAGACAGGAATTTGTAGGCTAAATGGACTGAAATGATAGAAATGACTAATATAAAGGAGTTCTAGGAAATTAGATGAAAGTCCATTTCAACCTGGTTCCATTTATATCTTGGATCCAAAGCTGGGTATATAAGTGTATGTTGGAGGAAACTTGTGTGAGTGGATTTGTATAAGAGTCCAAGGTCAGGAATCCTTGTCTTCCTCTTTGTCTTCCTTCTTCCTCTTCTCTTCTTCTCTTCCTCTTTACTTATGTGCAATGATCAAGTTCTCTCAACTTTTTGAGCCTCCTCTTTCTTGAATTCCCACATAAAGTAACTTGGGCTCACTTCCCAGGTAATGAGAGGAAGTTCAATGCCAGATACACAAATCTGGCTTCTCTTTTCCCATCAATCTGAAAACAGTAAATCTTCATAAAAACAGTCAGTAATTTTACCTACATCATTTTCCAATGTTATACAAAGATTCACATGCAAAGAGGACTCACTAAAATTTTTATTTTTAGTCTTAATTGTGATAAAATACACATAAGCAGGAACTTCCGGGAAGGTGGCAGTGTGAGCAGGGTGGCGAAAATCTCCTTCCAAAACCAAATATATTTATGAAAATACAGCAAATACAACTATTCCTAAAAGAGAGACCAGAAGATACAGGATGACACCAGCCTGCAGCTACACCTGAGAGGACTCGGCACCCCGTGAGGCGGGTAAGATACGGAGCCACGACCCGACAGGACCCGAGCACTCCCCGACCCCAGTGCACCAGTGGGAGGAGAGGATTCAGAGCCAGGAGAGAGTGGAAGCACAGGCCTACCGAATAACCAGTCCTGGTGATCTGCGCCGGGAGCACTGACACATTTCGAGCGGTGTATCGGAGACTGGAGAGACAGAGGTGCAGATTCCAAGATGACAGGTCCACCCAGACGGTTCCCTGGGACAAAATAAAAGCGCGCTTTTTTAGGTGTCTTAAAGGGACAGGGGACCAACAGAGGAGCAGGATCATCCCAGCGCACTCAGCCAAGCAGGCTGGGAGTCCTGGGAATTTCGGTCCCCTTGGACTGTGGCTGGGAAAAGCAGTTGCACGGAGACTTCCAACAGAAATCAGCAGCTTCCCATTCATTCCCTCCCAGGCCAGAGTCACAAAGGGCCTGGCAGAGCGTGGCTGCGGAATAGTGAAGCATCACCGCCACCTACAGGATAGTCACAGAAGCTACACCTGGCAGGTGGGGTTTTTTTTTCTTTTTTTCCCTTTCTTCTTTTTTTCTTTTTCTGAACACTTCTATCGCCATGAAAAGACAGAGGAATATGGTACAAACAAAGCTCACCCAGACAACCCCAGAGAGGGAGCCTGATGGGATGGACATGCACAATCTTCCTGAAAAATAATTCAGAATAAATGTCATAACCATACTGATGGATCTACAGAGATATATGCAAGAGCTAAGGGAGGAAGTGAGGGAAGTGAGGAAAGACAATGCAGAAATCAGACAAGCGATTGACAGACTTAGCAGCAGACTGGACGAGATGCAAGAGACTGTAAATGGAATAGAAAACAGAGAACAGGAATACAGAGAAGCTGAGGCAGAGAGAGGTAAAAAGATCTCTAGGAATGAAAGAATTTTAAGAGAACTGTGTGACCAATCCAAACAGAACAATATTCGCATTATAGGACTACCAGAGGAAGAAGAGAGAGAAAAAGGGATAGAAAGTGTCTTTGAAGAAATAATTGCTGAAAACTTCAGCATGCTGGGGAAGGAAATAGTCTCGCAGTCCATGGAAGCCCACAGAACTCCCAACACAAGGGACCCAAGGAAGACAATACCAAGACACATAATAATTAAAATGGCAAAGATCAAAGATAAGGACAGAGTGTTAAAGGCTAGAGAGAGAAAAAATATCACCTACAAAGGAAAATTCATCAGGCTATCATCAGACTTCCAACAGAAACCTTACAGGCCAGAAAAGAATGGCATGATATATTTAATGTAATGAAACAGAAGGGCGTCGAACGAAGAATATTGTATCCAGCACGATTATCATTTAAATTTGAGGGAGGGATTAAACAATTTCCAGACAAGCGAAAGCTGAGGGAATTTGCCTCCCATAAACCACCTCTTCAGGATATCTTAAAGGGACTGCTCTAGATGGAAGCACTCATAAGGCTAAAAAGAGGGCACCAGAGAAAATAAAATCATAGAAAAGAAAGCAGACCATCCAAATACTAACTAAAGGCAAAGACTACAACAACTAGCATATAAAGAATGGAGTAGGAAGAATAAAAAGGGAGAGAAATAAGAATCATCAGACAGTGTTTACAATAACTTAACAAGAAAGTTAAGTTAGACGGTTAGATAGTAGAGAAGCTACCCTTGAACGTTTGGTAACCACGAATCTAAAGCTAGCAATGGCAATAAGTACATATCTATCGATAATCACCCTAAATGTAAATGGACTGAATGCACCAATCAAAAGACACAGAGTTACTGAATGGATAAAAAAGCAAGACCCATCTATATGCTGCTTACAAAAGACTCACTTCAAGCCCAAAGATATACACAGACTAAAGGTGAAGGGATGGAAAAAGATATTTCATGCAAACAACAAGGAGAGAAAAGCAGGTGTTGTAGTACTTGTATCAGACAAAATAGACTTCAAGACGAAGAAAGTAGCAAGAGATAAAGAAGGACATTACATAATGATAAAGGGGTCAGTCCAACAAGAGGATATAACCATTATAAATATATATGTACCCAACACAGGAGCGCCAGCATATGTGAAACAAATACTAACAAAATTGAAGGAGGAAATAGACAGCAATGCATTCATTTTAGGAGACTTCAACACACCACTCACTCCAAAGGATAGATCAACCATACAGAGAATAAGTAAAGACACAGAGGCACTGAACAACACACTGGAACAGATGGACCTAATAGACATCTACAGAACCCTACACCAAAAAGCAACATGAAACACATTCTTTCAAGTGCACATGGAACATTTTCCAGAATAGACCACATACTAGGCCACAAAAAGAACCTCAGTAAATTCAAACTTATTGAAATTCTACCAACCAACTTCTCAGATCACAAAGGTATAAAACTAAAGATAAATTTTAGAAAGAAAACAAAAAGGCTCACAAATACATGGAGACTTAAGAACATTCTCCTAATTAATCAATGGGTTAACGACCAAATCAAAACAGAAATCAAAGAGTATATAGAGACTAATGACAACAATAACACAAAGCCACAACTTCTGTGGGATGCAGCACAGGCAGTTCTAAGAGGAAAGTATATTGCAATCCAGGCCTATTTAAAGAAGGAAGAACATTCCCAAATGAACAGTCTAAAGACACAATTATTGAAATTGGAAAAAGAAGATCAAATGAGGCCCAAAGTCACCAGAAGGAGGGACATAATAAAGATCAGAGAATAAATAAACAAAATTGAGAAGAATAAAACAATAGAAAAAAATCAATGAAACCAAGAGCTGGTTCTTTGAAAAAATAAACAAAATAGATAAACCCCTAGCCAAACTCATTAAGAGAAAAAGAGAATCTGCACACATAAACAGAATCAGAAATGAGAAAGGAAAAATAAGGACGGACCCCACAGAAATACAAAGAATTATAAGAGAATATTATGAGAATCTATATGCTAAGAAGCTGGAAAACCTAGAAGAAAAGGACAACTTCTTAGAAAAATACAACCTTCCAAGACTGATCAAGCAAGAAACATAAAAACTAAACAGACCAAATAGCAGCAAGGAAATTGAATCAGTAATGAAAAAACTACCCAAGAACAAAACCCCCGGACCACATGGATTCACCCATTTTCCTTAAAGTTTTCCAAAAAATAGAAGAGGAGGGAATACTTCCAAACTCATTCTATGAAGCGAGCATCACTCTAATACCAAAACCAGGCAAAGACCTCACCAAGACAGAAAATTACAGGTCAATATCCCTGATGAATGTAGATAACAAAAATACTAAACAAAATATTAGCAAACCGAATTAAAAAATACATCAAGGGGATCATACACCATGATCAAGTGGGATTCATCTCAGGGATGCAAGGATGGCACAACATTTGAAAATCTATCAACATCATCCACCACATCAACAAAAGGAGAACAAAAACCACATGATCATCTCCATAGATGCTGAAAAAGCATTTGACACAATTCAACATACATTCATGACAAAAACTCTCAACAAAATGAGTATAGAGTGTATGTACCTCAACATCATAAAGGCTATATATGACAAACCCACAGCTAACATCATACTTAACAGCGAGAAGCTGAAAGCTTTTCATCTAAGATTGGGAACAAGACAGAGTTGCCCACTCTCACCATGGTTATTCAACATAGTACTGGAAGTCCTAGCCACGACAATCAGACAAAACAAAGACATACAAGGCATCCAGATTGGTAAAGAAGAAGTCAAATTGTCACTATTTGCAGATGACATGGTATTGTACATAAAAAACCCTAAAGACTCCACTCCAAAACTACTAGAACTAATATCTGAATTCAGCAAAGTTGCAGGATACAAAATTAACACACACAAATCTGTTGCTTTCCTATACACTAACGATGAACTAACAGAAAGAAAATTCAGAAAAACAATTCCATTCACAATTGCATCAAAAAGAATAAAATACCTAGGAATAAACCTAACCAAGGAAGTGAAAGACCTATACCCTGAAAACTACAAGACACTCCTAAGAGAAATTAAAGAGGACAGTAAAAAATGGAAATTCCTCCCATGCTCTTGGCTAGGAAGAATAAATATTGTCAAAATGGCTATACTACCTAAAGCAATCTACAGATTCAACGCAATCCCTATCAAAATACCAAGAGCTTTCTTCAATGAACTGGAACAAATAATTCTAAAATTCATATGGAACCACAAAAGACCCTGAATAGCCAAAGCAATCCTGAAAAGGAGGAATCAAACAGGGGGAATTATGCTCCCTGACTTCAAGGTGTACTACAAAGCCACAGTAATCAAGAAAATTTTGTATTGGCACAAAAACAGACCCACAGACCAGTGGAACAGAATAGAAAATCCAAACATTAACCCAAACATATACAGTCAATTAATATATGATAAAGGAGCCTTGGATATACAATGGGGAGATGACAGCCTCTTCAGCAGCTGGTGTTGGCAAAACTGGACAGCTACATGTAAGAGAATGAAACTGGACTACTGTCTAACCCCATGCACAAAGGTAAACTCAAGGTGGATCAAAGACCTGAATGTAAGTCATGAAACCATAGAACTCTTAGAGAAAAATATAGGCAAAAATCTCTTGGACATAAACATGAGTGACTTCTTCATGAACATATTGCCCCGGGCAAGGGAAACAAAAGCAAAAATGAACAAGTGGGACTATATCAAGCTGAAAAGCTTCTGTACAGCAAAGGACACCATCAGTAGAACAAAAAGACATCCTACAGGATGGGAAAATATATTCATAAATGATGTATCCGATAAGGGGTTGACATCCAAAATATATAAAGAACTCACGCACCTCAACAAACAAAAAGCAAATAATCCAATTAAGAAATGGGCAGAGGACATGAATAGACACTTCTCTAAAGAAGAAATTTAGATGACCAACAGGCACATGAAAAGATGCTCCACATCGCTAATCATTAGAGAAATGCAAATTAAAACCACAGTGAGATATCATCTCACACCCGTGAGGATAGCCAACATCCAAAACACAAACAACAACAAATGTTGGTGAGGATGTGGAGAAAAGGGGACCCTCCTACACTGCTGGTGGGAATGCAAATTAGTTCAACCATTGTGGAAAGCAGTATGGAGGTTCCTCAAAAAACTCAAAATAGAAATGCCATTTGACCCGGGAATTCCACTCCTAGGAATTTACCCTAAGAATGCAGCAGCCCAATTTGAAAAAGACATATGCACCCCTATGTTTATTGCAGCACTATTTACAATAGCCAAGAAATGGAAGCAACCTAAGTGTCCATCAGTAGATGAATGGATAAAGAAGAAGTACATATACACAATGGAATATTATTCAGCCATAAGAAGAAAACAAATCCTACCATTTGCAACAACATGAATGGAGCTAGAGGGTATTATGCTCAGTGAAATAAGCCAAGCCGAAAAAGACAAGTATCAAATGATTTCACTCCTCTGTGGAGTATAAGAACAAAGAAAAAAACTGAAGGAACAAATCAGGAGGAAACGTACAGAACCCAAGAACGGACTAATAGTTACCAAAGGGAAAGGAAGTGAGGAGGATGGGTGGGAAGGGAGGGACAAGAGGGAAAAAGGGGCAGTATGATTAGCAGACATAATGTTGCGGGGAAGCATGGGGAGGGCTGTACAACTCAGAGAAGACAAGTAGTGACTCTATAGCATCTCACTACACTGATGGGCAGTGACTGTAATGGGGTTGGTGGGGGGGACCTGATGAAGGGGGTAGTTTAATAATCATAATATTGCACATGTAATTGTAGATTAATGATACCAAAATAAATTATTAAAAAAATAAAATTTCTAAGTGGAAAATAAAAATACACATAAGCAGAATTTACCATTAACCATTTTTAAGCCTACTGTTTAGTAGTATTAAGTACATTCACATTGTTGTGCAACCATCAGCACCACCATGTCCAGAACTCTTCATCTTCCCAAACTGAAACTCTGTGCCCATCGAACAATACCCTCCATTGGCCAGCCCCTGGCAGCCATAATTCTAGTTTCTGTCTCTATGAATCTGACCACTCTAGGTACCTCATATAAGTGAAATCATACAATGTTTTTCCATTTTTGACTGGCTTATTTCACTTAGCATAATGTCCTCAAGTTTCATCCATGTTGTAGCTTATGTCAGAATTTACTTTCTTTTTAAAGTTAAATAATATTCCATTGTATATGTATACTGTATTTTGTTTATCCATTCATCTCACTAAAAATTTTTGAATGATAATCCTGTAATCCATAGTTCTACTTAAGGCCTCATCCTGCTCTTCAGGCCTGGAAAAGTTATCCCTACTCCACTTGAAAGTTACCCAATGTTTCTGGATTTTATTTGACAGCATAGAATTCTTTGAGGTGATTTTTATTCTCAAACATAACTGCTGTTCTTCCAGGGAACAGGACGTCTTAGGGCTAGGATTGTGGTGCAAATAGGAAAAGAGTGAGGTCAAGGCCATAAATTGGTTTGCATTACCTTACTCAACAGTGACATTCGTAGGTTTCTCCTGTGTAGAATGTATCCCCTTAATTGCTCTTTCCACAATGGCCAGATGTCTATTTGGTGGACAGACTGGACTTAACTGGTATAACAGTGGGCTTAATACTACTTTGGCTTTGTGCCCAAAAACCAGGGTAGATTACTGGGGAGAAGTTGTGCATTTCACTCACATGCAGGGATTGCCACAAGTCAAGAATCAGCAGATGTCCAAGTAACTCTTTACTTCACCCTTCCTCCCTCACCCCAACTCCTGTTTCTCGTATCTGGGTTTGGAGAGCCTATTGTAAATTAGTCGCAGGGGAGGACCAGGGATATCGCTTCTCCTAGTGCTCTTTGCACCACATGGGCTCCCCTGAGTCTCACATTACCATCATGGTATTTTTGGTAAGGATCTATCCATGTATGGAGCAGGGCACGGCACTATACAGACGGATGCAGAGAGAATTAATTTTCTTCTTTAGGAGGCTTCCATAGGTTACCACAGTGGTCAAAGCAGATGAAAAATAGGGCTGCTGCTGAGTCACAGCTTCCTCAGTTCCTCTCTTCTACACGTGTCCGTAGAACTGATGTAATTCCTCCAAAGATTTCTTGGAAAAATGACTTATTTGCATCTCCCAGCAATATTACTTTCGTCTATGGTCAGAAAAACATAGGTTGGCTGTAATTTTAATGAGCAATCATTGAACTATTTTCTCCTTATTATTTTCCTTTGGTGTTCCCTTCACCATCCACATCCACCGCCACTGTAGTCATAGTGTGCTCCAGGAAGAGGTTCCAGGCAAAAGACACCAATCCAAAGATTAACACTATATCAAAGACTATTTTTTTCCAAGAAGTGAAGCAAATCAGTACGAAATAAGAGAAAGTGTAATTTTTCTAGGCTTTCCTTTCTCTACCATAGTAGGGAGCTTCCCTTGTAAATGAATTCTCTTCTTTCTTCTAGAAAGAAGTGTGTTACAAGGAGGCTAGTTAAGTATCTTGGGGAGTTGACGGAAGTCCCGTCTCTTTGAATCATGGTGCATAACTCAGTGAGTCAATTAGGCACAGAGTTTTCGCGACGGTGATGTCACTGTTTTATACCTCATGTCTACACTTCAGTTTATGTACCAAGATTGCTTTCCCTGAGGAACAAAGTCCTGTCTAAGACAAAGCTGATCTTTCATTTCCATGTAACCCTTTCCCCACAGTTAGACATGAATCATACTCTTCACACTTTGTCATATGCTTGCTAATTAGTTCAACCAGTCAAAGATGGTCCTACTGCAGACTGTTACTGGCATTTCTAATTTGATATCTGTGAGTACAACCAGTAAAGAGCACACTTTACCTGAAACCCTCAGTCTGCAGCACAGCCTCTTGGAGGAGGCTGAACCTCCACAGCAAGCACATGGGTCCTACTGCTCTTCTGTCTCCCAGGGAAAAGCAAGGAAAAGGGCACCTAGACACTATGACCCAAAGGGTGAAAAAGGATGAACTCTTAAAGTATCTTCCTCACCTGAATACCTAGGTAACATCAAAGTTAAGTCTTTAAAATGTGGCTGTGGGGCTTTGGTGTGGCCTGTCATTTGTCCTGTGCTGAGATGCTTCAAAGCCTTATAAAAATGTTTGGATCCTCCATGAAGCCCTACGATACTCAGGATTATCGGGGGATTTTGGTAGGAGTGGGGTTGACATGCTTCATCGTTTATAAAATCAAGAGCGTTGGTGAAAGATGTAAAGCTTTGGAAGCTTTATGTCCTGGGATCGTTTGTGATTATCAGTAAGCAGCTTTACTTGAAGTGCACATCAGAGAAAATGTCAGTCTGGCTGTGAACTTAAGCATGCTCTGCTAGATGGGAACAGGAAACATAGCTGTACACTTGTATCAGTGCCATTTCACTGTGGCATGAATAAAAGTGTCTGTAAGTTGCAAAAAAAATGAATTCTTTAGGTTAGTGTTATGATTCTATAAAATTCCATTTAAACCAAACTCCTTAGTTTAGATTCCATAGATTCCAGGGATCTGTGAATGGCTTAGGGGAGAAGTGAGATGACTGAAATTTTATGTACAATTTTGTGTGGCTATGGCTGTTTCTGGGAAGAAAGTCCCTAGCTCTTATCAGAGTCTCAAAGATGTTTGTCACTCCCTCACTCTCTAAGTGGTTTGAAATAACTGCGTTATGATGTATGGTTCCCAATTATTCAATCAATTTTCATTAATAAATATAAGTGACCGCCTAAGAAACTCACTATATTTGACATTTAAGGAGAGACAAAGTTACAGTACAACTCTTGTTTTGGAAAAGATTACCATTTTCTTGGAATGAATTGTACAATAGTCTCCAAATAGACAATAAGCAATGCGAGGCTTTAAATGTGCGTGGTAAGTGGTATGGGCAAAACATGTGAAAGTAGTTTAGAGCGGGACAGGCTCACTGCCACTGGGGCTTGGACAAGGAGCTTAAGTGGAGCCTGGTGATGCATCAGCAAAGTCCGGCCCTGGTGTTCAGCCAGTAGGCTCTGGGTGTTTATATGAGATGTTAAATAATGAAATGTTTTTGTGCCAGTTGCCTCCTAGGGTCCAAATACTGCCTGGCCCGGGATGGATTCTCTAGGACACCGCTCCAGCTCTCTTGCCGGAGCCTTTCTGGTAGTTCCATGTCCATACTGATCAGTTGTTCGTGTTTTGAAGATCACCACTGCATTGCAAGTGCTAGGTGTTTGTTGGAAATTCACTTACACAACAGTGAAATAACAGAAAAAAGAAGGAAAACATCTCAGGAAAGGGAAACAGTGAGAGCGAGAAGAAGCCCAGTGTGTCGATAAAACTCTGCTGAGTTGGAGAGCTAATTTAGTTGGAGACAAAGGGAGTAAGGGATGATAAAGTTAAAAAGAAAAGTAGTGGCCAGCCTATTGTAAAAATGTAGAATGGGGAGCACTGAAAGGAGGGTTAGTCTTGCACTCTGGAGTTTGGCTGTATATATTAGATGTCATCTGTAAGTGCTTAGGGTGGGGAATGATGTGATGGAAGTAGCACTTTTAGAAGAATAATCTGCCAGGCATGTGCAAGATGAGCAGACAAAGGGAATCGTTAGCAGAGTAAATTCCAGCTGTAAATGAACCATCATGAAAAGTCCTACAGAAATGAAACAAATAAGAATTTTAATGCAAAAGAGTGTGGAAGAGATGAGACACTGGCTGTGGCACCTGAATGAAACTTGGTAGAACATTTGAAGTGGAGTCTTAAGAAACCTGAGCCATGTGTTCATATAGTCCCTTGGAAGAGAGCAGATCAGGTTAGTGGCCACAAAAGGAAAAACTATGTTGCTGCTTGGGGTACCTTGAGGGCAGTGGGATGGAGACTAGACCAAAAAAATGCCATTCAACAGTCCCTCTTATGTAAAGTTCATAAAACAATTTGACAAAAATGGTTGACAGAGAAAAAGAGCCTTGAGCTTCCTATTTCATTGACTTGTTCATTGTTCTATCCAGTTCTAGACCAGCAACCAAACCAGTCTTGGCAGCCTAGACTCCTCTCCACCATGCATTGCACAATTCCCAGGAACGCCAGGAGACATTGTGCATATCCAGCATGGTTATATGCAAGTGCCTCGGTGACCCCATGAGATCCTAAACTAAAAAAAAAATTGTCTAATTATTTTCTCCTATCCTTTTGCATTTACTGTTCAAAAAGCATTTTTGTGTGTATTAGCTCATTTATTCCTCACAAAGCACCCCAGAGTTCTTAGGTAAATGTTATTATCTTCGTTTTACACTTGAGGAAACTGAGAAGCAGCCTCAGAAAGTTAAAGGGGAATATGATTGGAACTTGCATGCCTAAGTTCAAAATGCCAGCAAAGGTCAAAGCAGAGACTCAGCTCAGTTCTCCTAGTGATTAAGGGTATTGATAAGCCAACCTACCCTCCTTTGTTCATTCACCTGAGAAAACCTTGCTTGGAGTATTGGCACCAAAATCAGAGTCCTTATTCTTCAAATGGTTGAAAAACAGCTGAGATCAACCTTCCAAAATGCAGTAATGCTTCCATTCAAATTTATAAAATCACCAAGCAATAAGATCTGAAGGATTTTTTTTTTTAATTGGGGATGAAGTCTGTTTTTATGTGTAATTTCTCTGGAGGAGTTTAAGCACTGAGAGGGATGAATTACCTCTGGCTTTATATATCCAACATCACCAAATTGCCCCATGCAGATATTATGCTATGAAAATGAGCTCTGTGTGAGATCATTCTACTGAATTACATTGTAGGACAAACTATTTAGAAGAAATTGAAATGAATAATTAATGAAAGAGAATAGACTATTCCTTTCAAGGTTCCCAGATACACTAGTCCTGTTCTTTTTATCTGGCTTCTCCTTACTTCCTCTTTCCACTTTTTTGCATCATTTTGACCTGTTCACCCCCATGGTTTATTACTTCCATTTCATTCCAGAGTGGACGTAACGGCAGCCTAGCTGCACACAAAGAGCCGTTGTTCTCTGAAGGAGACACCATGCAAGACATGCTGTTTCTCCTGCCCCTGTGGACACCTAGAAATGCCTTGCCTTCAGTCCATGGACCCATCCACTAGGGTGGCAAACAGGAAGAGGGCCTTGTGCCCTGGCTGACCCAGGATGGGGAGAGCCACCCAGCACACCCTTCCATTGGCATGATCATTTCTGGTCACTCTGCTCTTTTAGGGCACTGGGTAGTCTACAGCCCTGCCACATAGTAAAGTCCAAGGACCCGCACCATCAGCATCACGAGCAATGTCTGAGATGCAGAACCTCCACCCTAAACCTATGGGATCAGGATCCGTATGTCAATAAGATCACCAAATGATTTGTATGGATATTAAAGTTTGAGAGGCACTGGTCTACAGGACATCCTTTGCCCACAAACACATTTTCTCTTTCTTGTAACTGTGGCACATATTCCAAGGGAAATCAGCATAAATCATATACTATACTGAGATGTATCTTAGTGGGAATTATGTCCCTACATATAACTAGGGTCACTAAGACCAACCAGAAAACAAACTTGGAACACAAAGTTGAGCACTTTCCTGATGTGTTTTTCTCTTCTGGCCTGTAAGGTTTCTGCTGAGAAGTCTGATGATAGTCTGATGGGTTTTCCTTTGTAGGTGGTCTTTTTTCTCTCTCTCCTGATGTGTTTTTACCTATTACTTTTTCTTATTATTTTTATTAAAGTATCATTAATATACAGTCTTATGTTGGTTTCAATTATACATCGCAGTGGTTCAACAGTTCCCCACATTGCCTGATAACGTTTTTAAAACACTGTCTAGACCAGTGAACTTCCTTGTTGCAATGAGTTGACAACTCTTGTAGAATACTGTTCAAACCAGGGAAGTAATTAGAGACAACTGACTCAAGCACAGACCCAAATCTTGCTTCTTGACAATTTCCAGAACTCCTCAACAGCCCCTCAGGCAAAAAACAAACTACAAATTCCCAAATCCAAAAAACAAAGATAGTCAAGCAAAATAAATTTCTCCTGATATTTCTCTAGCCATTTTCACTATGTTTATGCATGTTGCCTTAACAGCAGAAGTTCCTGAGAAGCTAGATTGATTTATTTGGATGTTTTGCCTAATCCTTTCTCATTTGGGATTTCTGGTGAAAACACAATCAGAATTTAATATTTTGATTTTTCTGACATTTCAAGGCATTTTCTCATTAAACCCTCTGAAAATCTCAAGGTTCATTGAGCTTTTTCTCTTGTGTTTTAAGTTCAAGCCAAACCATTGGGTTTATCCTATCAGCAGTTCATCCTAAGAGAGTTTTGTCAGAAGCAGCAGTTTCCAATTAAACAAGGAAAGCAGGAACAAAAATCATCAGTATTCTCAGAATTCTTTAAAATAATCCCCTTAAAATATTATTGATGTTTACTGCTTAATATCTTACAGGCTTAGATATTAAGAAGTGTTTATTCTGAGGGGATTGCTGGGTCAAGATGGCGGCGTGAGCAGGGCAGCGGAAATCTCCTCCCAAAACCATATATATTTTTGAAAATACAACAAACACAACTATTCCTAAAAGAGAGACCAGAAGGTACTGTACAACAGCCAGGCTACATCTACATCTGCGAAAACTCAGCATCTCACGAAGGGGGTAAGATAACAAAGTTGTGACCCAGCGGGACCCAAGCACTCCCCACCCCAACTCACCAGTGGGAGAAAAAGAATCAGAGTGGGGAGGGAGTGGAAGCACAGGACTGCTAAATAACCAGCCCTGGTGATCTGCACCGGGAGCACAGACACACATTGCATGATGAACTGGATATTAGAGAAACGGAAGGGCGGGATCTGAGATGGAGAATGAGCAGGTCCTCAAAGCCAGCTCCCCTGGGACAAAAGAAAAGTGGGCACTTTTTAAAAAATCTTAAAGGGACAAAGGCCCAACAGCTGAACAAAATGGTCCCAGCACACTCTGCCCAGCAGGCTGGGAATCTTGAAGAACTTCGGGCCCCCTAACCCCCTGTCAGGTAAAGCAGCCCTGAAGCCCCTCACGGCGATAAGCAGCCTGCCATTCGTTCCGCCCGGCTGGCACTGCAAATGGGCCGGCTGACCTGCCTCAGCTGCAGAGCAGCCAGAGAGCGGCCCCACCCACAGCAACCACACAGAGTCTCCTCCCAGGGCACCCTAACCTGGGCAGGCAGCGGAAGCCAGAGCAAGGCCCGGAAGGCACGAAGGGCTGCCATCCTCGGAGTAGAACACACTCGGCATGGCTGCAACTCCCCGCAGTGCTCTAGGCTAGCCTGAGGGCAGCCCCGCCCATGGCTGCTCTGGGCATTATCCCGGAGACTGCCTCCCTGTGTGCGGGTAACCCGCACAGGCTGCGGAAGCCAGAGCAAGGTTGGAAGGCACGAATGGGCGACTTCCTTGCAGGAGAACACACCTGGCATGGCTGCGACCCTCCATAGTGCTCTAGGCTAGCCTGAGGGCGGCCCTGCCCACGGCACCTCAGGGGATTGTCCCAGACACTGCCTCCCTGTGTGTGGGTAACTGGCACAGGCTGTGGAGAAGGGCAAGGCGAACAACAAGCAGGAAGGAACTTTGTTCTCCCAGCTGACACATGTGCCACCTGCCTACAACCACTTCAATCGCCATGAAAAGACAGAAGAATGTGGTCCAGTCAAAAATCACTCAGACAACTCCAGAGAGAGGGCCTGGTGAGATAGATATAACCAATCTTCCTGAAAAAGAATTCAAAATAAAAGTCATAACCATGCTGATGGACCTTCAGAGAAATATGCAAGAGCTAAGGGATGAAGTCTGAAGGGAGAAAACAGAAATGAAACAATCGATAAACAGGCTTAAGAGCAGACTGGATGAGGTGCAAGAGACTGTTAATGGAATAGAAATATTCACTTTATAGGAGTACTAGAAGAAGAAGAGAGAGAAAAAAGGATAGAAAGTGTCTTTGAAGAAATAATTGCTGAAAACTTCCCCAAGCTGGGGAAAGAAATAGTCTCTCAGACCATGGAAGCCCACAGATCTCTCAACACAAGGGATCCAAGGAGGACAACACCAAGACACATAATAATTAAAATGGCAAAGATCAAAGACAAGGACAGGGAGAGAGAGAGAGAGAGGGAGAGGGAGAGGGAAAGGGAGGGGGAGAGGGAGGGGGAGAGGGAGGGGGAGAGGGAGAGAGAATTTATAGGGAAGCCTGAAAGGAAAGGAGGTCATTCCATCTGGTGGGGGAGATACACGTGTAACGCGACATGTGTCTTATAACCATAACAGTGTAGATTTACATAAGACATCTCATGTATGACAGAATATTTACTGAGTGCATTATACACAATCAATAAGGGATAACTTTTATATTAGGAGATGGTATAACTTAGTGTATAAATGGTATGATTTAGGGGAGAAAAAATTTTCCTCTATATTCTTAGTGTCTCTGGCTTGGTCTCAAAACTAAACTGACACAGATTAGCGGGAGTAAAGCCCACACATTTATGTAATAGAAATTTTACATGACCCGAGTCTTCATAAGGAAGAAGAAACAGTCAGACCTGAGTATTTTTATGTTAGGTTTAAGGAAAGGTGGACAGCCATGTAGAAATAAGATGTATCAGAAAGTATGAGGTCATCGCAATGAACTGGGGGAAACAGCCCGGCCTGTTTGTTAGGATTCTTTTCAGAGCCTCTTTGTCTTGGGAAATAAGAATGCTCCTTTCCTCCAGGGAGAGGGAGGACGCCTGTCCCAGAGGTTTTATGGCCTGTTTAGAGGAGAAGTATGGTGATCAGGGAAAACGTCAGAATGCTTTTCTTGCCTCTACTGTTTTTTCAAATTCCTTCAGCTTAAAATATGCAATATGCTACAATGCCATACTTTGGGGTAGCATGTCCTGAACTCATCATTTGTAAGGCAGTTGCTTATACTGCCCCATAAGAAACTTGAGTATTTGAATAGCTGCTCCATGAAAAAAGGATTTGGTGGTCAAATTGGTTTGATAAATTCAAGGTTAAATAAAGTTAAACTTTCTAATGTGTGCTTTAATTTTTCCCTGAAATACTTCTCAAAACTCTTAATGTGCTGATGACATGCATTGTGAATCTCCAAAAGTGCATCTTGTATGCAGCTTTTCTTAATCACATTAGGCCACACAATTTCTCCTTCTCCATGCACCATAGGGCACAGTGTGGAGACACTGATTTCATGCTTGAGAGTAAAGTATATTAATGTCATCACATATTGCTTGATTTCTGGGTCACTTCTTCAAGCCTTAATATCCTCAGCTGCAAAATGGTTATAATACCTATGGCTCATATTATTGTTGGCAAAATAAGAATGTTTATAAAATGCCCAGGTATCCTCAGTAAATGTAGCAATTATGATGGTTAATAATATGTACAGCAACTGACTATTCATCTTTAGTACCCTAGCACTTTGCAGAGCACTGGGTCTGAAGCTGAGTTGAATTCAGAGTGTTACTCAGGGCTCAGCTTTAGCATGGAGGTGGCCAAAAAGCCCTACACTTGTATCCTTTGCCCTATTAACAGGATCTGAGTCAGTATTAGATCAGTCTTGTTCTGGCCATGGTCCTGTTGCTTAATATCTTCTTGTAAAAAAAAACAAAAACAAAAAAGATAAAAGAAGAAATGAGGTATAACAACATAGAGTTCATATTCTCTAAAATTCTAAGATAGAATAGAAATAATCCTCAAGTTGCAGTAGATGGAGTTTTTGTATATTCTAACTGGGCTGATGACAAAACTAGTCATGTAACCATTTTGTTTTTTTCACTTAGAAAGGCCACTTTAAACATGGATATTCTTGATAGAATGGATATTGGCTTTTGTTAATGTGTTATTTTTAGACCACTATATCAGTTATCATATATGACTCTACAGCAGTATAAACTTGAATTTATGCCTGGAAATCATTTTGATACATCTCCACCCTGGCCTCTATGAGCAAATGCAGCTGTAGGGTGGTTCTTTGTGTAGAATTAACAAACACTGCAGTTCTTGAAATATACCAGATGTTTTTATTTTCAAAGGAAAAGATCACACCTAGTGACTTATTTATTTGCAAGCTTCACAACAAAACAAAATATTACAAGAAAATGTTCAAGGGATTTGGGTCATAGAAACCAGTAGAACACCACAGCTTTGTTAACTTCACTGAGGTGAGGAGGGCTTTGCAAAGGACACACAGAAAAGTTAATCTTGTCCTGATGTCAAAAATTAGTAGATTAAGGTTCTAACGACAAATAAATTTCAATGAGGATTACAGTCTGAAAAGAGACTCCTGCTTTGACCTTATTTGGTTTCAGTCCACTTTTCCAACAATATGACCGGTAATATACCCACAAAAAAGAATGTTTTTTAAAACATGTCCTAAAATTAGTGTTTATGCAAACTTCAGGAATACTATCAGGATAGATGACCTCAAAACAAAAACAAAACAACCATGTTTTACTTACTTATTATTTATTTAATTGAAGTGTAACTGACATACAATATCCTATTAGTGTCAGGTACCCATCATATGGAGCTTCCATAGTTTTACATATTAGGAAATGCTCTGTCACCATACAAAGTTATTACGATATTATTGACTATATTCCTTATGCGGCGTATTACATTCCCATGACTTATTTTATATTTGTAAGTTTGTACCTCTTAATCCCCTTCACCTGTTTCGTCTGCCCCCCACTCCGTCCCGGCTGTGGTAACCCACAGCCTGCTGCAAAACAGCTGGGTTTTAAAAATCGAAAGTGAAAATAGTTTTAACTAGTTAGTGATTAATTGCCGGAGACACCATATTTAGAATTCTGAACAGTTTGTTTTAAAGAAAATCACCATTAAGCGGAGTTTTCTTTTCCTCTTTTTTTAAAGAAAGCAAACTGTTATCCTGAGCGACACCTCCCGGGAAGGCACCCCGAAGCCCCCGGGGACTAACGGGGCCGGGCGGATCCCGCAAGGGCCCCAGGGTTCCGGCGCGCCGCCGCCGCCCGGGGTTTCCGGGAAGGGCCCGGGGCTGCGCTGGGCGGGCCGAGGCGGCTGAGCGCGGCGCGCGTTCCCTGGCTGCCGTCCCTGCGGCTGGTCGCCCCGGGAGAGGTGGGTTCCCGGCAGCGCCCGCGCCCCGCCCGCGGCCCCCTCCCGCCCCCTCCCGCCGCGACCCCGCGGCGTCCGCCGCCCGGCGCTCTGGGACACTGTCGGCCGCCGAGGGGGCGGCCAGCCGCTGGGCCCCCGACGGCGTCTCTGTGCGGTCCGCGCCTCTGACCCGGTCTCTTCCGCGCGCTCTGTTTCATTTCGGAAATGGAAACTTAAAATGGTTTGTGTTTCCCCGCTGTGCTGGCGGTGTCTCTCCTGAAAGTTCTTAGGGGCCCTGGCTCCGTAGGCTTTGCTCTCTTTGGCAGGTGTAGGGTTTGGCAGTCGAGCTTTACATTTTAGAATTTGCAGGGGTTTTCTTGAAAGAGACCTTCAAAGAAGAATACTGTTTTCCTGTCTATAGAACATGCATGAGTTAAAAAAAAAACTATACTGTATATGTATGTCACCATTTTATTAATCGTCACCTGCTTTCTTCCTTCCCCTCATTTCCTTGCGTTTTGCTGCCAGGCGTGCATACGGGAAGATTCAGCTGTCAGGCCTGGCACCACATGAGTATATTGGGAAAATAGGTTAGGCGGGTGGTGGTGATTTGTATGGGCTTTTAATTCGCTGCCGTAACGAATTATCAGGGATTTAGTGGCTTAAAATCCACAAATTTTATCTTAAAATAGGCTAGAAGTCTTACCTGGGCTAAAATTAAGGTTTCTGCAGGTCTGCCTTTTCTGGAGGCTGGTGGAGTGCGGTGTGTGTGAATCTGTTTTTGTTTTTATTTTGCCCTTACCAGCTTCTGTTAGTTGCCCTCCTCGGTTCAGTGGTGCCCTTTCTCAGTCTTCAAATCTAGCAACGTTGCATCACTCTGACCATTATTCTGTTGTCACATCTCCCTCTGACTGCTCTTCTACCTTCCTCTTTCACTTGAGGACCCTGGTGATTACACTGGGCCCCATGGATAATACACGATGATCTCCAATTTTAAAGGCAGCTAATTAGGAACCTTAATTCAATCTACAACCTTAATTCTCCATTGCAGTGTAGTTTAACATACTCACAGATTCCTGGGATTAGGACGTAGGCATCTTTGGAGGGTCGTTATTCTGCCTACCATCTGACTGCATAAAAGGAACCCTATTGATGTACATCCCACTCATGCAAAGAGGGAGAATATCCAGATGCTAAATATGCTGAAAAAAGTTCTGGAGGTATTTTGTAATAGACCATTTATATGAGTTAAATAAACTGAGAGCCTTTATTAGGAGCTCTGAAGAAAATTGACCTTTAGAAATGCAACTAACTAATGTTGCAGTTTTTCTGGCCATGTAATGAAAGAAGTTTATATGCATGACATACCCTGAGCAGAATAAATACCTGAGTCAAGATACCACACAATTCTATAAATACTGAGTGTTTTCACTGTGTAAACTTGTGCTCTGAACAGATGCAAGGAGGAGTGGGTATCATCTGGGCCTCAAGGTCATGACCATTTAGTCATGGAAATTAACAGGTATACAAATTCTAGTATTGTGTTGAAAGGCAACGGATTTTTAGAACTCTTGTACACATTTATAGGTGTGAAAGTTATTTGAAATATAGAATTTGGGTATAGGTCACATGATACTAAAGATCGGAAAAACGTTACAGCAAAGGAGATGTTTCTTCTGTAGAAGGGTAGAAGTTGTTATTTCTTTTTTAATTTGTCTATATATGCTATTTTACAATATTTATTTCTTCTAATAGGGAATCATGGCAGCTGATAAAGATAACAAAAAACAAGTTCTTAAGGAGCATGGAGATGAAGAATTTTTGAAAGATGAACAAAAAGAGGTAAAAAGGAACAATGACCGCATATTATTGAAAATTAGTTTCTATCAGTGTTGCAGTAGGCATATTTTATATGTCTTTGTCCAACATTACATTGGGAGCATATTAGGGTTTTCAGAATTTCTGTGCTTCCATTATTTAACGCTTACTAAAAAATCATATTTTTATTCTTTTTCTTACAAGCTTTCCACATTAGCTGCTTTTTCACTCCTTCCCTCATTTCTTTGATCTGCACCTAGAAGTTAAGAGCTTAGTTAGGAATGACGTGAAGAGACCCGAGAGGGAATGGAGGCTCAGGAAGCTTACACTCAGGGCTACATGTCTGATATGTCAAGGCAGCTGTACCATGAGAATCACAGCAAAAGTTTTTTTAATTGCTCCAGAGTAACGTGTGTAGTTACAGTGCAATTTAAAAACCATATTGTAGTCACAAATAGTTAGGAAAGGAGTTGCTAGAGCACCGAACTAAAGTAAGATCCAGATCTTTGCTCTACCATAAAAATTTCTTTGGTCTAGTGTGAAAGGCAGCCTCTTTGTATAATGGCGGTAATACTTGCCAGTGGTAGGAGAATCGACAGGTGATGATGTAAAACTTCAACAAACGTATTATTTACATGAACGTGTTTATTCTGAGATTGTCTAATATCTTTCTTTGCCTTGCTCAGGGTGAGAGAAATTTAGCTTCCTTAATTTATTTAGAAAAATGAGGTCAGGAGCTGTTTCATTTTTTTCAGAGATTAATTCATGAAATTGTAAAGGAAAATACTCAGTTAAAGGAGGAAATCCAAAAGCTTGAAGCTGAGTTAGAAGAGGCCACCAGAAACTTCCAGGTACCTTTAAGTATTTTATGTATCACATATGAACTGACACCATTTTTCAGGAAAAGGCAACTTGATTATTCAAAGTCCACTTTTAAAACATTATGGTCATCCATGGTATACTGTTTGTAATAGTCCCAAATTGGAAACAACCCAACTGTCCCTCCGTGGTAGAATGAATCAATAAAATGGGATGCATTCACATAATGAGAATGAACAGACTACAGCTTTATGCAACAACATGGTTGGATTTCATGAACAATGTTGAGCCAAAAAGAGATAAAAGAGGACATAACACATGCTTCCATTGAAAGCACAAAAGGAGGGTGTTGGGGGCAGATAGGGACTGGAAGAGACCCCAAGAGGGCTTCTGGGGTGTTAGATGTGCTTAATGAGTTGGCCACATGTGTGTGATCACTTGGTAAAATTTTATCTTGCTGTATACACTTAGGAGAATGCTTTTTTTTTTTTAATATATATGTATATGTTTCTACAAGAACAAGGCATGATGGTCATTATCAATCACTCTTGGATCAAATTCTTGGTCTTCTAAGTTCTTTTTTTTCATTGTCTCCTCATCCAAGTAATTTAAATGAGTTTCACAGTTAGAAAAAACTGGACATATATTTTCATCCTTTAAATTTGGACATATAGCTTCTCTCCTAAATTCTCTCCTACATTTTCCTGTGTTTGAATTAGACATAACTTTTACCCCTTCCTCTTCATGACAACTCATATTGTTTTAAAAAAATGCTTTTTTAAAACAACTTAGATACTTAAAGCTTTGTCACTTTTTGTTTCTGAAATGGGGGGTAGTATGTTGAATATCAGGAAGTGAGATTCCCCTTGTTCATGAGGCATAGAGAAGACTCCGTTAGGATTCTGGTTACCTTTTAGATGGGAGTCAGATTCATTTAGTCTTCTAACTCAGTGGGCCTTGAGAAGTCATCCAGCTCAGTTGGTCCCCTTTATGGGGGACTGAAACTATGGTCCAGAGAGGTAAGTGAATTGCTTTCTGCCACAGTGTGCTCAGAACTAGAATCAGGTACTCTTACTCCAGAAAGCTCCTGACTTCTCAGAGTATACTGGATAGTTCCATGTGATATCCAGAAAAGCATTCTGCCTTTTCTCAGACATTGCAGATTGTTTTGAAATCAGATTTATGGTAATCAGAATTCTACTGAGCTACATGTTAAGATAGAGAATAAATGTAAGATTAGATCAAATAGCTCATTGAATATTTCTAATCCTTTTGAGATAACATTTTTAATTTCAGCCTGTAAAACAACCACGGCAAATAGAAATGCAAAAACCTGATTCATTTGTGCTTTTATGCGTAGTTGTGTGTCTCTGTTAATTCCATTGATTTGGAGCAACTAAGTATAACCACTTAGCTTTATCCTCCAGATTATAAATCCTGTTGCTAGTGTCCCTCCCCATTTTTATAAACCTAAGTTTAGTAATGGTTAAAAAGCTGATGGGCAGGCGTTGGGGAAGGGGTATTAAAATTGATAAGTTTTAAATCATATAATTCAGGATCTTTCTTTTTTGATGAAACTATCTGGGCTTGTTGTCAAAATAACCATAGTAGGCACCTGACTCTGTTTTATACCTCTTTTCAGTGAGAGTAAACATACTGCCTAATGATTCTCTTATAAGATAGCCTGTTATTGCTTCAAAGGTACTTATCTGCAGGAATGATGTAGGCTTGAGAATCTAACACCAGACAATACTGACCAGTTTAAACATTCATTAGAAAAAGTGAGAGATCATATACTTATAATTTCATCTGTGAAATAATATTAAAGGATCAGCATCAGATTACATTACCGGGCAGTCAACTGGGAAGAAGGAATGGAGAGGTTCTGAAATCAGCAGAGAATGAATTATTGGATGATCAAATCACATTCTCACTGGAAGGACTTAAGTTATTTCTTGTCTTGATTTTAATCAAACATTTCTGTTTGACTTAGATTAAAGTGGATAGTCCCAAAACACAGATGAAATTCACATCCTCAGAGACTCCTGAGAAGGACAGCCAGTTTTTTAACACCTCTTGTTTATTTCAAGTGAGCTCCCAAGTTTTTTATGAGCTACAAAGAGGACAAGCGCTTATCACATTTGAAAAAGAAGAAGGTAAGACTAATGTTAACAAATTTTACCATGTTACCTTTGGAAAGAACGTGGCCTTTCAAAGAGCTTTTGTAGATATTTGGCTCTTGCTTTGCAAGTTTTACATGTTTCATTTCATCTCATTTCATAATGACACCCTAAGACAGGTATGATTATCCCCATTTTACAATGAGAAAGCTGAGTTTGGCATGGTAAGTGATGTAAATATGATCCCTCTTTGGAACATGACACCTCTGGGTTGTGATGTCCAATACCAGTGTCTTTTTACTTCACCTGTTACCTCCAAAAAATAATACTAGTAATCGTGTTTTAAGGTCGTAGAGCTCTACACAGTTCTCAGTTCTCATGGCATTATCTTGTTTTATACTCACATAACTGTGAAAACAATAGGAGAGAAGAGTTACTATTTACACTTTGTAGTTAAGGAAACAGAGTTGAGGTGTTTAAATGATTAAGGGCGCACGACCGGTGAGTGGAAAGAGCCCAGGAGTCAGATATTTGGGATGGAGCGCAATTTGCCAAGTCTGCCATGGTCTGGGACCCTGTTCAGAGCTGCAGGCTCTTTAATGAGGCAAATCAGATTTAGGTGCCAGCTTTGCCCCTTTCTAGAAGTGTGATTTGAGTTGAGTTCCTTATAAATCTCAGATTTTTATGATAGGCTTTGTGGTAGTACCTACCTCAATGGGGCTGCTTTGAGTATTAAATGAGAAATGTTGATAAATACTTAACACAGTGTCTGAAACATAATAAATACTTAATAAATGTTAGCTGTCATAATTGCTACATGTTAGGAACTTTCTGCTGGAGTCCAGCTCCAGCAAGTCCAGGAGTCCCTGAAGGATGGACGGTGTCGGCGACTGACGGAATGAGGACACAGACACTAGCAAAAGCTGAGCCTGGCCTGTTTTATTGAAGTTTAGCAAGGTTATATATGTTTTGAGTATGCAGTTTCACAAAAATTAAATCATTTGGTTTTTTCAGAAATAATGATTACATAAAGGTCAATTTTTAGAGATTAGATTATTGGCACCTTAGCAATCATTAATTTTTTGCACTTAGGCTTGCTTGGCTTCCCTGGCAGTCTCGGAACAAACATGACTGAATTCTCAAAATGTTCCCTCACACTTGGTTGGCCTGAGCCCTATTTGCAGTTTCCTTATTATTGATTCTAAAATAGCCATGGTTACTATTCATCTGATTAACAAATATAGCTAAGTCTATTTTTCTAGGTCTAGAGCATTACGTGCAGATTTAAAGAAAAACATCAAAACAGTGTTTCATCTAAGCGGTATAGCAAGACTTAAGCTGATTGTAATTGCGGGAACTGAAAACTCTGTACTCTTGGGTAGGTGCCCAGTTTCACCGAGAGAAAGCATTGCACCTGGGGGGGGGATGAGATAAGGGGATAATGACCACTGAATCAGAAGGCAAAGGGACCCAGTCGGACCACCCTTCTCCCCAGGGAGGGCAGGGGCATAAGTTTCTTTAAACTATATATAGTATCTGTAATAATAGCCTTTTCATTGGGAGAGTTTCTACAATCATGCCAGGCCTTTTCACACACAATCATTCATGCTGACTTTCCTTTATTGTTCTATTATTCCTCGAGACCCAAGAGGTCTAGGAGTCATTTAGAAATTCCTCACGGGTGAGTTGGGTGGGGAGAGGGAACTGGAACTTCAAACAATTCTTATTTATTATAACTTTGATATTTGTTTCCAATATCTTCTCCGCATCCCCCTCCTATTATTCTTTAATAAAATGTTGAAGTAGTAGGTAAAAGTAATAAAGATGACAGTTTCTAATAGAAAGCTGTTTAAATCTTGATGTAAAATAAAGATGGAAAGTAGAGTTTAGTGCAGTAGGAAAGCAAGTGTAGACTATCAGATCCATGCCTATAAACTGGGTATAGATCTGAGCGAGACAAGGGCAACGAAACAGCCCTGGGCGCAGGAGATTTCCCTCAGAACTGGGGGGGTGAGGTTCTGAGCCTCACCTCTTTTGGCCCCCTATTGCTCACCTGATGGCCCGCTGCGACTGTGCCTGTCTTAGGTTGTTCCTCCCTTGAGGAATCTTACCCGTGTCAGGCTAACCAGCCATCTTCCAGGGCCATACAGGGAGATGTGCAGTTGGTAAGTGAAAGAGAAGCAATGTTCTTTGAAAAGGTCAGCTCTTCTTACTTCTTTGCAGATTCATGCCCCGTGGCTTTTATGCCCAGCAGTTGTCTTGAGGTATCTTTACCACCTGGAAGAATTAGGGGGATCGTGCCTCTGGCATTTCTCCCAGGGTATATGAAATTTGGTTTTCTAATTTAGGTGAAAGTGACCAATAACAACATTTCCAAACACCATAATAATAAGGAGAGAGAGCAGGGATGTTCCTTTCAGAGGGCCGCATGGTGGTTCCTTCCTTCCGGGCGTCTGGGCTGTGCCATCAGACGGGCGGATCAGACTGGTTCCCAGCAACTTTCCAGATAAGAAAACAGAGGCTTAAAAAGGATTCAAAACTTGCTCAAGGTTGTACAGTTAATAAATTGCAGAGCTGAGAGCCACACTCTAAATACCCACATACTTTCTGCTGGACCAACACCCCACACCCCCGGCAGGCTGCCATCTTGGGCCTTCATTCTTGTGTTCATCAAGTTATGGGGTGGGGCCGGGTGGTTTTCACAAGCCCTTCCAGGACTCAGATTCTGAGACTCTATAATAATAACTCGTGCCTCCTCATGCCTGGTCTGTCACTATACCTGAAAATAAATGGTAAAAAGAAGGACATTCCAGCAGGCCAGTACGCACATACCACTCGTTCACGGTGGGTCCACCCTGCTGAGGGTGCAGGAGGAGACCAAGAGCCGTGGTGACGGTTGGCGGTGGCGATTGGGGTGGGACTGAAAGGCAAAAGTGAGGATTTGGGAGGCAAGGATTCTGCACGGGGATTACCTGGGAATGCTGGGAATAAGGTTCTTTTCACAAACAGCTGATTCTCTGCATCCTAGGAATACCTCTTGGTCTAGCCCTTGGCATAGCTCGGAGGTCTTGGTTTCCTGGGACAACTTTGGGTTTACGTACAGTTAAATAAGAGTTGGCTTTTGACAGTGAAGAGTCAAAAAAGTTGAGACACAAGTGGTGCCTCTCAGCTGTGTCACATCACCAGATGGTGGAGTTTGGGTGGGGGGTGTGAGAGAGGAAGGACATCATCTAAGTATTCCTTTATTGATATTTTCTATTAGTTTGGCCAGTTGTCATTATCGAAAAAAAATGTCATAATTGAAGTCATAGAGTCCTGTCGTGGTGCAGGTGTGAATGCCCACATGACGCCGCCCTGCCCGTTAGCCTGGCTCCTCTCCTCCTGCGGCCGTGGCGTGCTGTCTGGCTGTCATAAACACATGTGAGGTTTGTGAGACTGGAGAGGGCATCTCTGATCTTCATGACGAATTAGAGTAAGCAGCTCCACATATTAACAGCTGGAGCGCTGTAAGCTCTCAGACCACACAATTAAAAATAAACATATACTCACATTTTAAACTGAAATACAGTTGCTGTTTGGAGTTCTAATGATTTTTGACATAATTATATTGTTGAGTCTCTCCCATTTTGCATGAATAAATCAGACTTGACTTTTTGACCAGTAGAACAAGGCTACCAGCTTTTGGTAAGTGATCTCTAAAGCATTTTAGCAAAAGTAAATTTCTCATTATATGGCAAACAGAATACACCCCACCTCACTCTTTGATGTTCAAGCCTATGTCTTTAATATATAATTTTTAGGAAAGGCAGAGACAAAAATGAGTATTTATTTCTATGGTGCATATAACATTTTAAGGAGTGACATATGACAGATAAAATTGTCAGAATGGACTGACCCACAGAGGTTTTCCCAGCCTCCTCAACATGGAAGAAATTTCTGGCTGTGCTTTAATATACTAAGAGAATTCTCTGGTAATTTTGTCAGCAGTGGAAAGGAAGGGTGTGTAGCTGTAATGAAGTAATATATGAATTTCTGAAGAATTAGCAGGCTAATCTCTTAAGAGATGAATCTGGAGCAGGAGGATTTCTACATTGTAATTTTTGCTGATGTATTTTGGCATTAATATATCCTACTTTAGTGAAAAGAACATATTCATTTGGAAATCTTAAGGAAATTTAAAAATTAGATCCTTTAAATTAACGACTACTTAAAATATTCAGGATAATTTATTCTGAAACTGAGACTAAAACATTTATTGAGGTAATGGAAATTTATACTCCCCAAATTATTTTTCAGTTGCCCAAAATGTGATCAGGATGGGGAAACATCGTGTGCAGATAGAGGACTTAGAGGTGGAGGTGATGGCCAGCCTGGTTCCATTAAACTCTGGAGTCAGATTCCAGGTAACACTGTGGATTAAAGCTTTTTAGGATTCTGTTAAGCATGAGCACTTTTTTCTGATCATGATACACTTTCCCAGGTTCTTGTAGACGTGTCTAAAATGAAGATCAATGTTACTGAAATTCCTTATGAATTGCCTGAAAATCAGATGAGAGACAAGCTAGAACTGAGCTTCAGTAAGTCCCGAAACGGAGGCGGACCAGTGGAATGTGTGGAGTATGACAAGCAGTCCCGGAGTGCCGTCATCACATTTGTGGAAATGGGAGGTATTCACACATTTAGAAAGTTAAAAAAATACTCCACCGCTTATATTATGTTTTACCATTGCTGATAGTATTCCTTTTCTACTTTTTTAATTGAGAATTTATTAATCAGTATAATAATAGGGCATGTTTTTTAGCCTTATAAAATGATCAAGTCCTAAAACTGATTTCTGAGAATGCTACTGGGAATAATAATATTATAAATAGCATGTATGTAAATTTTAGGGCATTTTCATCACCTCCCTGGTGTTATATACATACATCTTCATCTGCTCCCAGCACAAGTCTGTAGGTGGGTGTTATATTCACTTTACTGATGAGGAAACTGAGGCTTAGGGAGGGTAACAAACTTACCCAAGATCACACAGCAGGTTTGTGGCAGAGAAATTTTAAATTACATCTGTCTGTCTATCTATCTAACTGTCTCTATCTCTACCTCCTACCTATTGTGACTGACAAAGGTAGAGGGAATCTATTCCAGGAAAGTGAAGGGGAGAATGGAAAGAACAGCTAGACATAAAGTGTATGTGTATACACACACACACACACACATAATTATATGTATATATGTAATACATATGTATTATAGTAATACAGTTATTTACTATATATGTGTATATATATATATGTATATATATATAGTAAAATATATAGAGACAGTATCCAAATATAGTTTTTATTTTCACTCTTGAAAAACTGGGGAACTCTCAGACTTGTTAGGTTGGGTGGGTTACTTTTTGCTGATGGTTATTACACTTTATGTAGCTCAAGGCAGGTCTATCTGGGGACATCATAGCCCTCTGTGCATTGATTGACTGCAATGGACAGTTCAAGATGGAAGGATTTATTTAAACCTCATTATTGTTTGACTTTATATTTTTCAAAATTGTGTACTGTGAAGTCTTTAAAGTGGACTGTAGAATTAAAAATTTACCACTCAACTCACAGTTTACAGTGATATCATTGTGTTTGAAGGAAATTTTAACTTTGATTAAATATTTTATGGTATGAAAAAGAAAATAATGTTTTAAAAAATTTGTTTCTAGTTGCTGACAAGATTTTGAAAAAGAAAGACTATCCTCTTTATATAAATCAACACTGCCATAGAGTTACTGTTTCTCCATACATAGAAACGCACTTGAGAAATTTTCAGGTAAGGTCATCTTTCTCCTTTCATTTTGGGAACTTACTGCTCCATCCCAACTCACAAAAAATAAAGAAAAAGTTGAGTCTGTTACTGTTGGAATCATATTAGTGGGGCTATCAAAACAATTTCTCCATGTCTGCTTGGTGCACAATGAGTTTGTCTTTTTAATTAATATTTTAATGTAAAACTGTACCCTCCTTCACTTATCATGCACTTTTTAAAAATGGAAATTACTCAGGTAATGCACAATCTTTGTTTTTGTACGTGGAAACATAGCTACATTTCTCTCATGCGTCTACTGCCATTAGGCATTCAAAATAATTCTTCCTGATCATTTTCTCTGAATTCGTTATTTTTACCCCAAACCTGCTCCCTTTTTCTGTTCCTACTCAGGTATTAGATGGCACCACCATCTACCACGTCCACCGACCTGAAGGCTGGAACTCATGCTTACCTCTTTGTTTTTCTTCACCGTCAACATTCATTTGATCACTATAACAATAACGATCCTGTTATTTGCACTCCTGACTACCTTTCTGACTGGTCTTTTGTCCATAGACTTGCCTTCCTTTCCTCTGTTCTTCATAATGCCACCAGAGTTACCTTCTGAAACTCACATCCCACTCTGAGGTCCTCTTGCTTGACAGATCTTCTTAATGCTCCTTGTCTCTCCTAAGATAAAGCCCAAAATATTACACGGAGCTTATAAATGTAAAGTTTTGCACCTCAAAGCTCTTAGAAAATTTCCTATTTATCTTTTTTATTTCCCTTCTTAGGTATTTTCAGGAATATCTGAGAGGACAGTGCTTCTGACTGGAGTGGAAGACCTTCAGATGATGGATGAAGAAATTGTAGAGGATTTCCTGAACATTCACTTTCAACGGGAGAAGAACGGAGGTGGAGAAGTAGATGTAGTCAAATGTTCTCTAGGGGAACCCCGCATAGCGTACTTTGAGGAATAGGCTCATGGAATCTTATGAAAATTAGAGCTACTGGGTCTCAATCACTGTCAGTGTTTAACAAAAATGAGTATCTGTTTTCCTAAAAAAATGACACTTTAATTCTTTAGTGGCCATTTAGTCTTAGATACAAAATAAATTTCTGTGTCTTTCAATTTTTTGTTTCAAACTGAGCTGCATGTTTACAAATCTAATCAGCACACAATATTAAGAACAATTTTGTTCATAAATTATGTGGATTGGTGCCACGTCCACTGAAATCAACCATAAATGATCCAAATGTCCCCCTGCTGTGTCGGTTCCTTCTGTCATTGTGATGTGGGCCAATTTTGTTTTGGCCCCAGATCAGCAGTACTCAGACTTGACTTTTTTTTTTTACAATTTATTTTGCTATCATTAATCTACAGTTACATGTGCAATATTATGGTGATTAAACAACCCCCTTCATCAGGTCCCCCCCCACCAACCCCATTACAGTCACTGTCAGACTTGACTTTTAACCTCCATTTGCACTTTGTGATTTCTGTAGACTGTAATGAATTTTCAAGGGACTTCAAGAGCAATCATTTCCCACTTGGCATACCATTTCCCACTCCACACCTCGAAAGGTGTGGTCTTTTTCTTGAACTTTCCTTCACCCAGAGTGCCAAAGGTCCTCTGATTACTTCCAAGACATCCCCTCTTCAAACAGAAATTGTAAAGAAAGAAAGAATTTTCTTTCTTTTACGCTTACAATAGAAAGAGTAAGTTGGGGGGAATGAAATCCTTGGAATGAAGAGAGAGGTAAGTGCCAAGCTGATATCTCATCACTCATCATACTGGATTCTGGGAATGCCTGAAAGTTAAAACACAGTACCTGCCCTTTAGGGGCTTGAAATTTAGTTGGAGAGAGACCTAGTTTATTAGCATCCCACTGCTTTTTTTTTTTTTAGACGTAAAACGTATTTAATAGAAAATGTGGTATCACTAAAAAATCTTACATTTCGTACGAAAGATTTAGTTTCAAATGCAAACTAAAATAAACATACTACCAAAATTAAATATTTTAGTAAAGAACTTCTGATTCCATCAGTTACAATGAACTAATGGGAACTCTTTTTTTTTAATGTTTTTTTTTTTGGTATCATTAATCTACAATTGCATGTGCAACATTATGGTTATTAAACTCCCCACTTGATCAGGTCCCCCCATCCCACTGTTTTTAATTTGCAAAAACTTAAATGGTAAAATTCAAGATTCCTATTCAGGGAAGTTAAAATTATCTTTGGTAAAGAATGTTTGTTTCATAAAGAGCCAACAGCAAAATTAAATGCATATTAAAATGCTGGCAACAGTGAGATGCTTTTAGAAAAGAGTCTAAACGTAAACCTATCCAGTGCTGCCTACCATCTAAAATAAAGGACAAGCTAAAAAAAAGAAAGTTGGTTTTGCTTCTGATACTTTATTTTTAGGTTCTAAAGTTGTTACACTATCATCAGAAGTACTCATTACTTTGGAATGAGAGATGGTACCTAAAAACTGGGCCATTTATAGTGAATCTTCATATTCCCTGTTTTAGAGGAAAAAAATCTCTCATTGTGTCAGTTATTCTTTGGAAATACTATTCTAAGCTCCCCAAAATATTAAGAAAAAAAACCTGAAGAACTTTATTTAATTTTGATGGGTACAGTCTCACTAATGGCGTCATTTTTAGTCCATGGCAGACTGACTGCCAGTCAGAATTTGTTCCTAATATATAGGACAAGTTTTGAAACAGTCATTTTTGTTTCCTTTGGGGGGCCTTCTCCAGACAGTAGAGTTAATTTCATTGAATTCTAAATTTTCATAGTGGTTTTTGGTAACTGTTACTTACCTTAGAAAATTATACTTTTCCCTTGGGTTTGTTTAGCCATTCCACACATGTGTGATCTGGCTGGATCTCAGAAATCAAGCATTGCCTCTCCTGCTTATTTCTAGAGTTTTAGAGATTTTACAGGAGGAAAATTATCTTTGACAATTTATAAAAGATACTGTATTGACTATTTAACATATTATATATTGAATTAGGAAGCCTTAAATTGTGTGTCCAGGATGAGATAGATCTGCTTAGTGTGTAAAAAGACACTGTCAGCATATAAACCAGGAAAGACAGATGTATGGGATTACAAGTCCCTCTTGCCATTTGTAGATTTATCAGTCAAGACAAGGCTAGGTTTTGCTGTGGTAACAAACAACCTCCCAAAACACACAGGCCTAAGAAAATGAAAGTTTAGTGCTTATTTGCACTGAATGTCCAACACAGGTTGGTAGGGGATTCTGTCCTAATCAGCTAAGGTCCTATCTGGAGACAAGCTTCCAGAATCATGGAGGGAGGGAAAAGTGAAGTCTGGGGAGTCTTGAATGCTGTGACCACTAAGTGACCCATGTCATTTTCTCTATCTCATTGGCCAGAAATAGTCACACGGCCTCGTTGAGCCATAAGGGGACTAGAAAAGTCTGTGTTGTGAAAATAAGGAGAACCAGAATAATGAATGTACTCTGTCCTGTCCTACCTAGTGGTCATCAATGTTTGGATTTCTCTTCAGACATGAGAGACTCACATTGCATCCCCAAAGGGGACAAACTAAAAATTTCACAAAATCATGGCATCACACTCAAAAGTGCACAAACTTCAGGTGATAATGTGGTAGTTTCTATATCAAGTCTGAATCTTATTCTTTATCCAAATGCCCTCGGTACATAGAGGTGGAGCTGGAATAAGATAACCAATACATTCCCAAAGTTGGGAAGGGGAAGAATGGGGGCACAAAGCAGTTACTGCGCCAAAGCCATCCTCAAGTCCATCAGTAGATGCCTCCCTCCCTCCCGTGTAGGATGTTGATTAGGCGGTGATTCCACTTCCTTGTAATTCTTTTGCTCATTGTCCTCCCAACTCATGGACATTCTTTTTCCCCCCATTACTCTCCTTGGCTGTATTTCAAATGGACATTGGAAATGTATCCTTCTTGGAGGCTGAAAGCTTCCTCACTCAGTATACTTCTAATATTCAGTGTTTGGGACCAAAGTTTTTAAAGTTTTGAATAGTCATAGTTTCTATTCCTGCTCATGGCTGTTTAGCTGGTACAATTAAAAAACTTAATAGGCTTCTTATTCTGGTCAGTTTACATGTACTTACTGTTACACACACAGTCTTTTTCCGGACTTTTTTAGAGTTGCTATGATTCTCTGCTTTCTTGGCCCCATGCTTCTGTCCCTCTCTTCACTTAATTGTGGGAACTTTTTGCATATCGGGCCACTTTTAGTTTCTTTTTGCTGAACCAGTTTGTCCAGTTGAAAAGGTTTACTGAATTCCACAACCTTAACAGGTGTTTTTGCTCTGAGGGACCTTAATCTGTTCAGAGATTTAAGCCTCAGTTTGATCATTTAATTTGACCCTCTTTATAAAGCAGAGTTCTAATCACTCTTTGTTACTCCAGGGTCTTCTCAGTTTTATCATTTGAGAATGAGTTAAAGGGTTACTTCTGATCCTACAAGTTCCCACATTTCTGGGCTTCCTCTATTTTTGTTCCTGCTTTCAAACTGGCCAATTCTTTTCTAAGCTCATTTCTTTCTTATATTACTTTGTCAAATAAACCAAATAATAACAGCCAATAATAACAGTTGCTTTTCACACTCCTGTTTTTAAAAATTACAACCTAATGTATATTATCTGCCTTCCAAGCTATCACAAGCGACAGATTTGCCAAATATTTTTCCACTGTATAGTATAGATCAACATCCTTCTAATCTCTAATACCTTTTCTAATCACCTGCCACTTGGCCCCTAAACTAAAACCACGTTTTTTAGATTGTGTTGTGCCTTTTGGCTATCGCAATACTCCAGAACACCCATTTCTATATCAGTCAGGATAGACTATGTGATGCTGATGTGACTATCTCTAAATTTCATAGATCTGAAACAAAAGTCTAGTCCTTGCTCATGCTACCTGTCTATGATGGGTTAACAAAAAGAATGCCCATGGAAGATACTCAGGGACCCAGGCTAATGGCAGCCACCATCTTTCTTGCTGGATGCCGTATCAGAGGAAAAGAGCTTTGAAGGGTCTTGAATGGGCAATTACAATTTTGGTCCAGAAATACCTCTTGCATTCACAACTCAACCAGAACAAAATATATGGCTCCACCCAATCATAAAGGAACTTGGATATTGAATCCTATCATACGCTTGGAAGGCAGAAAGCCAAACGGTGTAATGAATAACATTAATGATCTCCAGTTGGTAATCAAAAAGAAAAATATGTTCATTCTTGAAAAATAGACAACGTATAATGAAGATTAAAAAAAAGTCACCAAAAATACACTCTCAGAGAAAACGATAAACAATTTTATGTTCCCTCTTCCAAAAACTTGTCAGTTGTATCATATTCCATCTTGTGAATATGTCCTATGTTATTATGTCCTTGTAGTTGGACATGAAGTTTGCTTCCAATTTTTTCACACCTTAAAGTTCTATGATGAACATAAACTCTTGTATATCCTGGTATACAATTTTTTTTTCTGCAATACTGGTCTTATTTCCAGGTGATAATTACTATGTTGATAAGTTGAAGGATATACTCTTTTAAGGATCTTCATACTGTTAAAAAGAGAACCACAGGCCCAAAGATGTTTGCACACATGCTAAAAGGCCCTGTGTCAGCAAACCAAGGCTTAATACCTAATCTGACTGCAGTTCCAGCTCCATTGGGG
>JAQQAC010010508.1:1405683-1472779 GCA_029783875.1 Phataginus tricuspis | reverse complement strand
ATAAATGTACACACTTGAATAAAGAAATATGGCATTAGTATTGATGAAGGCAGAAGTGAAACAAGATTTTCTGAACTTAAATTTGGTGAAAGTTTTTCGTTGATATTGCTAAAGAGCAAAAAGAAACCTATTTCACCAGCCATCAGATTGGTGTGGACTGTTAGAGCCAGATGTTGTATAATAAATCAAGACAAATCGCCTGTAAAGTAAAATTCCCTGAAAATTTTGAAAAAAAATCTCTTCTGTTATTTTTAACTCTGCTGGAGAGAACTATTTTGGGATAATTACATTGTATCACTTGGGGCAAGGAAGAAGGAACACTTGTATTTAGTTTTACTGTTTCTGTGCAATCTAAATGTCTGAGTATTTTAAGAAACACTTTTCCTCCATTAAAAGTGTCTTCTCTAATAATTAGTCAATAGATTTGTATGAGGTTCATTTTCAAAAGACACCCTCTTTGTTTTATATGTCTCAACATGAACTGTTTTTATCCCTCAGCCCTCTGGCCCTTTGCTTTTGTTATTTATAAACACTTCTTTTGCATTTTTAATTGAATTCGACAATTAAAATTTGGCCTTAGCCTTTGAAGCCTTTCTCTTATGAAGCTTTTCTTTGACTGCTTTAACCAGAATTTGTCTCACTTTCAAATCCTGGGTGTCATTGATTGTGTATTTTAGCATTTTATTGTGAAAGGTCTTACAGCCTCACACATTGTTAGGTATTGGTCTGTTTTTAATTTTAGAGAAATAGGTCTCCTTTTTTTTTGTGCCTACCAAGCTCTGTTGAAATGATTTATTTATGTGTCTGCTTCCCTTTCATTCATAGAGGCCCTTTTATATGTTGGTAATCCTAAAGCTATTCAGGTGTCTCCCATGTAATAAATGCTCAGTAAATCTTTATGGTGGAACTGAATTTCAGGAAAAGAGGTATGATTGATTTATTTCTTTGTATGTGTCATCTACGGTACCCAGCATACTTCCAGTCAAAGAATGTATGCTTAATTGGTACTGTATTTGTAATTGATTAACTAATTGACAAGGTACTATATGTTCTAGGAAATTTAGTTGTACACTGTGAGTTTAAAAATGCTATTTCATCAGATAGGTACATTTTTGTCACCTTATTTTAACAGCTACCAGTTGAAATACCAAAGAGATGCTGAGAGTTTGCATATTCTGGGGGCAGTCATCACTTACTTTAGTAATTTTCTATTGAATTCTCACTATGATAAATGAGAGCTCTCTGACTCCTCCCACCTTCCAAATTTTAAGGTTTTAGTATTGTTTTAAATTCTCCTATGGTTTAGTTTTGTAACTTACATAATACACTTAAAATTTTGGTAGTGTTATATGATTCTCTGTAATGTACAATTATTCTTTTATCTCAACTTCTGTTAGTTCTGTCTTTATTCTTACATTGACAAGATTGAATGTTTCCATTTTATTCTGTAATCATACTTTAGTCTTTAGTATTTTGAAGACTAAGCAGAATTAGCCTAAAATTTAAAAAACCAATAAGAGTGTTATATTATTATGCAAATAGTAAATACTGCTTACAGTGTGGTGTACTAGTGTGCTGTTGAAGCCAGGGTTCTTGTTTGCAGAGTCGAAGAATCAACTTGGCAAACACTCAAGGTAGGAGAGCCAGGGAGAGGCTTTTATTTAGAGATAAAGTGAGAGGACAGAGCTCCTGGCGTGACAAGAAAGCCCATAGTTGTGCATTGTCTAGGGGTTTATAGGCAGTTGAGGATTTTTGGGAATGTGAAAAGAAGGCTTAGGGGTATGAATTTGTTAAGTGGTCCCTGAATATTTAGAATTAACATAAGGAACTTCCTGCTTTGATTTTTTCCTGACATACCAGTGTCTTGGTCTGGGAGCATATCAAACAAGGCCACCTGCCCAGCCCCCAAGGTGGGCTGAGGTATTGTTTGTTAAAGAGTAAGCTAAGAATCTTACTTCTTAACTTCCTGAGTATTAAAACACAATCTTATCTTTAAGATGGAAACCTCCTGCCTTTTACTATGTTGTTTATGGCTGGGTTTACTTGCCATTATTAGTTGCCCAGATTGCAAATCATCTCATCAGGTCTGAAGGAGGAAAGGCAGCACATAGGCCTGGGCCTTTTAGCGTGCTAAAGTGAATCTTACACATAATACAGATGATTAGCATAATAAAAACATGTGCTACTATTCTTTATCCGGGGAATATTAACTGATCTCACTGAAGAATGACTCTAGAGCTTAATGTTTAACACTGAGTTTTGGTGGGGGGTTTCCTTGCATGTAGTTACATTGCGCTGACTGCAAATATCCTGCCTTGCTTTTTCTGGAGGCCCCCACCCTACTCTGACTACACCCACAGTCCCTGTCTCACTGTGATTACTTTTTCTCCATTTGGTCCAATGACACATGTATTTTTCTTTTTTCTACTTACAGGTAAATACTCCTAGCAGCTGTGTCACTTTTTAAATTTTTTTCAGTATTCCATAGAGGACTACAGATCATGCTACACTTTAAGGTTAGCTTTTGATCTTAGGCTGGGGCCTCTTCAGATGCCCAAAAGTTGGGGAATAGGGGGCTTGCTCGGGGGTGCCAGCATGCACACTAGCAGGTCACCTTTTCCCTAGAGTGTTCATTCAGTTTTTTTTTTAAAAGCAAAATAATCCTGGGTTTTCCCCCTAGGTTGCCACCCAGTTGCCTTCATTGTATTGTGTATACACACTTGTTCATGTGGGTGTGTGTCACACTGGGAGTAGGGGATGTGAGGAGACAGCTGGAGCAGTTGTTTTGCCATTAGGTTTTCAACTAATCTTTATGTTTTTGGGTCCCTTTTTCATTTCTGAGGTTCTGCCTTGGAAGGTTGTCACCTTTCCACTGCGGCACTTTTTTCCTGATTCTAGGTTAGCTCCTTCGTTCTGTCTTATCCTTCCATGTACTACTGAGTACTTTCAGTCTTCCAGAAATTTGCTGCAATTTCTCCAATGCTGATTGCTCCCTTTAACTGGGTTTATTCTCTTTTTAATTCCTTTACTTTCATTTTAAGGTATTCTTGGATGGACAGGCCACCGTGTGTGTGCTTGGACCGTCTTTGTGACCTGGGAGGTCTGAAGTAGTTTGCCTATTGCCATTGAAGTTGTACTCTGAGTACAGAGCCCTCTGAACCGAGATACTAAAACATCTTTGTGATCGATTAACCATTACTCAGGCCAATGAAACATCCTTTCCTCCCTGGGATAATTTAGGATAGATGGTATCTGAGCTCTGGTATAATTGGGCTGGACTATTCTGTATAAGCAATGAGGGAAGCATATAGGTCCACTACCCTAAATGGGCTGGGGAGCAAATTAACACATTTAAATAAAGCTTCCCTTAACTGGATAATGCCAGAACTTCAAAGAGAGTGAGCCCAAGGAAGGATCCCAGGGCAGGGTCCACAAGTTGGTGCTCTGTGCCCAGCATGCAGGGTCTGCAATGAGCATGTATTCTCTGGGGATGAATTCCATCTTGGATATGTGCTGGAAAGCAAGATATACTTCACTAGTGCCAATGTGATTGCCAGGGTTTTTGTTTTTTTGGTGACTTTTTCCTGATTCTGACCAAAAAAGTAGTGGATTGTTTCTTATGGCTTATGTACTCTGGACTCTGCAGTCAAGGAAACATGCAGCTATCTCCAAACTACCATATTTTGTGGTGGGCTTGACTTTAAAAATTTTAATTTTTAACATTTGTATCTCTTGATCTTTTCATTTGTAACTTCCATTATTTCAAGGCCTTTCTAGAATTAGACAATTTTTAGCCAATTCTTTCTGTTTATTAAAAAATAGAAGGTTCACTTTTTTACATTTAAGTCTCAAATTCATATAGGGTTTATGTTGATATGGTGTGAGGGAAGGATCTATTCTTAGTTTTCTCAAGTATCTAATCAGTAACATTATTCATTTTATTTAATAAAATAGCCTCTCCCACTGGTGTGTAATGTTGCCTATATTAAGTAGAATCTTATACATTAAGTAGTATCCTGCTATTTCTGTTACAGGCCTCAGGCTTGAATGACAAGAAATCCAAGGCTTATGAAAGAACAGTTGTTGCTGGTCTGCTGGCTGGCCTTTGTGATGATCAGTTACTGATCTCAGGAGTGAAGCTTCACTTCCAAGATACTAAGAATGAGGGTGGAGTTGCTGAAGGTGTGATATATCCAGCCAGTGCCGAGGAAGATGCATATGTAACATTCAGAGGAAAAAAAGGTGTTTCCACATCAAATTTTTGTCATCTTAGAAATACTTCTGTAATGGAATTAACAGTCGAATTTCACTAAAATGACTTCATGGGATTGATAAAGTTTAAAGAAGCATTTTTTAAAAAAATGATTGTATTCTGAATATAAAAGTGGCACAATATTGCATTAGCAAAATATATGTGAAAATGGTTTATGATAAAGTTACTTGTAGCTAGCAAATTCTTGAAGACAAAAAATATTTTGAATTTCTGTATCTAGGGATACAAGTGATATATTTTATTGTAGAAAAGTTGTAAAATACAGAAACCTCCCCCACAACCCCCACCAAAATGACCTATACTCTCACAAACAAGATAACTACTTTGAGAATTTTGAGGTGGTTTCAGCAGTATAATTACACCATTTGCTTCTCTTTCTTCAAACCAACAAGTGGATTTCCTAATATAGTATCTGCTTTATTACTGGTATAGTTGGATTGGAGAAATATGGCTTGAATCTGGGATCAGATGAAGCCATTTTCCCCTCACCCATTCCTGACATAGCTGAGAAAATTGGGTCTGCAGAACATAGTTACCCCTTCAGCCTCATGAAGGGGGTCAAGCGTTGCTTATACCTCAGTGGCTGGCAGAATAAATTGCTGGAGAAAAATTAGTCTCCCTGCTAGCCTCTTGGAGGTAAAAGTGTCATGTGAAGTAGGAGCAGAAGAGACTTTTCTCTGCTTGAGGGAAGACAGGATCTAGAGAGATCCAAGAGCCTATAGATTGTGAGTACTTGTATCTGTCACCATTAATTAAGCCATCCTTTCTCAATGGGGATGGTCAGGTAAAAGGATGGCAGGAAAGACTCCTTTTTACTTCTTTAAGGGGATCGTGGCATTTTTGAAGTTAATAATGTAAATGTTGAATTGGTAACTCAGAGAAAGAGAGGGCTACCATGAAAGAGAGGGCTCACATTCATTCATTTATTTATAGATATTATCAAGTGCCTACATTTGTCAGGGATCATTCTAGGCCTTGAGAATAAAGCAATGAATGAAATAGGCAAAATGTTTTCTTTCATGAAGCATACATTTGTGGGGGAGGAGAGATAATAAAAAGCAATAAATGAATATATGATACATTGGGTGCTTTATTTGTATAGTTACATATTATATATCTATATGTACATATGCTTATATATTCATTTATATATAATATGAATGCTTTGAAAAATATAAAGAAGAATCATGGGATAGAATGTGATGGAAGGTGCTTTGGATAGAGTGGTCAGGGGAATACTCTTGTTTAGGTGACAGTTGAGAGAGACCTGAATGAGGTAAAGTAAAGATTCATGCAGATGAGGAGGTAGAACACTCTATGCTAAAGGAAGGACTGGGAAGAATTCTCCGAGGGGTTATTATGTTGAGCTTTTCGAAGAACAGCAGAGGCCTGTGTGGCTGGAGTGGAATGAGCAAGGGGGAAAGTAATAGGAGATATGGTTACATGGATAGCTGGGCCAGTTTATGTTAAGTAGCCTACAGTTTGAGGCAAGATACCTGAATTTTATTCTGGGTGAGATAGGAAGCCATTAGAGGGTTTGCCCAGAGAACAACAAAATGTGGTTGCTATTTCTTAGATGATCAATCTGGTAGCCGTATATAGAATAGGAGCTACTAGATTTATTGCTGTTTTGATGAGGGTGGTAAGAGGACAGGTGATTGAGAACTGGTGGGTATTCAAGATTTGTTGATGGATTAGGTGTTCTTTCTGAGACGCTTTTGGAAGGGGTCTAATTATGAAGAGTTGAAATTTGGTCATTGAGATACCTATCTGGATAATGGAGTAGAGATTTCTACAGGCAGAAGGGAGAAAGGTGAAGGCTGAAGGTAGACTTTGGAAGCGATGTATACAGAGATAGTATCTAAAGCTGTGGAAACTGTTGAGATCATGGTGGCGCAGGGGGAGGTATGTCAGCAAAGACTTCTGAGGCCTGAGGCCCAGGCATGCCAGCATCTAGTGAATGGGAAAAGGGGGCGAATCAGTAAAGAAGACTGAGCAGGTCAGCCAGTGAATTAGAGGAGCACGAGGACAGTGGTATTCTGGGTGCAAGAAGGTCAAGGCTCCTCACGGCCATGATGGACAAAGTGGAGGACTTTCTTTTAGGTTTTTGCTATATATATGTGTGTGTGTGTGTGTGTGTGTGTGTGTGTGTGTGTGTGTTTTTAAAAGTATGATTAGGGTCATATTTACACAAAATATGAATTTTAACACGTTAAAGTAGAAGGGAAAACTAGTTAAATGTTGAATTTAGAGGAAAAATGTAGAAAAAATCTTAGACTTTCTAAATAATACAGTTGAGCATTTCTATTATTATTAATTAAAATAATTACTAGTTGTATCATGCCACAAACACTTCTGATGGCACTGTTTCCACTTAGTTGCTGAGAAGGTCATTGGAAAAAAGAAAAACTATCTAGGGGAAGTGTTTGGACTGATGTGTGGACCTGTGTAATGCAGTCTTTCATTTTAGTGAAAAGGTAAGTGGTGCCTCTGATAGTCCCAGATCCTGTTTCTCCTGCAAAGTGTTCCCTGCATAGGAGACACAGAGCACTCTCACCCTATGACTTCTAGCAAAGAAAATGCAAACTTGCTAACCTGAGTCAGAGTTAAGGGCCAAATCTTTGCCCTGAAATTCTTCAGTTATTGCCTGGGCTGTTTTATGTTTCTATAAGTCCCACTGATGCTTGAAAGCAACAGTGAGCTTTTATGCTGTCATGGGTATGCTAGGTATCCACCTAAAGACTTATTTTGGGAGTGAAAAACCCCAATTAGGATAAACATTAAAAAAGCTTTGAAGAGGGGGGGAAAAAAGCTTTGAAGAGGCCGGAAAAGTGAAAATATGAGGAACTAGTTAAAGTTGAAAGCATTGGTTTAAAACTATTTGGTAAGAAACCCAGGATCCTGTAAAGCCATCTGATGAACTTCAAACTTGGAGGGTTCTCTAGGGAGACCTCTACCCACAGAGCAGAACCAGAACAGGGTATATCTATGGGCTTGGCTCAAGATGTTGTTTCAAAAAAAGCATTCTCCCTGTAAAAAATATTTGACCACCTCTGTTTTGGGGAAAGCACTGAGAGTCTGTGTATCCCAAATTAGTAAGGCAAAAAGGTAGGTGTCCTTGATGGGCCTGTAGGATACCTTTGGTGGGCTGCTGGGGTGTGCTAGGCATCTGGGGCCTGGTTTAGGGTAACTGCTGCAGATACAGAGAAAGTGGCAGTAAAAGAAGGTGTTTATGTAGATGGCTACACTAACAGCGCTGTTATTTTTCTACGTTTCATTTTAGGTCTTTAGCTCCGTAAGTGCTCTCCTTGGTCTTTCTATTTTTTTGGGGTCAAGACTCTCTAGAAAGTCTGGTATTGGAGCTAAAAAGGAAAATCCCAACTTTATGCTTCAGTCCTTGGGAATCCAATGAAAGAATCTCCATTCAGGGATCATTCCTGGCTATCAAGAGGCTCGAAGAATCTTTGGTGTTGCAAGCATGTTGTATTTTAGGATAAAAACAGGAATTTTATCAGTGCAGGGAAAAGGTGGAATAAGCGGGGCCTCAGAGGGAGTGCACAGGCAAGTAGTAATTTGGCGTCACTCAGACCCTCAGTACCTGAGACTACTAGCAGAGAGAAATGCTTGTTCTTGACACAGGTATTTCCCTTTACCTGAAGAAGAAGAGCAGCTTATATGAAAGCACACTGAAAAAATTTCACGTTGTATGTCAGGAGAGAGTAGATGGTGAAACTACCACAGTTTGGATAAACAGTGCTCAAGACGGTTCTTAGCCAAACAGTGACGCAAAAGGGTTCATTGAGAAATAGTCACATGCTTTTCATTTTGAACCTAAAAAGGAGACATTTATTTTGGAAGGAAAGGAAAGTAGAGATGAAAGGACTATTAAGTTGGCATGTGAACAACTAAGTTCAAGGTACCTTCAGGTTCTGATTAATTTCTGTAGGACACACATTGACATTACAGGATCTCCTTCTGGCACGTACTTGTTTAAAAAGGAGGTCATTAGTAAGGCAAAAAGGTACGTGATAAAATCTCAGCAGCAGTAGTCATCATATTGTCTACTGCTTTCTTCTACAGAGTGGCAACAATGCCATTAGCTTTTCACACATTATCTCATTTAATGCTTGTGACCATCCTTCACTGTAGGCATTGCTATCCTCATGTTAAGAAGGGAAGAAACTAGGATTTGGAGAGGTTACAACACCTGTCCAGAGTTATCCAGCTGGCAAAGAACAGGGCGGAACTAAACCCAGTCATCTGACTACAAAGACAATATAAAACTTTGAAAAAAATCTCACTAAACTTTGAAGAAATTTCACTTTCTTTGCAGCCCCAATTTTTAGAAAAAGAAGTAGCCTTAATTCTAACTATAAGAAATTTGGATGGTTATTATGTCACTGCAACTCTTTATTTACAAAGTTTGCATTTACTCCAAACAGCAAGCTCGTGAAACTCATTTTAGAAACTTCCTAGATGAGAAACATTTCTGATGCAGGTAAACATTATCTTGTCTAAAGCCCATTGGTACAAAGTTACTGGAGATACGGGATTCAGCTTAAGCATTTACATAAAATTTGGTTCTTTTGTTATAGTTAAGAATGATGAAGAAAGTATAGTGTCTTTTTCTTTATTCCCCCCTTTATTTTACATGTGTATAATTGAAGTAACAGCATTTGAAGAAGAAGATCCTAGATGATCAGAATAATAGCAAACAGTTATTTACCAGGCATCCATCCAAGTGCTTTACGTATCTTTACCTATTCATTCCTGACTGTAACCCTGTGAGGTAGGTATTGTCTTTATCTCCCTTTCACAGATGAGGAAACTGAAGCACAGAGATGTAATGGAGCTTGCCATGCTTTAATTCCTGTATGTACTTCTCCTTTTTATAGAATTAGTTTCCCTCAATTCTTAAACAATTGAGAAATCTTTCCTTAAAGCTGACAGAATGATTCGAATATTCTTTATTGAAGAAGGGAAGCCAGAGCTTGTAAAGCATTTGGTTGTCTATGACTCCCTAAATTTAACTTTGGATTAAGCCAATTTTAAGCATCTAAGGCACTGCAGGGAACTTCCTAGGATAATAAAATTTATACATCTTGCTCATGTCATGGTAAACAAATATGAATAGTGATTATTTGAACCATTTATACTAGTAGAAAAGCATGTTATACTATATGCCTTCATTTTTCTAAGCCATTTAATTACCCAATAGGTAAACAATTTTTTTCCTTAAATACACTATTTTGTTTCAGTTTGCATAAACTTTTTATCATAGGAAACTGCTATTTATATCAAGTGCCTGATAAGATATCTTTAGGTTAAAAAGGTGCTTTGTTGTTATTTTGCTTGGAGGAATTTGTTTCAGTCCAGGGCCAATCAGGAGAGAGAAGACACACAGTAATTTGAACAGGAAAATTTATTATAAAGGGTTCGTAACTTTAACGGGACTGGAATAGTGAAGGATTGGCTACTAAGAAATAAAGAGAACTCTAAAATATACAGCAATACTAGATATAAGAAGCAGTTTAGATAGATCACCCAAGGAAGACCCGCCCCCCAACATTCTGTCCCCCTCCAGCTCCCGAAGGACTGAGCTCCAGACCATGCTGGAGGGTTTGTGCCCGGGGATCTTGCTGGAAGTCCATCCTCCAGGGTCCCAGAGAACTCTGTTCACAAGCGTCTCTCCACGGCGCTCCATTAAAAAGGCCGGAGGCAGGGCTGCGGCTGGTCATCGTGCACTTCAGGCTCTGAGCGCTGGGAGGCCTTGTGTGCCCCCGACACTGGAGCAGCTGCCCGCCTGCATGAGCCTAATGTTGGAGCAGCTGCCCGCGCTGCAGAAGCTGGGTGCTAGGGGAAGCTTCCTCTTCTGGGGAGCTGGATTCCGAGGAACCTGCCAGTTAAACCTAACGAAGCAGGAACAAGACTTTCCTCCCGCAGTGTCTCTCGGGCGCCCTCTATTGAGAAAGCTTAACATCTTGTCCGCTACAAAGGAAAAATATTTGAGGGGCCTGACCCATTTTTCACAGAGTAGGCACATAGGATGAATTCAAAGCTGAGTCAATAAATTAAATAGTGGCAGAGCTATATTTGATATCTGCAAGACTTTTATTATTACCACACATTTAATACCAATAGAAGTCTTTCAACAAAGAGCTGGATCTGAAGAGTGAAGCTCTTTCCATGATCTGAGAGACAGGGAATACTAACCGATTTACAGGTGTGGATAAAGCTGCTTCAGGTTGAGAAGATTAAGTATTCCAGGTGTTTTTACATTCTGCTCTCGCTAGTTATATAAGCAATTTCTGTCTTTAATGAAACCTGACCTTTTAAAAAAAGCGGTGCTAGTGATTTTTATTAAAATTCATTTTTGAAGGTTACTGGCGCCTAGGCAGATGATGTGAACTCCATCCTTGTCAAGCATAAATCCTGTTGTATATCTGCCGTTGGGAGAAAGACCTATCATTTACCTAGATGGCTAAGTTGATACTTTTCAAAAAGGCTGCACATAGTAAAGAGAGCCATTATTAAGATAAAAAAGATGTAGGAGCTTTAGATCATGACAGAAGAAAGAGGAAGTTGGGAGAAATGGCTCTGAGGCATTTGGGTGAGAAGCTCGGGGGTTTTTGTTGAGTTCTTCTGGGACAACCATTTTGCTGGGTTCTGGAGATAAGAGTGGGACACACGACAAATGTTCACCGAACCTTTAGTGGTCACCGCTTAATCTGGTAGAGAAGGCAGCAAGCAAGCATTTACAGTCATAATTGCTATAGAAGTACTTGAGGTGGGGTGGGGGAGTCCGTTCTTACCTAGGATATGTCAGTCATTTCCCAATTATTAGCATAATTCTCATAGAAAATGATGTGAGCATGGGTCAAAGCTTCATTTACCTTATGGAGGAGTGAACCAGAAGACTGGCAAAACTGGTTCAAAAACATAAACAATTAAAAAGTCAGTAGAGAAAAGCATTTTAATAAAGATGCCAAACTAGAAACAAAACTAACCAATGTATAAAACTCACTGGGGGGTTATTTGCTCTGCTAGACAGAAAAGAAAATAATCAGATGCCAGTTTTTTTCTAGGAGATAAACGTCTTACTTTATAGAGTTGTAAAATGTCACTACCTTAATCAGTTGTGATATTAAGTGAAATGAAGTTACATTCCCCAAAAGAGATGACCTGCAAATGGGCCTAGTGGCTTGTGTCTAGAGTGGCATTAAGTGGTCACATAATTGTTTTTTGCTTTATGTCTGTGTTTTGAGTCATTTTCTTTGACAAGAGCCAGAAGAAGCTTGCCAGAGGCTGAGAGTGACAGATGGATATTAGCCCAGTGAAGGGATGAGGAGAGAATGCAGGAGCACAAGGTTTGGTAAAACAGAATGCCCCGTCTCAGAGCTGGCACCAACATGGTAGTCAAGCCACAAAACAAGGAGTCGTTCTGGACTGCTGCCTCTTCTCCCCATTTGTATGACCACTACCTTAGACCAGGCCTATGCCATTACTTGCCTGGGTCAGTGGATTGAATAGCTTCCCCTCAAACATCACATCCACCAGAACCCCAGAACGTGATCATATTTGGAAATAGGGTCTTTGCAGGTGCGATTAGTTAAGATGGGGTCATACTGGATTCAAGTGAGGCCTTCACCCAGTGGCTGGTGTCCTTAAAAGGAGAGGACACAGAGACTCAGAGGAGACAGGGAAAGAGGTCACATGACAGTGGAGGCAGAAGGCAGAGATGCTGCTACAAAACAAGGAATGCCAAGGAGGGCTGGGAACCACCAGGGACGGGTAGAGGGAAGGACGAATTCTTCCCGAGGGTCTTCAGATGGAACATCATCCTGCCCAAACCATGCTTTTAGATTTCAGCCTGGAAGAGAATGAACTTCTGTTGTTTCAAGCCATCAACTTTGTGGTGATTGGCTACGGCAGCTGTAGAAAACCGATACACATGGCTTTAAAAAACAAATTCCTGGAAGCCTCTGATCCTCACACTTGATTTTGTGCCTGGGCCCCTGTTGTATACCGTACACACCCCTCTCTTTTGTGATGGCATTTCACAGTACATTTTGTTTGTTGGGTTCTTGTCTTCCATTTGCCATTGTCTCCTTGAGGGCAGGAATTTTGTCTTCTACTTTCTTGCCTGTTGATAACACGGTACGTGGCACATTGTAGGCATTCCATAAGTACCTGTGAAATACATGAACAATTTTGTGCTCCCTATGGAATGTCATGCAAGTTTTTGCACTGAAATAAGCATCTTATAAATGTGTGTTCATTGGTCCAGGAATTTTCTTTTTATACAGTTTTCCCAGTTGCCAACATCATAATACAAATATTAATCCTTTGCCTCTTATTTAAAATGGGCCCTCATTTCCTACTTTTTTATTTCTTCCAATGTAGGTGAGTCTGGCAAGACACACTCAAGGAACGACACACCCCTCCCTTTCATAGTTCAAGCCAGTCATCGCTCCTGGTAGGAAAGCAACCAGGAATGTTCCCTGAAAGTGCCTGAATGGTTGTCTTCATTTGCCCAGCTTCTGACTAAGTTTACCAGTGAGAAAAAAGCCTCTTGTGATTGAATTTGATAGTTTGAAGATTTGCTGGGTCTTTCTACTGTATCTGGTTATTGTCTGCTAGAGGGGGTCAATGAGAATAAACAGTTTAACAATTAATGCTTGAAATATTAAAATATTTGATCTCTAGAAAATAATGTATAGCATGTGTGTGTTAAGACTCTCCTGTAGTGAACGTATTTCTAGCAATGCCGAGACAAGCAATAGGAGTAGAATATGCCTTATTTTGATTTTCTGTGCTATTTAATATTGGAAGAAATTAGTCTAACAGATATTTTATTGATTCAGATGTTATAAGAATATTAAAGAATAGGGACTTTGAGGGAGTGGGTGGGAAGAGGAACATAGAATATAAAAACTTTCGTTGTTGAAGTCTGTTTAAAATAAATCATTTCATAAAGGGAACAAAAAGATAAAATGTAAAAAGGGTAGCATTTTCAAGGGATGTGTGTGAATGTTGGAAGGAACAATTGCTCCTAAGGAAGATAGATGTTTACGGGCTAGCTGTCTAAAGTCTGTCACAAATGAACAACTTACCCCCTTTTTTCTTCCTGGCAAGGTGCCTCTGCCTGAAAACCCCACAATTTCCTTCCCTCATTCTATAAATCCCTATGCATTTTGGATTCTGTCTCTATACCACCCCTTGTATTCGTTTCCGTGTTTCCATTCTCTCTGCCACTACTGTGAGTCGCTCATACCCAGGTTGTTGCCCTCTTCTCCTTACCAGCCTTCCTGGCTCGCCTCTACCCACACCCATGCCCTCAGTTCATCCTATATGCCACCAGATTGACATGGATAATACGATTAGTGGTATTTGGGAGGCCAAACAGTCTGGCTTGTGTTAATTGTCCCACCCTGAAGTTTCATTGCAACCCTTAATCTTCTCTTCTCCTTATCCATTTACAGCCTGTGTTCTCTGATAGGTACAGCCTACTCATGCTCATAAAAGATTAGTATTTCATCACATATTGACTAATATTTTCTGGGGTTTCTTTTGATGTTTAATTTTCATATGTGAATAAGTTTCTTTTCCTTTTTTGTTAAAGCTGGTATCTCTTATTCAGGGGCAGTGCTGTGTATCAGAAGAACGCCACCTGTGTGGCAGTCGCACAGCACAGAGATCAAAAGCACGGGTTTTATATCCTGATAGATCTGAATTTTAGCGACATTACATTGACTTGTGACTTTGGGCCTTCAGCTTCCACATGTTTAAAATAGGAATAATAACCATGACCTCGTAAGATTTTGTGATAAGATGAGGTCCTCGGTCTGGAGCTTGGCTCCTTACAGCTGATGGGAGCCGTTTTTATCATTCCTGTCAGTTTTAGGACAGAATGTGCCTCAGTGCAGAGTAACTACAGTAAGATAATTTGAAAAGTATTCCTTGTATTTACTTTTGCTTCAGGCCTTTATTTATAATACGAGGAATGTGGCGCAGAAGGCCGGGCTTGATGTTACAAAACATCTCTTATAGAATAGAATGCCCTCTGACGTGGTCTCCCCACACAGACACAGGTAGAACGGAACCAGGGTTCACTGTTCCACCGCGTCATTTGGAGAGGGAATATCGGAATTACCTCTTGGTGTGTTTCATGCCTGGGGCAGAGGGAGTGGTTCCTGTCCAGGCTGATGACGATAGGTGACTCCCTCTTGAGTCCTCAATGCGGCTGAGCTCTGGCTTTATAGCGTTAGGAGACACTTGACTCCATGTAGCTTTCTACCTCCAGGAAGCCTTGGACCAGTTTAGATTAGATTCCTGTAATTTTCACGCTCCCCTCTTGATTTTTTTTTGCAGGGCCAGAAGGTTAATGGGGTGTATTCTGCAGTTAGCTGTATGTCCTAAATCATGCTGCACAGGAAAGTGCTTAAACCCTTTTAACTGATTCTGTCACACTGAGGAATTCTTTTTTAAAGAATGTAGTATTTAAAATATTTTAAAGTTTTATTTAAATATTTTAAATATTAAATAATATATGAAATATTAAATAAATGATTTTAAAATAATTAAAAAATATTTAAATGAATCACTCCAATGCTTATTTTTCCCCGTTGCGAGAAGGCCTTTCTTCCTGTCCTGGGGCCCTTTCTTCTCCTCTCCCTCTCTCTCTCCCTCTCTGTCTCTCTCTCTGACTCTAAATCCCATTGGTAGGTCCTCAGCAGAAGGGTCGGAAGGAAGGAAACTGGGTACATCTACCCAGTTTGCTATTGGAACCCATCCTGGGTTGTTTCAAGTGGTCTGTTATTTCAGTTTGTCAGCCTAAATAAAGAGGTAAACTGAGGCGAGCTCAGATGACCGGAAATTGAATTTATTCGGGAATAGCAGAAGAATTGCAGTTTGTGAAACACATGCTGAAGGAGGTGGACCCAGGTGAGTCTGCTGAGGGTTTGGGCATGGCTGATAATATGGACAAGGAGTGCAAAGAGGGCGGAGGTCCAGTTAGCGACCAAGTAGTAAGTTCTTCGGCTTGGGGATGAGGAGAGATTCTTAGTGGATGTTCTTTGGTTAGGAGATAAGTTTTGGTCTTCCACAAATCAGGCATTTTTGGGAAACCAGCCTGGCAGTTCTGAGTTCTGCTCTCCTGAGGGCGCACGCGTAAGACTCTCTTTTTCGAATCTTCCAGTTCCACGTGAGGCTGAAATCCTTTCCCAGGTGTGGTCCTTATCATCAAGGTGATCGACACCCGTGACCATCCCTGATCTGGCCGGAGTTTCTGCAGGTGGAGGAAGAAGACTGCCCCGGGTTACACTCAGCAGTATTCGTTCTGTGCCGAGGTAGGTGGGCTCCCAGGGACACGCGTCTTTAAGGGACGGAGCTTTGTTCTCTTACGTATAGCGTCGCTTGTCATTACTCATACGTTCTGTGTTTGCGAATTCACTCACCCCATAAACTTTATAACCCCATTCCCAGACATGTGCAAAGGTAAAAAAAATTTGAGCCATCTCACAAAGCAAGCTTCCAGCGCCGGTGGAACAAGGCGACGGACCCTCTTTTTACAGCCCTCTCGCTGTCGACACGTCCTTTTTGCAGCATTGAGTGCCAGGTTTTTCACAGTTCTGTGTTTTTTGGGGGAGTGGTTTTGTTACAAGGCGGTGGACTGTGGAAGTCCTCAGTCCCTGCGCGCTCCGAGGAAGGAGCTCCGCGGAGACGGCGGGGGAGCGTCAGAGCGGCAGGAGCCGTTATCGCGCCCGCCGTGCCGGGGTCGCCGTGGGAGGCGGTGTGTTCCCCAGGGGCGGGTCCCTGCGGAAACAAGGAATTGAAGGCAGAGACGCGATAGCAGAGCAGAGGGAAAGTTTTGTTTGAATACAGCCCAGGGGAGGAGCGGGCCCGACTCAAGGCAGACAAAGGCCCCCCGGGACGTTTAGGGGCGGTGCCTCTTTGAAGGACAGGAGGAGGGCATTTGATGGACAGTTCTGGTTATACACCCACTCCTCTTGGTGTGCCTGTCTTTTCCCAAAATGCACACAGAATGGGGGGGTTGGGGGGAGGAGCAAACCCGCACTTTTATTTCAGTGAGATTATGATGAGATGTCGTTTGGGTAGTTCTTGGTTTTGTTCGCTTGTGCCCGCGGTGGGATCTGGGTGGGACCGGTGTGGCCTGGTCGCAGTAGGCAAGCAGGTGATCTCCCTGCGAGGTTTTGTCTTCAGGTGGGACCCCCGAACTGGGCGGTTTTTCCTTGAACCTTATCTTCCGCTTCCGCGGCTGCTCGTGTCTGGCTTTGTACCTATTTTGCTGTATAAAATGGCTCCCAGAGTAGCGCTGAAGGCTGTCATGTGCTTTCCTGAGAACTACGTGGTGGTAAACTCCGGGCAGGCAAGGGTTATGGGACTGTTGGACATGAATTCCATGTTAATGAGTCAACAATAGTTATTAAATAAGGTGCCTTTAAGCAGAAACACACATAAAACAAGGTCACATATTGGTGGGCTGACGAAATGTGACCAGAGGCTTGTGGGAACCTAACCCTGGAGCTGTGGCTTAATGTTAGCTAATTCGGAGTTCATGGCAACTTTATCAGACATAATTATTGGGAGGAATGAAAATCAACGGCAGAGACAGCCGTTCCCCTCACATAATGCCCACTATGCTAGGGAGGATGAATCAGGGATTATCCTTCCATATAAGACCTTGTGGCGGACAGACTCTCCTAGTTTACAAGGGTCAGCCCGCCCCCTCGCTGTCTCCAGTGGGCTGGTACCGCTGGGGCTCTGTCTTGTCACTGCCACCAGCTGGGGTGGGGTGCGGGGCGTGGTGTAGGGTGGGAGGGTGATCCAGAGGCCACATTGCAAGTTACTCTGGTCTCCCAGGCCGTGAGTATTTGAGATTGCTTCCCGAAGTTCCACTCCCGGGGTCTTTTTCTTTGGGCCCAGATACAGAGAACATTCCTCGTTTTGGCTTCACAATGATTTGAAGTGGGAACACCTCCTGTCTTGCTCTCATCTCCCCAACATATAACGGCAAAAATAAAACGATCTGACACGTTTCCAAAGATCTGAGCTGTCCAGGTCTAGCCAAGGTCGCCCTGATAGAGAGGGATGAAAGCACTTAACAGCAGTTATCCGCAGGTCCTCCTCATATCATTCCTAGAATAAAATCTGAGGTTTCACTGGAGAGCAAGAAGCAAATCCGTAGTCAACTCAGATTTGAGCTGGCCTGCAGACTGAATTCATGTTTAATCTAAACAGGATTGGATTTTGTTGTTGAACCTTAGCTTTTAGGGAAAAATTCAAAGGTGGCAGTGTTTTCCTGCATTTGGCTTTCTCTTGACACAGTTGAAAAGGTTTCTCACAATGTGTAAGAGACATAGCCTTATACTAAGTTAGTGAGTAAGTTACTGTTACTGTGAAGATTTATATGAAGGATTTTGGGGGTGTTCACCTGGTATTCAAGAGATGGGGTACAATTTACACCCTGTCTATGTTTCACTTTAATTTGACTTTACTTCTTTTTTTCAGAAATACATTTAAAAAAAAAATGGCCTGTGGCAGAGCAATGGTAATTTTAAAACATAAATAAATAAAAATGTCTTGCAAACTTACCTTTTGGCAGGAAATGCATGCATATCCATATGTAGATGTGGATATTCAAGGCAAACAAGTCTCGCTTAATTAGGTACATTTTTTCTTGCTCTTTTTTTATACCAATTATAATGCTATATAATCAATATTTTCAAATATATTAATTTAGTATATGTTGATCATATGTAATAGTGTCTATGCCTCCCTTTTCTTGCCACCTGGTGCCATGTCCCAGTCTTAAGGATGCTATGATCTGTGTGGATGGTTTCCTTTCATCCTATCTCCGTCCTCTGTATCTTTCATCATCCTATGCAGTGAGCAAGCAAATTATAAGACATCGAATTGCTTTTAGAGAAACCCTGTCTACTCCCCACATATAGTAATGAATAAAATGTAACATCAGCAATTTGAAATAAAGGAGCTATTAAAACCAGAGGGGTGTCTTAGAAACAGCAGCAAGACATGCTGGTATAAATGATGGTAATGTTACTTTGAATGATGGACTCTGACATCTTCCGTGATAGAAAATATGAGAAATTGACTCTATCTGGCATTCAGTAACTGTCTGTTATCTTTCATAATTAAAAAGAAGAAAAGAATTCCTTTCTCACTGTTGAGAAGTGTGATGTAAGAAACAGCGGCAAGGTCCTGCAGCATCAAACTATTTGCATCAGGATTCTTTTTTTTCTAATTGGTTTGCGTTCAGAGACAGTTACAACTTGAAGGCACTAGAGGGAGCCAGACCCCTTTCTGGTGAATTCTTTGTCCTGAAGCTGGAGCACAGCTCTGGCCCATGTCTAGATTGGCCTGTACATGATTCCATGTGTATCTGAAATTTAAAAAGCACAGGTTTTAGAGAATCAACTGTTACTCATTAAGAGGGGCTTAAGAGCTCTATTATCTAAATACAATCTGTGAACTTTGCTTGGATCCTGACCAGCCTTAAAAAAGATGTTTGTGGGACAAATAGGAAAATTTGAACAGGCACTAAATATTGTATTAGGGAACTATTGTTAATTTTATTAGCTGTAGTAATGGTATCTTGGTAATGCTAAAAAACTTTTAAGTCCTATTAAAAATACATGTGGGATATTTTTTTGCATGAAATTATATGAGGTGTATAATTCATTGTAAAATACTCCACAATAAAGAAAATGTGAGTGTGTGTTCATTAATAGATGAAACAAGATAGACAGCATCTTGATAATTGCTGGCACTGGTGTTCATTATACTATTTGTTCTACTTTCGTGAGTATTTGAGATTTCCCATCAAAAGTAAAAATGAAAAACCATAGACATTATTTTCTCTCATTTTGTATTTATGGTCTAGTTCATGATCATTCATGGCTGATGCGTATTTCTTAGTTCACAAACTCAGGTATACAAGAAAGCATCACCTTTTCCCTTGAAAGGTAACAAAATATGCCACTCCAAAATGTGATGATAGGGGTTTAGGACAGTCTTTCATGTTCCAAAGTGGAAGTGGACAACATACCCAGATGGACTTTGTCACCAACTATCCTACCCCCCCATCTTTCCTTCTAAAGACCTGTTCATCCTTCCTAAAAATCACTTACTCTCTGCTAAGAGGCCTATATCTCCCTCCCCTTTCTCTATTAAGATGATACTTAAACCTGAATTCTAAGCCACTTATTTTCCTTTGGGTATCTCTCATATATACATGAGGTATGTATGTCAGTAAACTGTTACTCTGTCGTTAAGCTGTCTTTTATTATAGGAGTCTCAGCTAAGAACTCAGAAGGGTGCAGGTAAAATTTATTTTCTTCGCCTGCACCCCCATAATTTAATTTATATTTTGAGTTTCTATTCTGCTAGATATCAGAAACTAAGTATTTAACTCAAGAGTAATCTCACATTGCACTGTGTCAAAAACTTGATTCAAGATAATCAGTCAGTTCTGGATTTTACCACCTCCATTTGCCCAACAGGGTCTAAATCCAGGAGAACGGCCGAATGAGAGCCAGTATGTGGGAGGTGGAGAGTGGTGAGGTGCGGCTGGTCCTCGGTGGTACCTCTGTACTCAGACATCTAGAAAGACAACTTCAGTCTTCTCTCCTGTCAGTTTGTCTGCAGATGACAGCCGTGTTGCCCAACAACCATCTCAAGGTCTCTCCTCAGTAGGGCCAAACCTCTCTTGAAATGGGGGAAGCATCCAGCGTTTTCCTATCCTACTCTGGCTTCTCCACCCTGGCTGCTTAGCCATTTCTGTTCCATTTCCTATGCCACATTTGTCATGGAAGGCCTTGGAGGGCTTCTCTAGGGCACTTGGCACTTCCCCAAGCTCTATCTGGGGAAAAAGGCATAGGAGCTTTCTGCTTTCAAATCCCTTTACAAATCAGGGGGCTTTGTGACATATTCAGAATAGAGACATACACAGGCAGCCTTTTTAAGGAAATACAACAATATCCAACATCTCTCTCTGATGTCTGTGGTGCCTCTGTCTGGTCTAGTGGGTAGGCCACGTACATAATCTTCTATAACAATTGCTTATGGCATAAACATGCCCACAATCTTCCAGAGCTGTGGATGCAGAAAAAGGTCAGGGTTAGCAGGAATCATGAAGAAACATTTTCATCCGTTTAATAAGATGTTATTTGCTGAGTAAATTCAAAACTTACCACTTGATTCTTATATGGAATATAGAAATGAGCTAGGGAAACAGTAGATAAGTGGTAGTTAAGAATGTGTTCTGGGCTTATATAGACCAGTGTTCTCATTCTGCCTCTTTTTTTTCAATAGGTATCAGATACAAATATGCTAAGGTTTTTTTTTTTTCATTTAGATTTTTTAAAGATATTATTGATATACACTCTTATGAAGGTTTCACATGAAAAAACAATGTGGTTACTACATTTACCCATATTATCAAGTCCCCACCCATACCCCATTGCAGTCACTGTCCCTCAGTGTAGTAAGATGCCACATTCACTGTTTGGCTTCTCTGTGCTACACTGTTTTCCCCGTGATCCCCCACACCATGTGTACTAAACATAATACACCTCAATCCCCTTCTCCCACCCTCCCCACCCGCTCTCACACACCCTTCCCCTTTGGTAACCACAAGTTCCTTCTTGGATTCTCTGAGTCTGCTGCTATTTTGTTCCTTCAGTTTTGCTTCGTTGTTATAGTTGACAAATGAGGGAAATCATTTGGCACTTGTCTTTCTCTGCCTGGCTTATTTCACTGAGCATAACATCCTCCAGCTCTATCCATGTTGTTGCAAATGGTAGGATTTGTTTCTTTCTTATGGCTGAATAGTATTCCATTGTGTATATTTACGACCTCTTCTTTATCCATTCATCTGCTGATGGACACTTAGGTTGCTTCCATATCTTGGCTATTATAAAAAGTGCTGCGATAAACATGAGGGTGCATTTGTCTTTTTGAATCTGAGAAGTTGTTTCCTTTGGGTAAATTCCAAGGAGTGGGATTCCTGGGTCAAATGGTATTTCTATTTTTAGTTTTTTGAGGAACTTCCATATTGCTTTCCCCAGTGGTTGAACTAGCTTACATTCCCACCAGCAGTGTATGAGGGTTCCCCTTTCTCCGCATCCTCGCCAGCATTTGTTGTTCTTAGTCTTTTCGATGCTGGCCATCCTTACTGGTGTGAGGTGATATCTCATTGTGGTTTTAATTTGCATTTCCCTGATGATTAGTGATGTGGAGCATCTTTTCATGTGTCTGTTGGCCATCTGAATTTCTTCTTTGGAGAACTGTCTCTTTATATCCTCTGCCCAATTTTTAATCAGGTTATTTGCTTTTTGGGTGTGGAGGCATTTAAGTTCTTTATATATTTTGGATGTTAACCCCTTGTGGGATATGTCATTTACAAATATATTCTCCCATACTGCAGGATGCCTTTTTGTTCTGTTGATGGTGTCCTTTGCTGTACAGAAACTTTTTAGATAGATATAGTCCCATGAGTTCATTTTTGCTTTTGTTTCCCTTGCTTGAGGAGATGCGTTCAGGAAGAAGCTGCTCATCCTTATATTCAGGATATTTTTTGCCTATGTTGTCTTCTAAGAGTTTTATGGTTTCATGACTTACATTCATGTGCTTGATCCATTTTGAGTTTACTTTTGTGTATGGGGTTAAACAATAATCCAGTTTCATTCTCTTGCATGTAGCTGTCCAGTTTTGCCAACACCAGCTGTTCAAGAGGCTGTCATTTCCCCATTGTATGTCCATGGCTCCTTTATCATATATTAATTGACGATATATGGTTGGGTTTCTATCAGGGCTCTCTAGTCTGTTCCATTGGTGTATGGGTCTGTTCTCGTGCCGGTACCAAATTGTCTTGTACTGTGGCTTTGTAGTAGAGCTTCAAGTTGGGGAGCATAATCCCCCTGCTTTATTCTTCCTTCTCAGGATTGCTTTGGCTATTCAGGGTCTTTTGTGGTTCCATATGAATCTTAGAACAATTTTCTCTAGTTCGTTGAAGAAAGCTGTTGGTATTTTGATAGGAATTGCATTGAATCTGTAAATTGCTTTAGGCAGGATGGCCATTTTGACAATATTAATTCTTTCTATCCATAAGCATGGGATGTGTTTCCATTTATTGGTATATTCTTTAATTTCTCTCATGAGTGTCTTGTAGTTTTCAGTGTATAGGTCTTTCACTTCCTTGGTTAGGTTTATTCCTAGGTATTTTATTCTTTTTGATGCAACTGTGAATGGAATTGTTTTCCTGATTTCTCTCTTTGCTAGTTCATTGTTAGTGTATAGGAATGCCACAGATTTCTGCATATTAATTTTGTATCCCGCAACCTTGCTGAATTCAGATATTAGATCTAGTAGTTTTGGAGTGGATTCTTTGGGGTTTTTATGTACAATATCATGTCATCTGCAAACAGAGACAGTTTAACTTCTTCCCTGCCAATCTGGATTTTATCTCTTTGTGTTGTCTGATTGCTGTGGCTAGGACCTCCAGTACTATGTTGAATAACAGTGGGGATAGTGGGCATCCTTGTCTTGTTCCCAATCTTAAAGGAAAAGCTTTCAGCTTCTCACTGTTAAGTATAATGTTGGTTGTGGGTTTGTCATATATGGCCTTTATTATGTTGAGGTACTTGCCCTCTATACCCATTTTGTTGAGAGTTTTTATCATGAATGAATGTTGAATTTTGTCAAATGCTTTTTCAGCATCTATGGAAATGATCATGTGGTTTTTGTTCTTCTTTTTGTTGATGTGGTAGATGGTGTTGATGGATTTTTGAATGTTGTACCATTCTTGCATCCCCAGAATAAATCCTACTTAATCATGATGGATGATCTTTTTGATATATTTTTGAATTTGGTTTGCTAATATTTTGTTGAGTATTTTTGCATCTATGTTCATCAGGGATATTGGTAATTTTCTTTTTTTTGTGGTGTCTTTGCATGGTTTTGGTATTAGAGTGATGCTGGTCTCATAGAAAATATGCTAAGGTTTTTAAACCTCAATTTTCTTAAAAGCAGAGGCAGTAATATCTAGAAATGTTTTGGGGAGGGTTATAAACAAGAATCTATAAAGGGAGCATACAAAAAGAATTTGGCCCTTGGTATAAAACCAATAAATGGCAACCATTTTTTTAAGAATAACAAAAGCAGAAAAAGCCCCATAAGCAATTTTTGCATGTGGTTATTAGACCTTTTGTTCTAGTACATTCCAACTTACTAGATTAGGTCTTATAAGACCACGTGGACAGCATAGACTATGGGTGCAGCCCCAGGAAACTGAAACTATGACAACTTAGAAAACATTTTCTCTTCAGTATCTACTCCTCGGTCTATAGATCTGAAATTCTTTTGGTATTTAAGAAACAGCCCCTTAGCTTTCATTCCCAGTGTGGCCCATCCTTTTATGAGCTGTCAGTGGAAGGGAAGCAGATGAGAGGGGGAGTTCCAAGAATATAATATCACCATGGCCTTACAAAATGGGGGGAAAGACACCAAAAAGTTTATAGTGGACAAACTTCCAGATGTTTATTGCCAGGACCTTCTGCTCAGAGTGAAAAGAGAATCCAAACAAATACCATGTCCCTCTTCTGCACTGTGAGAAAAAAGCAAAGTTATTTACTAAAGCTTTTTTCTCTCTTATTCCCCATGCCCCTGCCTGCTCTACCTTCTCCCCCGACACACACCCAATTGGATGGCTTTGGTATTCTGTATAGGAAAGTAAGATAAATTGCTGCTCTATTTTTCTGGGGTTTCTTGCTGTTGAACTGGCTTCTGATTCCTCTTTGCTCTTGGACATTGGATTTCCATGTTCTTGGTAGAGATGTTTAGCTTTGTAATTAGCCTCCTTCTAGAGGTACTATGGTGCTTACTGGTAAGGTGCCAAGAACTGGCTTGGAGGAAGAAACTTCAGTCTCAGATATAAACAACCTGTCTGTCAAGATACAATCTGTTAATTTTATGCACCCAGGGTATTGCATTGAGTTTTAACACTTTACTCTTTAAAGTTGGTTCTGTGAAAACATATGATTCATATTCAGAAATCAATTGATAATATACTACTATTTAGCAGAAAGCTCTCAGACTCAGGATATTATAAAATGTGTCCTTAGTAGGCACTTTAATTTCTTTCTTTCGATGCTATGACCCCTGTGATGGGTCCTGCCGATAATCCAGGCAAGCTCTTTATCATAATCATATCTGCAAAGTTTTGCCATATAAAATAACATATTCACAAGTTTTGGGGATGTTGATATCTTTGGGGGCAATTAATTCTCCCAACACAGTCTGCCCCCAAAGATTTACTTCCATCCCACATGTAAAATACATTTACCTCCATCCCAACATCTCCAAAAGTATCAACTCATTAGAACCATTGGTATCATTAGTATCAACTTAACTCAAAGTCTAAAAATCTCATCAACCCAAAAGCCCCAAATCTCATGGGCAAGGCTCTGGGTAATTATGGGGCACACCTCCATCTGTGAACCTGTGGGACTCAAGGAACAAGCTACTTGCTCCGAAACAGTGGTGGGATAGGCGTATGATCACAGATGTAGACGCTGTAATTCAAAAGGGGAGAAAATGGAAAGAAAAAAAAGTCACCCCATTCCAGGCAATTTTGAAGTCCAGATAGGCAGACAATAGGTTTCAAGGCCAGGGAATAATCCTCTGTGTTTCACAGCTCCACCCTCTGGACTGGAGGCTCTGTGCTTACATCCCCTTCTTTAGGTGTTTGCAGGTGAGTAGTTTTATCAGCCTGTTTACTGCTTACAGAATTTTGGGGATCTGGCAACCTTCTTTGATTTCATTCTCTCTCTGGCCCCTTTGGTCCAAGCTGGCAATGTTTCTGCTACCTTCATATTTTCAAGAACCTTGTGGATTTTATGTGTATGTAGTGAGAATTTACTTGATTAGATGAGAAGGTCCTCTGAATATGTGTCCTGGACAATCCAATCTTTATTTCCTGTTCCTGATTTCTGCTTAGGCAGTTGAGAAGATCCACGTTACATGCCTCATCTCCTCAGAGAATCCTCTGGTGACTGAATGCTCTGACCTTTTCCGAATCACTAGCAAAAGGTTGTCCAGCTACAGCCTCAGTATTCTTTCCAGAGCATGATTTCTTGATGGTGAATCTTAATTTTAGTGTCTTTTGAGATCTGGGTAGGTTAAGACTTCTCCATATCATCACATCCTTATTTCTTTTGGCTTAACAATTTTTCTTTCAGTCTACCTTTCTCCTTTAGCCTTTTACTATAAGCAGCAAAGAAACTAGGCCTTCAACACTTTGCTTAGAGATCTGAGCTTCATACCCAAGTCCATCATTTATAAGTTTGCTTTCTACGTAACTGCAGGGTATAGTTCACCTAACTTTTTTGGCACTACATAACAAAGATCCCTTTTCCTCTTAATAACATGTTCCTAATTTCCAGCTGGGCTCTCAGTGGCAGCTCCCTTAACATCCGTATTTCTACCAACAGTCTCTTCATGACAATGTAGGTATTCTCTGAGACTAAGTAAGTTTTGTTTTCATTGCTCTCTACTTTCTTCTGAGTCCTCACGAGCAGAATTATTAACATCCATATTTCTATTAACAGTCTGTTGGCAATGGAGGTTTTTTCCTAGCCTGTTCCTCAAATTCTTCCAGCCTCTATCCATTGCCCAATTCCAAAGTCACTTTCACATTTTAAAGTATCTTTTACAGCAGCACCTCACTTCCAGGTACTGCAATCTGCATTTGTTTCCTATTGTAATAAATTGTTAAAAACCTAGTGATTTAAAACAACACAAATGCATTATGTTATTTTTGTGGAGGTGAGTACAAAAGCATACCTCATAGGACTAAAATCAGGGTATTGGCAGAGCTGTATTTCTTCTGGTCTCTAGGGGAGAATTTATTCCTTAATTTTTCCAGCTTCTAAAGGCTCTCTCCACATTCCTTAACTTTTGTTTCCCTTGCAGCAATCACATCACTGTTACCTCAGCATCCATTGTCACATCTCCTCTGACTCTGACCCTCCTGTCTCCCTCTTTTGCTTTTAAGGATCCTTATGATTACATCGGTCCCGCCTCTGTAATCTAGGATAATCTCTCCACCCCCAAATTGTTAATTGAATCACAAACACAAAGTCCCTTTTGCCATGTAAGGTAACATATTTACAGGTTCCAAGGACTAGTACATGGACATCTTTGGGGGACTGTTGTTTTGCCTATCATAGTATCCCAGCTGTCTCAGGTTAGGTCTTCTGGAAACAACACTCCAAGTCAGTTTGGGCTACAAAAATATGTAGGGGATTAATGTCAGAAGAGTGAAGCAAGAATGGGCAGAGGGAAGAGGTGGACTTTGATGCAGCCTGATAAAACCTTGTCTTACTTACTTACGGCCCTTACTTAAGGCCGACTGCTGTCAGAGTTGTCCTGTGTGGGTCCAAAAGGGTCAAGCATTTACACTCCCACCTCGTTCAGTCACTGAGTAGCCATGGCGTCCGCGAGGCGGATTTCTGCAGCAGAGGCAGACTTTGACAGAGTGAACACTTGGAGGCTGTGTGCTGATCACAAGCCAAGAAAAGTTCTTCCTTGACGGGTGATCTGGATTGCACATCTTTGTATTTATCACACTTAATTGGATCATAGTAAATGTGAGAAAGATTGGAAGGCAGGCCTATAGTTTTCGCAGCGTTTGAATGTTACGTTGGAAGCTTCTTCTGGACCAACTTTCAAGTCCCAGGACCGTGGTGGTAGAACTACCATGGTATTTAGAGCAGCCAATTCATTTAGGAAAGAGCTCAGATGGGTGCAACCAATGGCTCTCATGGAAGTTTCTGTCTATGCTTTGGTCCTTCTCCTGAAGTTAGTTAGGTCCTTGTGGAGAGTCTAGTTTATTCAATGCCCAGTCACAACTCTCTGTCTCCATGCTTATAATCCATAACTGTTATCATCAAATTTCATATCGCTATCATTTATTGAACATTTATGCTGTACAAAGTACTGTGCTAAATATTTTACATATGACATCTCGTTTAATCATTCCAGTATGCCTAGGAACAGTAAAGGGAGTAGGTGTGGTAAAGGAGCATGAAAAGTTTTAATTCTGTCCTTGAGATCCTTCTTGAGATGTTACGTCACAGCTCAGCAATAATAGAACTTCTGGTCAGAATCTTCTTTTGCCCAAGTCCTGACATATAACCACAGTACGTTACATCGTGGGGTGGGGTCAGTGAGGTCAGCTGTTTTGAGTTCTAGAACAATTAGCTACCTTGTATTTAAACAATTGACACTATCCTGGTTAAGTTCCAGTTTTCTCTAGAAGGTGCTGAATTATCTCATCCTTTTAAAATCTAAATTTGGCTATCTTTCTTGGTGGGGTTGACGTCAAATGGGAGGGCAGATTTGTCATGCTATTTATATGATTAAAGTCTGATTGCACACTAAAAGTGATAGGTAAGATTATCATTCTAGGAACTGTAACAAATTTTCTCTGATGCTTTGAGATTTCTTTGTATATTTTTTCTTATGCTCAGTGTTTATGGTGATCAGAAAAGCAAATCATACTTTATGTCACATTATATATAAAGGTATTTGCAAACATGCTCACATTTTGTGTATGATATAGTGTTTTTTTTTAAGTTTTGGGCTCAGCTATGAAAATCTGTTCCATTCTGTGGTTTTGTCTAACTATAATTTTGACTCTTTTTAGACTATGGCTGAGTATCTGTGAAAGACAAATTAAATTCTCTCATTTTGTAACTTTGGGCTTACATTTTTAGGTCACATGTTTGAAGTCTCTTGCATGATTATAGATTGCATGCATTTCTCCTCAGTGCTAGACTGAATTCTCTAAAATAATCTATAACTTCCCAAAGCATATTCATGTAAACACAATTTTTAATTCTAAATGTATATAGACGTTTGGTTGTTTTTTTACCACAATTTTGAGTTTTCTGGTAATAAGGAAGCTTGAGATAACAGCTTTCTTATAGAAATAGAGTTCTCTGGATAAATGATGAATGCAGCCCTTGAGAGAAAAGGTAGCCAAAAATAACGTATGTTCGGTGGGACAAGACCTTAACAATTCTCAGTTAGTGGGTCTCTTCTGCAGTACATAGCAAGAAAACCTTGTAACTGCCCTTCCTAAGTTCAGGCTTTCATCCTATGTATCCTGCATTAGTTTCGTATTGCTGCTGTAACAATAAAAATAACACAGATGTATTACAGTTCTAGACAAAAGGTGTCTTACAGGGCTAAAATCAAGGCCCGGGCAGAGCTGATTCCTCCTGCACCCTCTAGGGGAGAATCCCTTCCTTGCCATTTCCAGCTTCTAGAGACTTCTGGCTTTTCTTGACCCTTGGTGCCTGTCACTGTGGCCACTGCTTCTTTGTTGTATTCTGTTTCTCTGGCTCAGACCCTCTTGACTCCTTATAAGGACTCCTGGGATCACATTGGGCCCAGGTGGATAATTCAGCATAATCTCCCCACCTCAAGTTCCTGAGCATAATCACATATGCCAAGGCCCTTTGTAGTGTATGGTGACATATTCACAGGGATGAGGACTTGGACCACTATTTAACTTACCACATACCCATTCATGTTGTGCCTCCCAACTATATTAAAACGGCCCCAGTTAGCCATTCAGTTGCTTCCTACTTCTTCCCACATCAAATCTCTATTTCTGTTAATGCTGTTGAAAAGCCTCCATATTTGGTCCCATCCATTCTTTCTAATTTTAGCCTTCACCTCTTTCGTGCATGTAACTAACCTCTGTCATGATCAAGCTACTCTTCGCTGTGTTTAGATAAACATCAGTGCCCTGGTTTGCGCTGGTTCTCTCACTGGGTACGCCCGCTCTTCAATCCATCTCAATCCTACTCATTCAAGGTTCACACTCAAATTTTGCTTCTTATTTGAGACTTCCCCTGATGACTCCACTTTCTTTGGTTTGTTTCTTCATGATCTAAAGCATTCGTGGATTTTGCACACACCTTCTCTATTTAAAATCAGTCTTTGGTGCTACTTCACTTGTATTTTCCTTGTGTCATTTTGATTATAAACTCTCTGAAAGTAGGAAAAATGTTGTATTTCTTTTTGCATGTTTAATCGCTCTTAGCCTGGTGCTAAGCACGTGGTAATGGGAACTAGGTATTGACTCACTGCCTCGTTTGGAGTTCTCTTTTGGTAGGTTCAGAACTTTCAGAAACTTCCAGTTAGAATAGAATAAAATAGAGCTCCACTTGATATCTACTGAATAAACAACCGAGGATTCTGTAGGGCCCATTCTGTAATCTGCCATGAAGCTATTTTCCTTCATTTGCATTTTAAGACCTGTGCTTTATAATCTTTATAACCAGATTGTCTCAGCATTGTGATAAAAGCTAACTGGCATACTCTGCCCCAAAGTGATGTGGCTTTGTGTTTGTATTATTATGATGCCCTTCTGGGTTATGGGAGGCTCTGTTGCCTCTCCTGAACATATGGTTGGCATCCTGATGCCAGAAATTGTTGCATGGGCCTTAGAGTGAGCCTTTTGTGCAAGCTGAGGTTTGGAGGCTTGAACACAGAGTGTTTGAGAGAGATACCTTTCTTAACTTAAAACAATAGACCATGTGGCTTTTTTTGTGTTCACTTGCTAGTAATCAGTGCCTTAGGTAGAATTTTGCCTAAGACTTGTTTTCATTATAATAGTCCACCTAGAAGGAAATTGTGGAGCAGAGGAAAATGCTCCCCTTTACTTCTGCTTGTGGAGTTTATCAAGGAGGCTTTCCTTGTTTACCAGGAGAACCTTATGAGTGCCGAATGACCAGTTTGACTTAGGTCAGTTTGCAATAAATAACCCAGGGGGAAGATATTATTATTGCCTTTATTTCATAGATGAGTATACCAAGGCATATGCAATTAAATGACTGGACAGGGGTGAAGATAAGATTTAAATCTAGGCAGTCTGACTTTAAGGTATTTACTTTTATCTTTATGCTGAATAGCTGGGGTATGCTTATATTCACCTTGGGTAATTGGCAGGCCTGACATAGGAATATAAACTGCCATATAGAGTAGGGCAAGAAACTGTTTAAACACTGGAAAACGTTGAAATAAAAATGGCTTCTGTTCGGGACTAGTAATATATAAAGCAAGATACATCTTTTGCACATTAAGTAGGCCTCTTTTGTCTCTTTCTTCTGTTTTTATGGAAGAGAAATTAAGAAGGAAGTTATTTACATGGTAATTGATTCCTGAATATATAAATCATGTATATAGAGCGTATGTACATGGAATGAATGTATGTGGAATATACATATATATATATTTCATAACACTGGTTTGATTCATTTCAATCAATTCATTTTTCTCTATCTTAATGTCTCAAATTTGGAACTGTTTCACATATTTTTTAGCCAGAAAAATGTAGGCCTTTTAAGAATCTAAATACTAACTATATCGAAATGCCAGCACTTTGTTTCTTCATTTGTACTGTGATGGATATTAAGTAATAATTAATTTTAACAAAATCCATTTACATTGGAGTTTCATTTTCAGTAAAATTTATGAAACATAATATAGCAAAATAAAGAATTTGGCTCCTAGGAGTAACTACTGATGTTGATTTATGCACAGTGAACAAAATGATACAGATAACTGTATCACTGTAGGTTATGGAAGATTAGAATAATAAAAACTACATTTTAGAAAAAGTGCAACAATTTAAACTTTTCTTACTAGCTAGTAAACTCATCTCATCTAGGCAACATCTTTAATCATCATCAAATAAATGAACCTGGCTGTTACTCATCTTGGAACGCAGTTTATAAGGTTTGCCTACGTGCAAGCAGCCCCATTGTAAACCAATGCTTATATTATTTATAATATTTGCTTTTATTCCTTTTAATTCATGTTTGAAACTATAGTTTATTTTTTCTGTTTAAAGAATTCCAATATGTCTGAGGTGTGTTTGCAGGCTATTAGTCCACTTAGTATCTTATGGTTCCGTTCCAGCAGTTTTTAAGAATCATAGTGTGTATTACTGCTTTTCTCTCTGGTTCTCCCCAAACACATTTAATGGACACTGTCATATAGCTTATTTTTCTATGTGCAGGTGACTCTGAACATCACTCCAGTTGATAAGAGTCTTACCAGGTCTTTTGCTTGACATAGCAATGGAAATTTAATTATTTACATAAGGTAGAGAATAAGAAATAGGAACTGATGTACAGAGACAAAGCAATAGTAATAATAAAAATAACAATTAATCCCCAAGTTGTCTGATCTCCTCACTTTTTTAGTGGTACCTCTTAACTTACAGAAATTGTAAAGTTAAGTGAAGTCTAGTTTGTTGACCTTTCCCTTTACACTTAGTGCTTTTTGTGTTCCTTTGAAAAAATCTTTGCCTGATTTATGATCAGGAACTTATTTTCCTATTAATCTTCTGGGAGGTTTGCCTTTCTAACTTTGCCTTTCACAGTTAGGTCTGTGATACATGTGCAATGGATGTTGATATATATGGTGTGAGGTAGAGATCAACATCTCCTTCTACTGCACACACATTGGTCTAGAACCATTTACTGATAAGGTCACTTTTTCTCCACAACATTACAGTGACATCTTTATCATAAATTGGGTGATAGTAAGTGTCTAGTTCTATCTCTGGGTTCATTTTTTTCCATTGGTCTACTTGTCTATATTGTACCAATAGTGTATTTTATTTCTGTAGCTTTGTAATAGATTTTGACATTTGGTAGTGAAATCCTTCAACTCTTTGTTTTTGTTTTTTGGGACTTTTCTGGAAAATTTTCTGCCTTTGTTTTAGGTGAATATAGCTCCTCCATTTACCTAATTTTTAAATTTCTCTCTTTCATTCCAAAGATATTATTGTAAAATCGCACACTACCAAAGACAAAGAGAAAAATCTGCAAAGCAAGGTGAAAGGAAAAGATTATTTACGAAGGAACAGTAGACAGAATGACAGCAGATTTCACATTACCAAAAGCAGAAGCCAAAAGGTGAGAAACAATGTGTAGAGAGTGCTAAGAGAAATTACCAACCCAGAATTCTATATCAAGCTAAACTTTTATTTGAGTGAGGGTGGAATAAAGATATTTTCAAAGAAAGACTCAGATAATTTAATTCTCTTATAATGTCACTAAGAATTACTAAATGATGTATGTTACTAAGAGGAGAGAATGTAGAATAAAACAATATCAGGAGCATAAGGAAGAGATAGAACTACTAATGCTGGAGAGATTCAGCAAGTTTAGGAGACTATAATAACAATTTTCTACCAGTGCACTTGAAACCGTTTATTAAAGGAACAATTTTCTAAAATAAATAAACACTTTCAAGTTGGACTAAAGGAGACCAAGATGCATGAACAATATGGAGTAAAATAAAATCATCCCATATAAAAAAGTACAAAATACAGGCCCTGATTGTTTAAGAGTGAATTCTAACCACCCTCAAGAAGCAGATTAATTGTGTACAAATTATTGCAAGGAATAAAAAAGAATTTTCCACTCTCAAACTCATTTTATGATACTTGCATAAGTTTGATTATAAAATAAAATGCACTAGGACACACAAGAAAATTATCACCATAAATATAAAAATGCTAAATATCAGCAAACAAAATTTGCAAGTGCTTATCATGATCAGATGTACCTGTCTAAGTGGATTTTACTCCAAGAATAAAAGACATTAACATTAGATAAAATGTAATTGCAACCCAGGAGCTCTTCCTAAGATGAAAAAGATTACGTGTCAAACTCAGAGCAAATACCATGCTTAGTGGTGATATCTTTTGAAAAGAAAACAGACTGCATTCTGCTTGGCAGACATGTTGTTTATGTGAAGTTTATTTAGGATGATTGAGGAATGTTCTTTTTTGTATCTTGAAAAACTATACATATGAAAACTTTTATACTAAATGATAACCTGCAGTTCACGTCGGAAGAGCTGTGATCTACAAATAGTTTATTCTTAGGTGTCAAACAGTTCATTCAAGCACTTCCAGATATCAGTGCCATGTGTTTGGTTTTGACGTTTAGACAAAGACAGGCTGCTTATATTTTAGAGCATTCCAACCTAAACTTATCCTTTAATCTGGTTGTATATATACATTTCATACAAGATCTTATCCATATGTAAATAAAATACAAAGGCACTGGAAAAATCCATAACAGAGTATTGCTATTAATTTATGTAATAAGATAACATGACTGCCATATAAACATTATACTGAGACTCTTGCTGCATGCCATAAGAAAGAAATATAACAGGTATCTGGATTGGGAAGTAAGAAGCAAAATGGCTGTCATTCATAGGGTATGTGGCTGTCTTTGTAGACAATCCAAGAGAACTAGAACCAATAATAAAATTCAGTAAGTTACTAGATACAATAATATTATAAAACAGCTAATGACATTTTATTCAGAGACAAAAAGCAATTAGAAAATGTAATTAGAATAGAGATCTTACAAACAATGGCAACAAAAATGATAAGGAATCTAGGAATAAATTTGACAAAAGAGACACAAGATCCTCTAAAATTATAAAACTTTATTGGAGAATATGAAAGAAGATCTAAATAAATGAGAGCATTCTCTTTTTATAGATGGGGTTACACAATACCATGTAGGAACTGTCCCCAAATAAATCTATAAACAATGGAATTCAAATGAAAATACCGATTGTGGCTTTTCCATGAAACTTGGAATCCTAAGTCAAGAAAAACTTGAAGAATAAGGATGGAAGTCTTGCTAGTTAATTAATTTAAAGATACTATTAAGTATAGTAGTTAAAACAGATTATTAGTGCAGGGACAGATAGACCTTTGGAGCAAAATTAAAAGCCTGGAAATACAGTTGCATAAATACAACTGGAAATGGTGTATTTATTCAGTCAGTACTTATTACCACTCTCCTTTGTGCCAGTGGGGGCTCTTCAGGTTATCTTCCAGGTTCTATTGACATGATCCTAGTAGTTATTGATAGCTTCCTTACTACTGATATGATAACATTTTCCAGACTCACCAGGGGCATGTTCTGTTCCTAACCTGGAATCAGCCATTTTTCCAGGAAACCTTGATTTCTTTCATGAGAATAGGATTTCAAGACCACATCCATGTGTTAGTGATGCTCATCATTACTGGGTTGGTCAGTGTTTGTAGGCTTTTTCATTAACAGAGCTAAAAAATTAAATGTATATTATATATATGCACACACACAAACGTACAACAGATACACGTATATTTAATATATAGCATTCATATAAATATATTGTATTATCACATATTAATATATTATGCTAAACAATATAGTAATATGCAGTTAAGTATGTATATTTAAAGATAAAAACCTTAGTATGAGTTCATCTGATACTTCCAATTCAAGTTCAACATTTTAAATTATGTTCTCATATATTAAATCTATATCTCCTATGATATTGGGAGTTATTGTTGTCAAGGACATGAGGGATGAGAAAACTGTATTACCCTATCATTCTTGGTTGGTTTTATCTTCTCTTACACACCGAATCATCTCAGAATAATAATACTGACACAACCACTGCCAGTATGATCATTGATGACATTGAGCTCTGCTCTAATACTGTCTGTGGATATTGAGATTTGTTATATAGTTGCTTTGTCTGTTTTTGGGGGGGTTTAAATCTATGGTGCTGCTTCCATAGCAGTGTATGTCAGCTCAGAATCCTTTTTGAAAAGTACTTAAACTTTCTTCCTTGGATAATTAAAAATATATAGAGTAATCCAACTGGCTAATGATTGTTTAGTTCAGTGTAGGATGTATTTTGTGGTTTATTTCTAAAGGCCTTTATAGTACCGTGAGTCCATGCGGTGGTCTCTCCAGGCTGATCCTACCGAGGTTATTACTTCCAGAATAAGGTCAAATAAACTATATTAGCAATTCAAGGGTGTCTTTGGGGTTGTGGTCAGTAACGGGGCCAAGATGTGGCTTGCAGAATTTTAATCTAGCCCATAATCTTCGGCAACACTTCAAAACTACCCCAAAAAAGATACAATCTAAATCAAAGCCATGTGGTAGCTATCAAAATGCAGCATTAATACCCTATTGTCTCTTTTCAGTGGGGTTGCTACTTCTGTGTTGAAATTCTGGAGCTGGCACTTGTGGGAGTAGCACATGTTTTGTTTTGGTGGGTCATCACCCATTTCTCCTACTTTAGCATAAGTACACTAATTTCCTTTATTTCCCTATTTCTTTTTTTTTTTAATTGAAACTTTATTTTTAGAGCAGTTTTAGGTTCACAGCAGAACTGAAGGGAAAGTACAGAGATTTCCCATGCACCCCTGCCCCACACATGCCTAGCCTCCCTCATTGTCGACATCCCCACCACAGTGGTACATGTGTTAACAATTGATGAAACTACATTGACACATCATTATTACATGGAGCCCATAGTTTGCATTATAGTTCACTCTATGAATTATATATTCTGGGTTATACATTCTATGGTTTTGGACCAATGTATGATTATAGGTATTCATCGTTATAGTATTATATAGAGTATTTTCACTGCCCTAGAATTCTGTGTTCTGCCTATTCATCTCTTCCTCTCCCCCTTCCACCAACCCCTGACAAACACTGAACTTTTTATGGTTTCCATAATTTTGCCTTTTCCAAAATGTCATATAGGTGGAATCTTACAGTATGTAGCTAATTTCCAATTGAAGAATTATCTCTCACTCTAGAAATTTTCTAGTTTTTGGGATTATCTACCCCCTGGGAGTAGGCAAGTGACTCCACCTAGGTTAGTCAGACTCCTGTGGAACTTCCAATATTGACTGAAGTAATGCAGAAAGGCTACAGGATGGTAGGAGATCATTCATGCCAGTGATGGTATTTGAAGAGAGCGTTGATCAGTTCCACTTCTTGAAGATGCCTTTGTTTCTAGACCCTTTCCCAGCTTGTTTCCCCAGTCTTACTGTTAATTTTGTGTGTTGTCTGATCTCCATTAATACATTCATCTTCTGTTTAGAGTTGGTTTCTGTTACTTACAACCAAACAACTATATCTGATTCACTGGGGATCCCTAGAGTACATTAGAAATGTTCAATCTGGGGAGAATGAGGGGGATAAAGGGGCGCAAAAATTCTCAGTCATAACATAAATAGGTCAAGGGGTTGGTGGTGCAGCATGGAAAATACAGCCAGTGATTCTGTAACATCTTCCTGTGTTGACAGATAGTAACTGCCCTAGTGGGGGTGAGGATTTAATAATGTGAGTAACTGTTGAACCACTGTGTTGTATACTTGAAACTAATATAAGATTATATATCAACTATACTTCAGTAAAAAAAAATGTTTTTAAAAAAAGAAATGTTCAGTCTATTTAAATTGCAATCCCTCTTGCAACAGTTCTCCTGATCCTCCTTGCCCTGCTCTGGTGAAAGAAACACACTTTGTAATTTACTTGTTAACTAGGTTTGCTGCCTATCTCCGCTGCTCGAATATAAGCTCTATGAGGGCACGGATTCTTTATTTAAATATATATTTTTGAATCCTGTATCTTAAATACATAATAGCTGCTCAAAAAATATTTATGCATTTAATAAAGTTTCTAAGCCACTGGTTTTTGAATCTCTCAATTGTCTGTATGGAGTAATGCTTAGTCCCAGTTGATTGTAAAACCATGGTATCCTGTGCTGCAGATGGTTTTGGTATGTCACCACTGTGTGGGTTGGGAGAAAATGTAATTATACAGAGGACTGTAACCAGCTGCTCCCCACGTCCAAGGAAATGAACAAAAAACTATGGACTTGGAGGGTTAAAGTTCTATATGGTCTTTCGGAGCTTGACATCTAACCTGAGCTCATTTTACTTTTTAAGGGATATTTTGAAAATGTCAGTGACAAAATAAGGTAAAAGATTTGATTAAAGGGCCCAACAATAATGCATTCATTTTTATAAAAAATATGAAAATTAAAAATTTGCACTTAAACAAAATGACATAACACTTAACTGAGTGTCATAATCAAGGGGAGGATTTCAGGTTGGCAAGGACAGCAAGGAGGAGATGACTGGTAAATGATTTGAGGCATCGTTATAGAAACTAAGCTCAGAATGAGGTTATACCAGAATGTTGCAGTTGCTAGTGGAAGGTAAACTGAACAACTTATCTTGAACAAGGAAAGGGAGTGAATATTTATTAAGCAAGTCTTCTGTTTCACATTAACTTAACATGTATTATTTTATATATGCCTTTCATAAGTTTTTTTTCTCTTTATCCTTAAAGTAGGTCCACATTTTAGCTCCTTCCATTGTATAAACAGAAAAACTGTGAATAAGAAAATTTAGTAAACTTATAGTCATACAACAAGAAAGTGCTGGATCCAAAATCTGGCTCAGGTTAATCTAAATCTCCTACTTTTCCCATTAAATCACCTCCAACAGAGAAAATTGAATCTGAGACTTTAGAAAACAAGCCCCTTCCTCTGGGTAAAGATGGTGGATTGCATATATGCAACAACTCTTTGTCAAAACCCAAACCTCTCTAAAACAATACTAATTTTTTTAAAAAAGGCATAAACAAGTGAGGACAAGAAAACGGGAAGGAAAATGAACCATAAAATTTGGGAAACTGCTAAGCACCTGGAAGAATGGTAATTGACTAAGCAGACCTTAGATAACTGAATTCCAAGCTGGCAATGGAGAAAGTCAAGTGACAAATTGATTTACATGGTTGAATCTACAAGGCTCAAGAATTAGAGCTGATACCTGTGTAAGTGCACGTTGGGTGGTCTGATCTTGAAGCACTCAGGTTCCCCAGATCCACATCCCGCCTCCACAGAGCTGTACGATGGCTCGCCCCTATCACATCCTGGAAGATCGAAGATATATTCTCTGGAGGTGGTGATACAGAAAGTCACTGGAGGATCCTAGGCACATTTGAGGACAGGATGCCACACTGACAGCAGGGGGAAAGAGCTAAAATTTGCATTCGCAATGTTGAAATCACTATCTTTTCCTACATACCTCATGGAAAGCTGGCAGTGAGGCTCATACCCGGTAGGAGAGGAATTTGGGCAACCATTCTCTGGGGCTCTGAGCAGCCATGGCTCTCCAAGAGGAAAGAACTAAAGACATTAACACCAGGATTCTTTACTGAAATAGCTTGCCTCATCACTCAGAACTGAAGCCTATGGCAAACCAGCCTGAACTGTGGTAAAATAAAAACATATTACATTTCTCATCTTAACTATTTTTAAGAGTATAATTCAGTAGCATTAAGTATATTCATCTTCTTGTACAATAGATCTATGGAAATGTTTCATCTTGCAAAACTGAAACTCTATAATCTTTGAAGAACAACTTCTCACTGCTTCTAACCCCCAACCCCTGGCAACCATATTTCTGTTTCTGAGTCTATTTTAGATGCTTCATAGAAGTGGAATCATATAGCATTGTCTTTTTTGTACCTGGTTTATTTCATTTACCATAATGTCCTCAAGGTTCATCCGTGTCAAAGCATCTAACAGAATTTTCTTCTTTTTTAAGTCTGAATAATATTCCAGTTTCTAATCCACTTTAAAAATAGTATAGAGATCCCATTAGTGCACACCCAGTTTCCCAATTATTAACATTCTACATTAGTATGGTATATTTGTCACAATTTATGAACTGATATTGATACATTATTACTAATCAAAGTCCAGTCTTCAATGTGTGCAGACAATGTACAATTAGCAGGCATCAGAAGAAAGTTTCCTGCATGAAAGAGGCAAAAATAAACATAAAATAGCAGATTATTCAGGGCTAAGGTAGCTTTACAAAAACTGTCAATTAAAATGTCACAAAACAGAAGATATCATACACAAAGGAAGAATAGGATGATTATCTTTTTAAAAAAGGAACACCAAAAACACAAACAAAACAAAAGGAAAAGTCCAAAGAATAGTGGAAATACCAAACTGAGGAAATTTCTTAGGGAGTGGAGAAAAAAGAAAGAAACAGATGGAAAATGAGAGAAATGAGATGAAATTAGGACAAGACAGAAAATCTAAAAATCCAAAATAATAGGAGTTCTAGATGAAAAGCACAGAGAAAATGAAGGAGAGGAAATCAATAAAATAATATACAAAAATTACCCCAAATGGAAGGGCATGAATTTTTTCAGTTCCCAGCAAATAGTTCCCAGCAAAATGGCACACTATCATGAGACCTCAGGACAGCAGGGATAGTAAGGACAGTACAAATTTTTAGAGAGAGAGAGAGAAAAAAAGATTTAGAAATTTGAATGATCAATATTGCAACAGCAATGCTGGAAGCTAGAAGACAATGGGGAAAAATGTCTTCAAAACTATGAAGAAAATGATCTCCAAGTTAAAATTCTATATACCCAGCTAATTTATTCATGAAGATATATAATGAATTAAAATTTGTGAGTACCAAGGCTCTACTTTATCCTTTCACTTGCTGGGTGCTATTAGAGAAATAAAGAAGACAGTCCCTTTTCTGTATTTCCTTTTGTGGTGTTGTTTTAAAATAAACTTTTACTTTCAGAATTGTTTCAGGTTTACAGAAAAATTTGAACAGTACAGAGGTCCCATTACTCCACACCCAGTTTCCCAATTATTAACATCCTACATTGGTATGGTACATTTGTCACAATTTATGAACCAATATTGATACATTATTGCTAACTGAAATCCATACTTTATTCAGATTTTCTTAATTTTTACCTATTGTCCTTTTTCTATTCTAGGATCCTATGTAGGATACCACATTACATTTAGACATCACATCTCCTTAGGTTTCTCTTGGCTGTGATGGTTTCATGAACTTTCATTGTTTTTGATGACCTTAACAGCTCTGAGGAGTACTTGATCAGGTGTTTTGTAGACTGACCCTCAACTGGGATTTGTGTGATGCTTTTCTTATGATTAGGCTGGGGTCATAGGTTTTTGGGAGGAGACCACAGAGGTGAAGTGCTTCTCTTATCACATCATATCATGGGACATAATATCACCATGACCTATCATTGTTAATGTTGACCGTAGTCACCTGTTTGAAGTAGTGTTTATCAGGTTTCTCCACTGTAAAGTTATCCTACCTTCTCTTTTTCTTACTGTACTTGTTACAAGGAAGTCATTATGTGTAGCTCACACTTATGGGGTGGAGCTATATTCCACCATCCTAAGGGTGGAGTGTCTATATAAATTATTTGGAATTCCTCTGCATGGTAGATTTATCTGTTCTCCCCTCATTTATTTATTTGATAGCTTTTTTATATCAGTTTGACTCATGGATATTTATTTCATACTTTGGGTTATAATCAATCCAATATTCTGTATTTGTTTTGTTGTGTATTTCTTTTTGAAACACTTATTTCAGGGCTATGTCACAAAGACAAAGAATCCTTTTTCTTCTAATCTTTAGCCTTTATCCTAGATCCCAGAGCAGATAAAATTGATGTACTGAAAAAAATGCTTTCCTACTTGTACACAAGTCACAGACTTTTATTAAAATAAAAGCAGTCAGCCTTCTCTGTTAGCAATGAAAATCACTCTACAGAAGGGCATGGGGCCTGTGGAACTCACAATCTGTTCACTTACTGTAACACCATTTCCCCTGAATCAGGTCTGAGATGAATTTATGTTGTAGTTAACCTGAGCTGCTGTGAAACTTGAGACATTAAAATGCTTCTTACTGTCCTGATTATCATTTGACTCACATTCCTGTCAAGCAGTATATATAAGAAAATGTGTTTTAATTTTTAAATGGTTTTATAGCAGAGAATATATTTTGGGTACATAGCACTTCTTCAGAGGCTTATAAATAACAATCCTCAAAAGGCTTAGATACTAAATTTTGAATATTTCTTTAAAAATATATTTGTGTGTTTTTTTTTGTATTTTCTAATTAATTTTTCCATCTGTGGTCTAATGGACTTAGACTTCACTCATATAAATTACTAAGGGCTCAAAATACTCACAACAAGTCATTCATCTTGGAAAAGTTAAACAGAAACAGTATAGAAGAATATCAGTGATAGAAGTAATTGTCTTATTCCTAACTTTCATGTGAATATTTCTGAGGTTTCATCATTAAGTATGAGGTTTTTCTATTGGTTGCTGGTAGAATTAACTTACCACATTGAAGCAATTTCCTTCTACTCCTTGCTTAATAAGACTTTTTAAAATTGAGAATTACTGTTAGATTTATCAAAATTTTTTCTCCTTTTATCTCTTAATATAGTAATTTGCATCACTAGATTTTCTAATGTTGACCAGTCTTGTACTCCTGGGGAAAATGTTAATTGGTTCATCTGACATAGAAATTACTTGTTCTTTGAGGATTTGGTAATGCTTTTTTTATAAAACCATCTTCGCCTTTTGCCTTTATTACAGAACAGATATTTTACTACTTGAAGAAATTTCTTCTATGTTTATTGATCCCATCTAGGTTTAATAAGTTTTCTTACATCAGTTTTGTTAGTTTATGTTTTCCTAGGTGGTTACCTATTATATCTAGATTTTCAAAGTTACTGGTATAAAGTTGTACCATATTATCTTAAAATTGGAAATAATATTCTTATATAGATTTTATATTCTCATTCTTGATCCTCTCCTTATGTTACTGTGTTTTCTTTTTCTTAAACTTACCCAAGTCTATTTTACTGGTCTTCTTCAGTAACCAGTTTTGTATTTACTTCATTTATTTGTTTGATTCCTACTATTCTTTATTAACAACGTAACACCAAGCATTAAAAAAGCTAATCCTTTGTGGAAGAAATTTTGACTAGAAATGCATTAGTGATGGAAAAGGAAGTCCAGACAAGTCCTGCTTGCCCAACCCCCACAAAAACAGAAGTTGCAGGTGGCTTACAGACTTTTCTTTTATTCTCAGTACAAGGGAAACTTTATTCTGCAGTGGTTTTCACAGATTTGCCAGTTTTCAAAATGCCTTAGGGTGCATCCCATGGGAATGTCAATGTTGTTGTCTTTAGCAAACTGACTTGGATGGAACTGGAATGACGCCATGTGTGGAAGATGACTGCTGTTCTAGTGATTACTGCGGACTTTATCATAATGCATACAATTATAAGGTGATAAGGAGATTGCGTGGTGGACAGGGGAGAATGCCCCTTGGGGCTTATATAGCAAAATAAGTTAATGATTTTGCACTAAAATTATGTGTCCATTTTGAGCCTACACCTAAAATGTATGAAGACTGGCTTCTTAGTAATATTTGAAAATAGCTGTACTAGTTCTGTTCTGCCTCTGGGGTCCTTTTATGATTATCCCTGAAGAAAAATTCAGTGAGGGAGAAAATGAAAATATTTGCATTTTGAATTAAGTTTTCCCATCATTTTCTATCTGCCTTGCTTTATTCTTATTTATATGCATTTGTGCAAACATTAAAGCCAGAATCGATTAGAACAATAATTTTGTGGCCCACCAAACATACTCCAAATCAACACCCTGCTCTGGAAAGTGGACATTTATCTCCCCAAGTCAGGCTAACACCTAATTGTCTCCACATTGTGAGAAGTGTAAAGGCCATCATGACAATGGGGCAGAAAGTTTAGCCAATTCAATTTATTTAACACCTCATAACACTCTGGAGTTTTTCTTCACTGCCCAGGCTTGTAAAATTTATTATTAACCTTTAATCCTTCCCCGTGCTTTCCTTAGAGTTTTAAAGTGAATGTAAAACAACAACTAGAGTCTATAAAAACATTTCCACTGCAGACATGCTGCCCTGCATGTACTGTCCAGGTTTGTCAGTGTCTTCGGGAGTCTGTTCCAAATGTCTGAGTCTTTTCAGACATTCCTAGATAGACTTTGGCTTTTCTATGTGAAAGAGATGTTAACAGCAAGTCAACATCTGTATGGATTATATTCCTTGTTCTGTCTTTGCTTTTTAAATATTTTTGTTATAAAGATAGTCACACAGTAACCAAAACCAAACGTTATTACTTTTGCCATAAACATAGTACATTCACATGGAAAAAACTTAAAACGTTAAAGAAAAAAATAAAAGGTAAGATTTCCCTGTTCTTCATCTCTGATTTTTGCTCCTGGATTTTTTTTTTCTTTTTTTAAGTGTGAGAAATGTGAATGTAGACTAAGAGTGCCACCGATTACTTCAGAAGAGTAGGCTATTATTTATAAAACCAAAGTTTTTAACTAGTCATCAGTGACCAGATTCTAGCAGCAGAACAGTCACCTGCAAATCAAACCAACCAAAACAAACACAAAAACTGGGAAAATCCCTATAAATCTGATTCCTAAGTGTCATTTCCAAAGGCAAAAATTAATGGCTTACTTCTCCGACCCTAATAAAGAATTAACAATGTACGTGTTACTCCAAGGGGGAAAATCCTTGCTCTTGGATGACACTGGACGATATAATTTATCATGCACACAGGGACAAAAGGCATAAACCAGAACAATCCTGATAAACTGGGACATGTGGTCATCTTATGTAGAACACTCTATTCAATTTCATTGATCATGTACTGCCTGGGACTGTTTGTTTCTTATACGTATAAGAAGTGTTGTTCCACGTTTAAACTCTCAGTTACTTATTAGCAAGTACCTTGACTTTTACGTTCTCTTTTAAAGATATCCAACAGAATGCAACAATATGCAACAGAATGCTCAGTAAGAATTGATTGCATATTAATAAGAATTGAATGATTAGCAAGAAATAGTAGTAAGAATTTGCTGCTTTTTTCTGTCTTGACTGAATAACAAAGACCTTACTGACTTCCAAGATTTTTTTACCCCTGCCTCCAGATTTTCAGAAGGCTTTTACCTGTGATTCTGTAGGTTGCTGGGTTTTGCAGTCTTTTTTTGAAGCCTCTGAAATGACATTGAGACACACAGAGGAGGCCTGCCTACCTGACTCTGGGAGGTCTCGATTGGCTACTAATTCTGTGGCCTGGCCTGGAATGTGCAGCAGCCTGTACCACTGAGTTAATTGATGGTCTCGGTATATTTTCAAAGTGGCTGGTTCTGTTCCTTCTGTTTCTCTTGGGATATAGTTATAGTATCTACTGTTTATTTTCTTGGCACTTAGGAGATATTCAATCCCAAACAAATTGACAAAACAGATTTAGAAGGACACAGGACAAGAAGGAACAATGGTGACTGTTGGGGGGAAAAAACCCATTAAAAGCCTCTTTGCTGATGGCAGTGCTTTTTTGCCCTGGAATTTTCTACTTACCTTATTAGGTTTGAAAACGATTCTGCACTCAGTCTCCCATCCCCTTCAAAGATGTGTAAGGCAGAGTCCCAGCCTGCTAGGAAGACTGTTGGAAAGACAAATGCTTGAGCAAATAAATTACCATACAGTATTATAAGAACACCGATAGACAGACTTGCGATTATTCCTGGAGACAGTGACAGCTCCCATTAGGGTGGGAGTGTGAATGGGGTATGAGTTCAGGGGGGGCAGATCCTAATCTGGGTTTTGAGAGATGAATAAATCCATTATGGAGCAGAGCAAAAAAGGATCATGAAAGACCTGTATCAGTTTAAAAACTCGTAACTGAAGTGTGCGTGATAGAAACTACTGTTGAAATGGATTTGTGTGGCTGGTTAAACTCTTTCACAGGGAAATGAAACTATGAGTGATCTCGTTATATACCACGTTTGTGTAAAAACTGATCCAAATGATATTTGAATGATGTCTTAATAACGACACTGTCATTTAATAATACATCTATGTAATTCACATAATTAAACATACATGTATGTAATTATATGAAATATATGTTTTTTATGACCCACAATTAGAATCTCTTTCTCCTAGGCATCTGTATTTTTAAAACTATTGTTTAGGTCTCTATAGAGAGGCCTTATTTTGCAATGAGGTAAAGTCTTCGAGGTGCCCTAAATTCATAAACCTGCGCCCAGAGATGATAACTTCCTCAGTGAAACATAAAACACATATGCTCAAGTAATTAGGGTATTGATGAGGTTAAAACATGCTTGAAATTCCCAAGCAAGGTCGTAAGTAGTTTTCCAGAGAACTGCTTGCCTAAGAAAGGTTATGCCAGTTCTCAGCCCAGCAGTGACGGCACCACCGGGTTCGATACCTGGTGACTAGCTTTGGCCCTTGCTTGTCGATACTAAGAACACATTGCTGAACTTGCAGCTTGGGGATACTGGGAGTTAGTAAATGATGGAAACAAGAGTTTTAATTTCCCTGGTTAAGATTTCTCTTCCTTCCTTGGGGTTGCTAGAACTAAACTTCCCATAATAGTTTGATTTTGGTTTATTCTCAAAGATCTGGGCCCAGTGGTAGGTTGTGTGGACAACTGACAGGTATAGCCAGTGCTTGGTGGATGTCACAGCTCTGGTCCATGGCAAGAAGTGAGTCTGGTCACCTTGGAGTGGGCTCATTCCCTTTGGTCAATTTTTTTAGCTTCACTGTATGTAATGGCTTTTTCTACAGAAGTCTACCAGGTTCTTCCTTTCTCTCACCCTTTACTTAGGGGAGAAGGAAGAGATGTACTGTAGTGCCACCCTGTGGGAACTGGTACTTGGGGGACCAGTGCAAGGAAATGCTGATACTCTGGCAACTACAATGGTTGTCAGTTAAAAGTCCTTCCTTTTTGACCCAGGAGTCTTTTTATCTTCTGCAGCACCCATGAAACGGTGGCAGGCAAACTTGTTACCTTGCAAGTTGGGTGAAATCCAGCTCTTCACAGTTCTCGACATTTCTGTTGTAAGCCTCTCTGTGGTCTGGTTTCTTTGCCGAACCATTAAACATGGCTCGTTGCTTTCCTCATCCTTCATCCTTTCCCTGGGTGATCTTATTTATCTCACGCTTGAAGTTCAAAATGATAGAGGATGCCTTCCATATCTGCATTTCTAGCCTCAATCTCCCCTCTGAGTTTTGGACTCATATATCCAACTCTGATGCATGGGGCACCTCAAACTTCACAGGTTTCATACTAACTACTTATACCACCCTGCCCCTCACCACCTTCCAGGTCTATCCCTCAGCTCATGGTATAGTCATTCACCTAGACACTTAAGCTAAGCGATGGTCCTTGACTTCTATTCTCCTCTCCACAACTCCCAATGATTTTATCACTAGTACTGCTGATTTTCCTTCTGAAATCACATTTGCTTCCACCTTTATTACCACTACTCCAGTGTAAGCCCTCATTACCTGTGTCTTGGGCCACAATAATAGTGTGTTAGTCAGAGGTCCTAAGAGAAACAGATATATATCTCAAATAGGACATAATAAATGGATAAACAGGTAGATTTTTCAAAGGAATTGGCTTATGTGATGGAGGCTGATAAGCCCCAAGTCTGCAAGGTGAGCAGGTGGTGTGGGAGAGCCGGGAAGAGCCAATATTTTAATTTTGATTTGAAGGCTGTCAGGCATGAAGAACCAGTGTTGCAGATAAAGTTCAAAGGCAGTTGGCTGCAGAATTCTCTCCTGCTCAAGGAAGGATTGAACTTTTTATTCTGTGCAGGCCTTCAAGAGATTGGACGGCACCCACCACATTATGGAGAGTTATCTGCTTTGCTCAAGTCCACTGATTGCAATGTTAATCTGTCCCAAAAACACCCTCATGGAAACTCCTAGAATAATGTTTGACCAATAATCTGGGCACTCTGTGGCCCCAGCCCCAAACTGACACATAAAATTAGCTATCACAAACAGCCTTCTAAGTGGTGTCTCTGTTTTCAATTTTGTTCTTTTATAATTCGTACTTCAAGGTCATCTACGTAAAAGTCAAACCAGACCACGTAACTTCCCTACTTAAAACCCTTCGGCGTTTCCATATTACCTCCAGAATAAAGTCCATACTCCTAAACTCGGCTAACACATAAGGATCTAGGATCTTGCTTTTGCCCATCTCTCTGCAAATTAATTTCCTGCCCCTCTGTCCCCATGCTGTGACACACTGTGTCCTGATCCCTTGGACACACTAAGCCCGGACCTCTGCTCGCTCTCTAGCCTTCTCTCCTCTCTTTGCACTTGGCCGATTCCCACTACCGACCGACATAACTCAGGGGAAAACCCCAGGAAGCTTCTTGGCTCGCCCTGATTTCCCAGGGCCCTCTCTTTTGAGCATAATATGCTTAACGTATTTCTACCATTGCTTTACTACACTATATGAGAAACAATTATTTGCCGGTCTCATCACAGGACTGACAAACAATCTCTTCTATATGGGAAGAGACTAGGTCATCTTTGTCTTTAAATAACCTCAGAGTCTGAATGGTGTCTGACATAGTATTGCTCTGTAAATATTGGTGGATCAATTGACTGCTTTTAAGTCCACAAACACTCTAAGAGGAAACAGAGATCTGCTTTGGTGAAAAAACAAAAAGCAAAATATAAATATAAATCCACCATGAAGTTTCAGATTCTTTTGGGAAAGTAACTTTAAACAACTAAGCAAATCAAGGGCTTCCTCCTGAGCATTAAAAATACCTGTAGGATCGGAGTCTGGCTGTGACTTTCTTCATCATTACCCGAAGGCCATTTACTTCTCTCTGAGACATCTGGGTGGGGTTTAGATTTTTAGGGAGGGATAAGCCTGAAAGCCCAGGACAGAGATCAGTGATTTCCGTCACACTAACAGGTAAGATCAGCTGACGCTTCAACAAAATTATTGTAATCATTATTATTGTCATTTTTGAATGATTTTAAGTGTTGGAGAATACCATAATGAGTCTTTTTTTTTTTTGTGGCTCGCACTTAATACACAGGCATTTTTGCTGCAGGGCAGTATTGAGTCCATACGCCACATTCTGGGCACCCGAAACCATGGCAACCATGATTTCTGATCGTTTGTAAGCAATTTCATTTGGGCTTAAACCTTCAGAGGCATTTTTTTTTTTTTGCCAGTTATTTCTGGAAATGATTTTAAAAACACTTTAACAGGCATAAATTTTTATTTTATTTTAGTGCTTTTCTTCTGAACCATTGTCTTCCCTTTTTTTCAGATTCTAGAGATAAAAGCAATTTACAGCCCTAAGGCTATCTGTGTGCTCCTGTGCCATGTACTTAGTCTTTGAAATCAGGCTCAAAGAATTCAGGGTATGGCAAGGGCAGGTATTACCTTTTCAAAAAAACCATAATGCTCCTTTCCCAGTTTAAGTTAACACCACGAAGGAATTCAAGTAATTTTAAATCCTAAAATGCAAACTGAGATAAAGACAGACAATTGTTGATGCTTTTAAGTGTGTGTGTCAGGAAGCAGTGTGGTGTCATTGATTTTCAAAGGTACTCACTATGGCGGGAAAATACATCTTCTGAACAAATACCGTTTTTATCCAATCTCCCTGTGGCTTTTCTGCGTACATTAGCTGAGTCATCCACAGATTATGAAGATTAGTATTACAAAATAACAGGGCAACTTTCAATCCTAAAATCTCAGTAACTAATGTCCTTCATAGACCTCCTGCAACTAGACGTTAGAAGCGTCTATCCAGAATGACTCAAGATAAATTCCCCACATTTGTCAAAACTTACGGATATATGGAAATTTTTCTTCTCTCCAACTTAAGGATGACAGTTGTTTTCTCTGAGTCAGTGGGTGGCGGAAGCGCTAAAAATTCTTGTTGATAAAATATTTACAGGCAATGTTTTCAAAGTTATAATTGTGATGGTAAACATACTTACACAAAATTTAATGAGGCCAAGTGGGAGTATAGTTAAAGATCTTAGAAATTTTGGCAAGTTACAATGGAGATTAAGATTCTAAGTCATTTTAAAATAGGGTTCAATAACCCATTATTTTTCAACACTTTTATGATTGAAATCGGGGAGTCATACAGATAATACAAATAATAAGATTATTTATGTAGACATTTGTTCGCTTGCCAGTACCTATAGAGCTGCTTTGTCTTTGTTCAGACTACATTCTTGACTAAATGTCACCATTTGCATTGTGATATATAAACTTTTGTTAGTTTGTTTGTGGCAGAAATATTTTTATAAATAGAAGAAATTTCAAAATATTTAATTTCTGTATGTAAACATCTAGTGGTACAGTTAGCCCCATTTCCTCAACAGTAGTTTGGTACTATGATAACGATTTGTAATAAGCAATAGAGAAGGGTTAAGAAATTAGGCAGACAATGCAAGGAGTCTTGGTTAGGGATCTCTTAGACAGTCCTCCAGGGGGCTGAGGCCTTTCTAAACAAACTCGGTTAAGAGTTAAGATTTTTCTTTTTTTGGTTTCCAGATCATCCCCTATATTGTAATAGAGGCCTGTAGACCTTAAATATAAAGTTGGCTGGTGCAAGTCACTTAAAATTCTTTGATTTTTGAAGCAAGATTTGTATGATTGGCTTTTAATCATGCATTTTCAAAGCCTCCTCCCCACCAACCTCTTAAGAAACTCAGCTTCTGTCTGCCTGACCATGTGCTTAGGGGAGCTGGCTTCCCTCAGTGTGTCTAGAATGTCTGCTTCCCTGCCCTCTCCTGATAAGTCAGCCTAAATGCAGCTGCCTTAGTGCGAGAGAGGCCTGGTGTTCTCAGTCTGAGCAGCTTTAGACAGTAAGATGCCTTGCATGTGCTGGGTCCAGCTCCTGGGAAGATTTACCTTCAGCTAGACTGATGATAAAGAGCCTAGCTTCCTGAGGATCCATGTCTACCAAGCTGCACCTACTCCCCCAGCTTCTCAACCATCATTACATCCTGCTTGGAATGTTGAGAAGGATCTATCTCCCCTCTTTGGCTAGAGGTACTGCTCCCTTCCTTTCCCATTGGGTTTGAGAAGCTGAGGGGAGGCATTAAATCCCGCTTGTCCTTTAAGCATGCCTTGTAAGTCTGTGTTCCTATGAAAAGGTATACTCCTTTAGGTAGAAAAAAACCCCTGCTTTGGCTTCACATTGGACCTAGAAAATTAGTCTTAAATCAGGCTAATCCCCCTGCCTGGTATGGTCATTGTGATCTCATCCTGTTCATTATCTAATTTCTGAGTCCTCTTCCTAAGGGGTCAGCTCTCTTCCTTACAATTTCTATGCATGACATGAGAAGTTACATGAATTGTACAAATTCGATGGGAAAAGAACAAGCCCCATTTCTTTAATAGAACCTAATTCCTTTTTAAGCCACGATACTCACTTGGCAGTGGAAAACAATCACGTCATGGTCATGTAGTCTAATCAACTATATTTAACATGTTTCTTTGTGTAAATATCCAGTCAGATTTACATCTGACTAGGTCTTCATGTAGCTGTTTGCATCTCCCTCTCCCAGTCTTCTCTTTTCCCTACTCATGGTCTTGCTTCTATCTCATGGGCTCTAAGTGCCATCATCTGGCAATGGAAGCAAGAGAAGGAATTTGTTTATGTGAGTGGAATATGGTATGGTAACATAAAGGCTGGTCCACTCCCTTAATCTCATTTCTTACCCATTTGCTAATGCATCCAGCTATTGATGTCTACGGTTGTCTCTAGATGTGGATGACCTCCAACATTGGCTCCTGTGTGTCACATTAGATGATCTTTGGTGTCCAACTGGTGCCTCTTATAGCGTATTACAGGGGATCCTATGGAGGCAACATTGCTTCCCTCCCCTTGGCGCTAACAGGCTGAATCATCTCAGTGGGTCCTTTCAAGTGCCCACTCTAGGTTCACAAGAAATCTAGGACTCCCCACTCCACCAGACTCGCTGTCCACTAAAGCGGAGGTAATGCTTGCCTAACCCTGTCTAATGTTCCTTCTCCTTCCTGCTGCTGATGCTTTTCCTGTGACCTACCAGGTGTGCTGCTGGGCCTTCTGCCTATCAGAGAAATGTCTGACATCCTCAAAGTCACCCTCCCACTTCTGGGGACATTATCCCAGGTACCCACTGTCCCCTAAAGATTACAGTAGGAAGTGGGGAGAGGGTTGTCCCAAATATGGTTTTACTCTTTTTCTCCAGTGTGATTCCCCAACTTGTTTATTTTGTACTCTGTAAGGGAAGGATAGGAGCAGAGAACAAATCTTTGTATCTTCTGACTGTTTTTATCTTACAACTAGATGGAGGTGCATTGAACAGTTTGTAACCTAGTCTTAATCTGTGTGTGTGTTTGAGTATTTGTTTTCTAAGTGGAGAGTTTTTGCTGGGAGAAGGGAAGCTGAAATTATGATTTCACGTCTCAATTTGCAGATTGATGGAAAGGAACCCTTAGGGAGAGAAAATTTGATGTTTAAGAGAGAAGAGCTTTGCTGGAGCAATTCCTCAAACAAGAATTGGGGATGCAAGATAATGCTTGATCTGCTGGCCTAGATCTTACATTTTGTTTTTTAGTTGAGGTTTCCTGCCTTGTTCATTGTTGCCCAATTACTGCTTTGGGCATTCTGGATAATGTAGCAGAGTGGAAGAGTTAAGTATCAGAGAAGAAATCAGAAGACTTGCAAGGTGCAAATTTGGACTTCCTAGGTTTTTCACAACAACTTTATATTGGGCTACATTCAACCAGGATAAAGCAATCAAAGCTTCCAGTAATCATGGTTAGGTTTATATACTGATTTGTTTTTTTTAAACAAAAATGCAAACTTCTCCTATAATGACAATTATTAGTACAGTTGACCCTTGAACAACCATATGAGTTTGAACTATGCAGGTCTACTTTATGTGGATTTTAAAAAATATATACATTGGAACATTTTTTTGGAGATTTGTGACAATTAAAAAACATTTTCCTTTCTGGAACTTACTTTATTGAAAGAATACAGTATGTAGTAAATATAACATACAAAATACATATTAATTGATGTTATTGGCAAGTCTTCCAATCAGCAGTAGCTTTAGGTTAGTTAAGGGGCAGTTACATTTGGGTGGACTCAAAATTTGTGTGTGTGGATTTTTGACTGCATGACAGCCAGTGTTCGAAACTCCCCATGTTGTTCAAGGGTCAACTGTATCTGAGTTGGGAAAGTAGTTGGGACATGGACTCAAGATAAGAATATAGGACCAGAAAGGTCAAAGTCAGAACAAGATTGAGTCTGACTTACTGAAACTTATGTTATTTTTAAGTCCAGTGAATTGTTATAACATCATTGATACTGAAGGATATTATCACAACTCCCTGAATTTGTAAATTACTCAGGAGTCTTTCCTATCTGGGATGAACATGATAAGCTAGGAGCGTCTGTGCTTTGCTTTCCAAGAATGGAGATAGTACTTGTTTTACAACTGTATAAAATTTAGTATAATTGAGTATGTAGGCAACTACTTGTAGAAAATACTGTTCTACAAAAATGATTTCATTCTGATCTCAGAAAGAAAGGGGTATGAATTCTCCTCAGACTTCAATTGCTGAATAAACAGAGTCCTTAATGGACTGTCTACACATATGAAGAGTCAGAAGTGTGTTTCTTTTAGTGGAGGGATGTGGTAGACCAGTAGGGCCGACACCAGAAGTTTAGGTAAACCCATCTGAGAAGGTCCAACAAAGAAAATGCAATGTTAGGAGATCTAGCAAGAGACAGAGATGTCCAAGTGGAATGAAAGAGAATGCAGGCAGGAAGCCCTGGTGGGGCTGGAGGTTGGAGACCAGAGGGCAGGGAAGATTGAGGCAGAGGCTGATATCAAAAGGGCCTGGCTAGGCCAGGTGTCCAGGGGGTAGGCAAGCCTGGCAGGTCTCACAGGTGGAAACAAAATGTTGGCTAGAAACCTGCAGAGAGGTTAGAAGTAAAAGGGTCAGAATCCAAGCAAACAGTAACCTTTATGGGGCATGAGAAGACAAAGATCATGAGCTCAAAACTTAGGATATTAAGCTCAAAACTTTCTGAGACAGGGACTGGCTATGGTCTTGGTATGATGGCGATAAATAGGTTTATGTGGCTAAAGCAAGGAATGTAGTCAAGGTATTCCAACATTCAGATCTCTAGAATGTTTCACACGTAAACGTGTGTGCTTGTATGCACACACATGGGCAAACAAGAGAGAGTAGTAAAACACTGCAGAGCAAAATGTTCACAGAACTTCTCCTACAAGTAGAAGGGAAGCATGGGCGATTTCTTTTTTTTTTCATTTTGTTTGTATACGCTTTCGGAATTGTCTACAATGAGCATGTATTATTTTAAACAATAGTAATATAAAAATGTTTAAATTGACTGTGGGTATTTTGTTCAGTGACTAGATGGGTGAGCCTGCCTAGAAGGGACACAGATGTAAAACCACATTATTGCAGGACACGTTGTCTTGGAACTGGGTAAATTTCCATATTCAATCTGTTTGCCTTTTATCTTCTAGTGGAGATTTCTTGATTGACTGGTAGGGAACAGTTACTTTCTTCCAAAACAGTCTTTTAGGCTGGGTCTATATGGGACAAAATGAAATAAGAGTTGGAAATTATTAAACTGAGGTGATTAATTGGAAGGATTCAAACTGAATAAATTAGGATTGGACCCCAATCCTTGTACCCAGCTGGATATGTTTTATTGGCCAATTGAGCCTGTAATGGGGTAACAGACTATGAAGAATGTTGAGCTTTTTTTTTAGTTCATTTTGCAAATGAGAAAAGCCTTAGGCAAATTTCCTTTTGTTCTTAATGCCAAAATATTTCACCATTTGCCCAACATAAAATATATTAGATAACAATTTTTAAACGACTGGACCAGTAAACCTCATAAAATTTAAAAATGTTTCCTCTCCCAAATATTTTCATTGACCCCAAGAATAAAAATGGAGCCAACGATATCAACAATGACAAGATAAACAAGTCGTATTCTCAGTTAAAGCTTTTAGTCATACCTCAGGAACTGGGTTATAAGAAATTAAAAATTTGGTTACATGAATGGAATTGACTATTCACATTCATTACACACACACATGCACACACACCCGCATGTCTATTAGAATTCTCTGGTCCAGTTGAAAAATCAGTTTGAATAGCAGTATAGTTTTAATCTGTTCTTGTTTGTGGGTCCTTTGAATTTTGGAAAGCCACATCTGTCCAGGACAACATTGGGATGGTTTGGCCATAGATTTGGATGTCAGAAAACTCACAGCTATGTCTTTAGTTAACGTATGTCCAGTTCACTGTCAGCTTCAATAGGTTCATACCACTCTTTCCCAAGAGCTAGGTGAATAAAGATCACAAGGAAGCCCACAGGAATATAATAATGCTAAATGGACCCCAAACGTGTTATTCCCCACATATGCACTAACTGAGGTTGTGCTATGGAATTTATCAGGACTCTGCTAATCATGCATCCTTTCTACTCTTGGCTAAAATGAAATAATGGACCTTGTGTAATACTGTCATTAACATGCTGTGAGCCCAGCGATAACTCCCATGCACAGATAGCCTCAGTGAGTAGTGACCCCTACGTGGGCAGCGGAGGTGCTCGTTTTTTTGATTCAGCTATTTGCTCTGTCATTAAGGCTTTGGATGAAATAATTCAGGCTGAATAGAATTTGGTTGTTAGGAGGACAGGTCTGGGATGATTACCCCAAACAGCAGCTCTCAATTAGTGTTTTCCCATCCTTTGTGCTCCAGTTAACAGATAACTCCGATGACACCAGCCCAGGGGAATAGACGTATCATTTTTTCCTAGTTGATCTTACCAACTGTCCTCTCCCATATATTCCCACAGACTTTCTTGCTTCCACACGGTAACTGTGAGACAGCCCTTAGTCAGCCTTCTTTTGTGGATGTGCTTGGAGACACTAAGGCCAGGCATCCCTTGCCCAGCTTAGTCTCGGCTTCCCTGTATCACTGTCACTCCTGTTGGTACTGGCGCATTGCCCAAGCCACAAGCTCTGTGCCTGGCACAGAGCATGAGGCACTGGGAGGGCTTCCTTAAACTTCCATTCCAAAGTGGGGTGTCCTTTCCTCTTCTTTTTCTTTGCAGATGATTAGGTTTGTTTGCAAGCTGCTTGAGCCTAGGATCCAAGATCTTCTGTGTGATCCTTATTTTTTTCTTCTAAGCAGCTGGTGAAACCTAAACAAGCTTGTCTTCGCACCTTCCCCATGTCCTCCTGCATTGGTCCAGTAAGGGCCCCCTCTCAGATTCCTTAACAACTGAATGCCTAGTTGAGCCGAGATGCCTCCAACAGGTTCTTGTGAGCTGCTGTGAGCTGCTGCCAGCTCACCACTGTTTATGAGTGTCTCATACTTTGCATTTTGCTCCTAATTATGGTCAGAAAATTCAGTGGCATCAGCAGTACAGAGGGGTACCTTGTTTAATGCAACAAAAGTGGCCCTGAAAGTTGCACCTGAAAAGAATATTTATTAACCGCTAGGGAGGTCATTATTTCACAGGAAACTGTAGTGAAGAGCTTAGTAAAGGGAAGATTTCATTTTTGCAAAATAAACTATGCCCCTGATTTATCTGATTTATACATTTGGAGTTTATGTTTCAGATTTTCTTTGAAGTAACATATGTCTATAAAAACTAAAAAAACCTTAACAGTTTTATAAGGGGCTGCAGTTTGAGCAGAACTCTGTCATGATTCTCTCGTTTTTTTCAGTGTTTCCTTCCCTTCAGATAGAAAGATGGTTGGTTTCTTTGGCAGCTTTGACAGGCCCCTAGGAGTCACATGCAAAGACAGTTGTCTTCTGCGCGAGAATCTGTGCTGTTCTGACTTCTGATTTTTTCACGAACTTTTCTCTGTTCCTTCAGTGGAGGCATAAGGAAGCAGGAATGCTGGGTTTGGGTCCCAGTTCTACCTTAGATGGCTGCATGATTGAACAAATCAGTCTGCCTTTTTGGGTTTCCTTTTTTATAATCAGTAAAAGGAGAACAGCAGGTTAATGATGGTTAAAGTCACAACTGGTGAAGCAATTAAAAAAAAAACAAAAACAAATTTTAGAGTCCATCTCTGAACACACCACCAAATCATGGATTGTTCTATTCATATTCTAATGCTGGCTACCAAGGACACAGGCATTGTGCTTTTTATGAAGGCAAGAAATGGCACAGAACTTTTGGGAAACATATTTAATAGAGCTAAATGATTCATGCCCAGTAGTGGCAAACTGCATTCTTGAGTAATGGTGGAATATATTTTCTCAGGTGATAGCTGAAATTCAGCTCTACTGGGGTTTAATTAAGGAATGCTGTCTGTAGTCATGAGCAATTCTGTGGAATAAAATCACTGAAGAAACAGAAATCTCCCAGAAAGCAATGCTGGTCTTTGGCATTTCAGGTATAATCTGGTCTAGTTAGTTTGGATTCTTAAATTTGGAGGAGATTCAAAGCTCCATTGAATGGACCAGGGGTGAATCCCAATGGCCTTGGCCTGTGGAAAGAACTAGAGAAGTTTATTTTGTGTCTGCATTGTTGGGTGAGTGCCCGAAACCAATTTTCTGCTGGAAACCATGTGTATCCTTCTGGCAACAAGCTGCTTGAGCAACGAGCTGTCACATTTCAATGCAAAAGCCTTTTGTTTGGCAATGAGATAATTTTAGTTCTTCTTCTATCAGGAATCTATTTAGAAATTCAGCATAAATGAATTTTGAGTATACTGGGCTCTTCACAGGGAGCTAAGTTCCAGAGCAAATCATAATGTGTTATTTTTCTACTTTCTCATTTGCTATGTTTTGATACAAGAAAAAGAACACCAAGAAAAACCTTGAAAGGTGGTTCCCAAAGCACAGGATGCGAGGAGTGCAGGGAGGCACCCTGTGGCTTCCATCCCTGGTCTCACCGATGGAGGTCAGAGAAGGATTTAGAAGCTGAGTCTGTGTATGTCAGTGGCTGAGGTTTTAATGGCACCTACTGGCTCTTGCACTAAATAAGCTTTATCAGCCTTCTCAGCTTTAAACATCTTAGACACGAAGACAAAACTAGGAGTATTATACAGGATGTGCTCAGATTCGAACTGTTCACAGGTTGATGAGGACTGACCATCCAATCCTGCTTATTTTTATCTTTACTTTTCCTAGTATAAATTGTCCATTTGTTCTTATATGCTACAAGAATGGTATTCAAGCACATTATCCTAATACTACTTTGTGATTCTGTATGGCTTATGCATGGAAAAACAGAGAAAATTACATGAGAAATTACACTGTTTTTGAGGTGGCTTAGATGCATGTCTTCTGACATAGAGCTTTGTGTACAATGTAATCTGGACAGAATCGTGCTGTTTTCCTTCCTTTCCGTGAAATTCTTATTCAGTTATCTTTACTTATTATGTACCAACAGGGACCAAACTGCAGCTTTTCCTTTATATTTCTTTATATTTGCTCTGTTCACCTAACCTTTCAATAACCCTTTTGAACTCAACAGAGCATGTAATTATTACACCATATAGAAACAGTTGGGGGAAACAAATGGCATAGTGTAATTTATGGAGGTTAGTCATCCAGAAAAATGTGGAAAGAATGTTCAATTTATTTAAAATATCTTAATACCATTGCTTTTTTTTTTACTTTCACTTGTGCACAAATTCTTTGTGTGTCACATGAAAAATTGTTAAACATATGCCTTTATAAAAATCCAGCAGAAGTTGTTTTAAAAATTAAAATGTTCTAATTTAAATGACAATATGAAGCCAGCAGAGTTGAATACATTTGTTTTCTTGGTTCAACTATGTGACTATGTGGCTATAACAAGGGTCAGAACATTTTCATTTGTTAGTGGCTCAAATAATTTCTCCCATTCTTCAATCTTAGAAAGATGTAAAGGTGAGATTCTGGCCTTAGAGAACATTAGCACAGAGAGAGAGAGAGTGTGTGTGTGTGTGTGTGTGTGTGTGGTGGTAGAATGGAAGTACTACTGACATTTTGTTTGTAATTTTATCTGAAAGTCTGACGTCTAGAATATAGGATTATAGTAGTGTAAAGATAATACACTCATATAGTCATACCTACCTAATGCACTCATACATACCTACATATGTATGTATATACACATGTATATGTATGCATGCCTTATAAATTTATAAATAATATACTAACATAGTTAATCTTGAAGTTAGGATTTTCAAAATAAGCAGAAGTAGGATGTCATATATGGGAAGTGTTGTTTTAAAGTATTTAATGTTTAGGTTATTTGGCTTCAGTTAAATCTGCATGCCCGATAATGGATCTCTCCCATCTTTTTGCTTAGGAGCTCTCAACACTGGATTCAACAGAATCATCAAGGGAACTTTAAAAAAATTCCAATGCCCAGACTCGATCTCTGGAGATTCTGATTTAATTGGTCTGGGAATGGGGCAGGGCACTGGTCATTTTTAAAAGCTCCCTTGATGAATCTAATGTGCAGTCAGGGTTGACAGCCACTGCTTTAGCCATGTGTTGACAGGCAATTTCTGGCGGTATCTAACCACGCCACGTGATGATCTTGAGTTCGCTGAGTTCTTTCCTGCCTCGTTGTGACTGTTGAAATCAGAGCTGCTGAGGTCTGCGAAAGGGTGCCATCTACAGCTTTAGGTAAAAAGAACCCAGAAAGGTCAGACAAAGGAAATGATGCAGGAGGGGCTAAGCAGTAGGTGAACTGCACACAAGATTATAATTATAAGCCTTGGTGGAATCAGAACTTGAACTTAGGTCTTCTGTGGTGACACGATGGAGAATGAGTCTCAGGAGTCAGACCACTGGCTTTGGAATGCTGGCTGCCGCATTAACTAGCTGGTTTAGTGACGATGGACATGTCATTTATTTGTCAGCCTAGTACAGATTTGGAGCTCCTCAGTTCTTGAGTCAGTTATGTTTGGGGAAGAAAAATGCAGCAGCAGTCTCATTCTTACGGGGCAGGTCTTAATTATGCAACCTCTTTTGGCCAAAGTGTTCATACCTATAAAAGAGAGATTATTACTCTTATGCCTACTTCCTAGGTTGAGAGGATTAAATTATGTTATAAATAAACAACCACTTGTGATAATGCCTCACACATAGTATCTCCTCACTGCCGGTGAGCTCTTGTTATTACTACTATTTTTGTTACTTGATTCCACGTCCTATTCTCTTTCTCACTCTACTAAGCCACTTACTCAGATTGTATATAGAAACCTCACTTTTATTTTTTTTCTCATGACCTGGACTCTTTTACTCCTAGGACTGGACATTAAATCATATTCTTTGCCTAAACACTTATCTGAATGATGGATTATTCTTCTATTTTCTTTGATAGTAGTTCCCTGGACGACTTCTGTTGCTTTTTCTTTTAAGCTATCTATAGATGTAGCAAATATATTTCTTATTGCTTACCTTTCTGTATGTACTTGAAATAAAAAAGAGTCTAAATGTAAATAGAATTAATACAGATTTACATGAGTGCTTTGAAAATGCAGCGCTTCCTGTACTAATATTTACTGTTCTATGGTACTTACTAAGTGCCAGGTATAATTTAAAATGTTTTACATAAAATACTTAAAAAACTTTTTATTATGGAAAAATTCCAAACACGAAAAGGAGTGCCTGTGTACATGAACTTCTACGCATTCATGATTCATTTTAAACTATTATTCCCTCACGGCCAGTTTTGTTTTGTCTGTACTGCTGCAACTCCACTACATTAATATCATAAACATTTTTCTCTAAGTAGTTCGGTATGCATCTTTTTAAAAAAGATACTTGCAATATCAGTATCACACGTAAATGTAACCCTTATAAAAACCATATGAGTTAAGTAGTATTAGTATCCCCATTTAAAGATGAAGAAATCAAGGCATGGAGAAGTGAAGTAACTTGCCCAAGATCACACAGCTAATAAGAAACGGAATGGGAGTTTGAAACCAAGTGGCCTGGCTAGGTAGTCTGTGTTCTTAACTACTTTGATGCACCTGCTAATTTAATGAAAAAAAATGCAATATATGATAATTTCTTCTCAATGCATGAGAGGTTTTGGCTTTTAGTGTTCTTAATGTCCTAAGCAGATGGGTGTTGTACTGGCCACCAATATCTCATTTTGCTGTCTGTAGTTGTATAGGCGTATGGTTTCAGACAGACCTGAGTTTAAATCCTGGCTGTATCACTTACTGGCTATGTGGTTTTGTGCCCATTACTTATCCTCTATAAGCACAGTACCTTTGTCTGTTATCTGATGATCTAACAATACCTACCTCTCGGAGTTGTTGTTAGTTGGTGTATGCAGAGTGGTTTGCACCGTGCCTGGCACATATTGGTACTTATGCACTATAATATGGGCACCTAAATTAGGCAATTAAGTATTTCTAGGAAAACAGGTGTTTATTTCCAAATGTTTAGGGTTTTTATGTATTTAAATGCTAATTTTCAGAAGTGGTTGTTTTTTTTCAAACCTTTGAAAACACATAGTGCATTTGGTTAAGATCGATTTTCTTGACTTGATTGGTTAGGCACCAGTCCCTTGAATGGTCAAGAAATGCCCTTATGAAGGCTTAGTGCACAACCAATTTAGAAATGCCTTCTAATTTACAGTTGGGAAGCTGCCAGCTTGTTAAATCAAAGTAAATGTTATAATATATTAACTCATATAAGCGAGGGAGCATCATTTTCAAGGAGTGATGTCTCTCCCTGGGAGCTACTTTAAAGTCATTCATCAGCATCCACCCTAAGAACACAGTGAAAATTCCCATGGAACGCACATGCACATTTTCTGTTGCCTGGCTTCTTCCTTGCCAGCCAGCAGCTGAAATCCACGCTGCAAACAATAGGATGAAGTGTTAAGATCAGGGGAATGCAAGTGTGTGTGTATGTGTGTGTGTGTGTGTAAGAGTCCCTGTGTGTGATTACTCTCTAAAATTAAATGTAAGTTATTTATTAATTACCTATTATTTGGGAATTTATGTGCATGCCTGTGTACCACTAATTTGGATAATCAAGGGCTGCTCAAACACTGGCTATTTTTTCTTTGCTCTGTAACATCTGATAATCAAGAAACTACTCCATTCCAGATTTAAAATTTTTTTTTCCCTTATCCATATTAGTTCTTTGGAGGATTCATATTGAACAATTCAACCTTGTCAAAGAAGAATCATGTTTTCCTAATATTATACTTAATTCTGTGCCCTGTTACTTCTAACCTATGTGATTTATATACCTTACACATTGTGTCAACAATGGCATTTCTTTTCTTGTTCCCAGTAGGCAAGAATACCACCTTGTAACCTTGGTCTTTCTCCTTTCTCTTCTTTGCTAGGTAAAAATGAAAGGGGTATTTTGATTGATAGGTAGCAGCTAACCTTGGCTTTCACCTTCAAGATATCCTTGGCACGATGCAGAAAACAAATGTTATTTTGCTCTATAAACGTTGTATTTGGGACTTTTCTTCACATGTCTTTTAAATTCCTGCCCCAAGGTTTGGAATCTCCTTCTCCATGGAAAGTGAGAATTGTGGAGGATGCTAAATCTTGGAAATTCTCTGCTGAAGCCAAGTTCTTGCCTCCAGCAGTATATACAGAGGGGAAATTAGGTTACTGGTTTTGCTATAGTCGTGTCAAGGTAATAACTCATGCTGTCTGATCAAACACCTGGCAGGGTTTGGATGACATGCCAACCTTTTTGAATTTTGCATTAACAATTTCTGAATGAAATAAAAACTCCACATTATATTCAGTTTAGGGAATTCAATCCTGGGTACAAAATCAGAAAACTGGGAATGGTTTGTTGCTTGGATGAGTTTGGTTTTGCACTTAGCAGATGCTTCATCTTATCTATCTATCAATCAACCATCTATTTAATCAGTCTATAGCTATCTTTCTACAATCACCTTTTTAATATATAACCTTTTCATATAATAAAAACCTTTTTAATAATATTAATTCTTATTATATTATTATAACCTTTATTGTATATTTATATTATATATTTTATTATATACTATATATATTTTATTGTTATATAAAAACCTTTAATATAAACCTTTTTATATAATAAAATGCATAGATTTTAAGTAGGATTCATTGACAACTGTATATATTAAGGTAACCAGCACCCTAACCAAGTTATAGAACATTTCTGTCCCCTGCCAATCTTTCCTCATGCCCTTTACAAGGTGATAAGCATCTTCAGAGACTGTCATTCTTAGATGAAGACACATCATCAAAACCCATTTGTAACTGTGTAGCTTTGACTAGCTTTACTTTAACAAAAGCAACATCCACTCTAATTACTTATTTAGAATGGATGTTAGAAACATGCAGGCACTAAAAGAGTTCCTATCTTGACTGGCAGTTCCGAGAGGAAGAGGGGAGAATGGGTGGAAATGAGTGGATATTGGGCAACAGTTTATATAAGTGCTGTCAGCTCAAGATGCTGGCATCGGCTTTCAGGGGCCTGGCTTTTTGTGGCATTAGCAAAAGCAATGAATTAGAGTTGGTATCTGCAATGAAGGACAGCAGGATAACCAGAGAGACAAATATCAGCTGTGGTAGAGGTCAGAGAGGCCTGCTGAACTCAACAAATGCAGGTTTGGTGTTGACCCCAAAGGCAGTTGCTAGAGGCAAAGGATGTTACAGGTACATGCTCGATAACAGAAAGCATAGGGAGGGTGTGCAGAGTGCACCAGTGGAGGTGCTAGTCCTTTCTTAAATCAAACAGTTCTGCCCAGGCAAGGCAAAGGTGGAACTTTAAGTGGTTGGCGTGGTAGGTCAGAGGCCGAGTCAAAGGCAAGGAGGTTGGTAATCCCAATTAAACAGGGTTTATTTTTGATGAGATAGGTCTGAGTTCTTTCCCTACCACATCTCTGTAGGTGTTTGATATTGTTCAGACAGCTCAATTATAGGATGTTGATGCCTTCACTGGCTCCATCAATCATCTGTAGTAAGGTTCAGGTTGTTTGCGAGCTGCAATGTGCTGATGAAGACGGCAGTTAGCTCTTTCATTATAAGATCGGTGGGATGGCAGCAGGGGAAGCACTAAAGCTATTTCTGATTTGAATTGACTGCACACAATTAGATCTGAAAAGAGTAGTTTGGAAGATGGAATAAGATAGAAATGTTGGTTTTGCCCACATGCCAGGCCTTACTTATTTTTTATCATCCCATTAATGCAACCTTGTTTCAATTGAATTTCATGCGACTTGGTCCAAAAGACATCTAACAAGTAAGGATACTCTGGAGAGTGGATTCAGAGCAGTTAAAATCACATAAGGAAATAGGGAGGAGAGAACAGTGGTTACTGTGGTTGAATTTTTCATCCAACTTCAGAACAATTTTTCAAAGCAAGAGGATTCTGGAGATGCCAGGACATTGGTTAAAGTCTCCAGCAGCAGTAGCGTATTGGTGTTTTCTGCCATACTGGCAGGGACAAATGCCAGCGATTCAGTTGGTCCAATGGGCTCTCCCTGCGATGACTGGATTTCCCTTTGTGGTTCTGTTTCACCAGAATTCAGTTTATTTATTTATTTATTTATTTATTTCATTTTTTAAAATTAATTAATTAATTAATTTACAATTTATTTTGGTATTATTAACCTACAATTACATGTGAAATATTATGGTGGTTAAACTACCCCTTCATCAGGTCCTCCCCACCAACCCCATTACAGTCACTGTCCATCAGCCTAGTGAGGTGCTACAGAATCACTACTTGTCTTCTCTGAGTTGTACAGCCCTTCCCATGCCCCCCCAACATTACGTCTGCTAATCGTAATGCCCTCTTATCCCTCCCTTCCCACCCATCTTCCCCAGTCCCTTTCCCTTTGGTAACTATTAGTCTGTTCTTGGGTTCTGTGAGTCTGCTGTTGCTTTGTTCCTTCAGTTTTTTTCTTTGTTCTTATACTCCACATATGAGTGAAATCATTTGATACTTGTCTTTTTCGGCTTGGCTTATTTCGCTGAGCATAATACCCTCTAGCTCCGTCCATGTTGTTGCAAACGGTAGGATTTGTTTTCTTCTTATGGCTGAATAATATTCCATTGTGTATATGTACCACATCTTCTTAATCCATTCATCTACTGATAGACACTTAGGTTACTTCCATTCTTGGCTATTGTGAATAGTGCTGCAATGAACATAGGGGTGCATCTGTCTTTTTGAAACTGGGCTGCTGCATTCTTAGGGTAAATTCCTAGGAGTGGGATTCCTGGGTCAAATGGTATTTCTATTTTGAGTTTTTTGAGGAACCTCCATACTGCTTTCCACAATGGTTGAACTAATTTGCATTCCCACCAGCAGTGTAGGAGGGTTTCCTTTTCTCCACATCCTCGCCAACATTTGTTGTTGTTAGTGTTTTGGATGTTGGCCATCCTCACTGGTGTGAGGTGATATCTCATTGTGGTTTTAATCTGCATTTCTCTGATGACCAGCGATGTGGAGCATCTTTTCATGTACCTGTTGGCCATCTGAATTTCTTCTTTAGAGAAGTGTCTATTCATGTCCTCTGCCCATTTCTTAATTGGATTATTTGCTTTCTGTTTGTTAAGGTGCGTGGGTTCTTTATATATTTTGGATGTCAACCCCTTATCAGATACATCATTTATGAATATATTTTCCCATACTGTAGGATGTCTTTTTGTTCTACTGATGGTGTCCTTTGCTGTACAGAAGCTTTTCAACTTGATATAGTCCCACTTGTTCATTTTTGCTTTTGTTTCCCTTGCCTGGGGAGATATGTTCATGAAGACGTCGCTCATGTTTATGTCCAAGAGATTTTTGCCTATGTTTTTTTCTAAGAGTTTTATGGTTTCATGACTTACATTCAGGTCTTTGATCCACCTTGAGTTTACCTTTGTGTATGAGGCTAGACAGTAGTCCAGTTTCATTCTCTTACATGTAGCTGTCCAGTTTTTCCAACACCAACTGCTGAAGAGGCTGTCATCTCCCCATTGTATATCCAAGGCTCCTTTATCAAATATTAATTGACTGCATATGTTTGGGTTAATGTTTGGATTTTCTATTCTGTTCCACTGGTCTGTGGGTCTGTTTTTGTGCCAGTACCAAATTGTCTTGATTACTGTGGCTTTGTAGTAGAGCTTGAAGTCAGGGAGCGTTATTCCCCCTGTTTGATTCCTCCTTCTCAGGATTGCTTTGGCTATTCGGGTCTTTTCTGGTTCCATATGAATTTTAGAATTATTTGTTCCAGTTCATTGAAGAAAGCTGTTGGTAGTTTGATAGGGATTGCATTGAATCTGTAGATTGCTTTAGGTAGTATAGCCATTTTGACAATATTTATTCTTCCTAGCCAAGAGCATGGGATGCATTTCCGTTTGTTAGTGTCCTCTTTAATTTCTCCTAGGAGTTTCTTGTAGTTTTCGGGGTACAGGTCTTTCACTTCCTTCATTAGGTTTATTCCTAGGTATTTTATTCTTTTTAATGCAATTGTGAATGGAATTGTTTTTCTGATTTCTCTTTCTGTTAGCTCATCATTAGTGTATAGGAAAGCAACACATTTCTGTGTGTTAATTTTGTATCCTGCAACTTTGCTGAATTCAGATATTAGTTCTAGTAGTTTTAGAGTGGAGTCTTTAGGGTTTTTTATGTACAGTATCATGTCATCTGCAAATAGTGACAATTTGACTTCTTCTTTACCAATCTGGATGCCTTGTACATCTTTGTTTTGTCTGATTGCCATGTCTAGGACCTCCAGTACTATGTTGAATAACAGTGGAGAGAGTGGGCATCCCTGTCTTGTTCCCGATCTTAGATGAAAAGCTTTCAGCTCCTCGCTGTTAAGTATGATGTTACCTGTGGGTTTGTCATATATGGCCTTTATGATGTTGAGGTACTTGCTGTCTATACCCATTTTGTTGAGAGTTTTAATCATGAGTGGATGCTGAATTTTGTCAAATGCTTTTTCATCATCTATGGAGATGATCATGTGGTTTTTGTTCTTCTTTTTATTGATGTGATGGATGATGTTGATGGATTTTCGAATGTTGTACCATCCTTGCATCCCTGGGATGAATCCCACTTGATCATGGTGTATGATCCTCTTTTTTTTTTTTTTTTTCATATTTGGTACATACTTTATTGTATTAGAAGTTTATTTCTTTAATATAGAAAAAAACTTACAAAAATTTTCCCTTTTCTCATTCTTGTTTCACTTGAAGTAATTTGAAATAAATACAGGTATGCCAATACAGAAGAACAAAATTAAAATTCTTCCCTAAAGCAAAAAAAAAATTTTTTTTGACGTGTAGTTGATATACAATTCTATTAAACCCAAAACACATTTAAATGAGAAGACTGCCATGGATCATTTGACTTGAGAAGAAATTATGGAGTAGTCTTTACCTCAATATGTTTGTCATTTGTGCTATTCTGTCAGTTTTCACTCTTAATTTTGAAAGCAGCAAGTGAAAGAAAGGCCCCATTAACAAAGTAGATTGCAGGAAATGGACAGGTTGACGTCAAGACACACTGGATTTCCCTAGGACTCTTCAAGCTGATACAGTGCATCATTTCCTCTGCCCTCAGGTCAGTGAATTCGGTCCTCTTTGCAAAGTCTGCACCACCAGCGCTACGTATGTCAGCAAGAAAATGGTTAAAATCCACATTCCAATTTTAAAGTCACAGGAGTATCATTAACCTTTGCAGAAGTTGTGCAGTGTTTCCAGGTGTCTGTAGATTCCTGACTTGTGAGAAACCGACTAGTTTTGTCACTTCTCAATGGAGCCAGGAGGCTCTCCTCCAGCATGGGAAAGTTTCATATTTATTTGTTTCCAGTCCCTTCTCCCACACTGGCAACTTGGCCAAAAAGGGCTCGTGGGTTTTTTTTTTTTTGTGTGTGTGTGTGTGTGTGTGTGTGTGGTTAGCTTCCGAAATGGCATCTCAGGATCTTATGCGTGCACACACACACACACACACACATAAAAGGCCTTACCTTATTCATGTAATAAAATAAATCAAAGCCGCCAATTACTTCTTCCCTGTGTAATTATTTTAGGAGTCAATTCCAAGGAATACCTTCACATTCTGCTTCCATTGCTTGAGAAAAATTACTTTAAATCCCAGTGAGTCA
>JAQQAC010010508.1:1339419-1400683 GCA_029783875.1 Phataginus tricuspis | reverse complement strand
GTCGATGGCTTGTCTCATTTCTGCATTGTCTTTCCTCACTTCCCTCACTTCCTCCCTCAGCTCTTGCACATTTTTCTGTAGATCCGTCAGTATGGCTATGACTTTTATTCTGAATTCTTTTTCTGGAAGACTGTGCATGTCCATTCCTTCAGCTTCTTTCTCTGGTGTGGTGTTTGTCTGAAGCTTTGTCTGTATTATATTCTTCTGTCTTCTCATGACTATAGAATTGGTTGTTGGTAGCAAGGAGAGATAAGAAAGGAGAGAAAAGAAAAAAAAAAGAAATTTCTACTAATAATAAAAAAGTAAAAGGAGAGAGAGAGAAAGGAAAAGAAAGAGAAAGAAAAAGCAGCAACACGTAAAAGAAAACAGCAGCAGCAGCAACAACAACAACAACAACAAACAACAACAACAACAACAAAAAACACCAAAACGCCCACCGGGGGTGGTTTCTGTGTGAATGCTGTAGGTGGCGCTATTGCTCCACTATTCCAGAGCCGTCGCCACGTCGCTCCACACGGCCCTTTAAAGCTGTGGCCGGGGTGAGAATGAATGGGAGGCTGTTGAAAGAGAGGGAAAGAAAAAAAGGAAAAGAAAGGGGAGAAAAAACAATAACAACAACAACAACAAAAAAGCCACTGAGAGTGGGTTCCGCGCGAGTGCTGTAGGTGGCGCTGTTGCTCCACTATTCCAGCGCCACTCTATAGTTCTGGCTGTGTTGGGAACGAATGGTAAGCTGTTGATCTCCGTGGGGGTCTCAATGGCGGGCACCCTTTCCCAGTTGCCAGCCACTGGGTCCAAAGCTCCTCAGGACTCCCAGCGTGCTGGGCTCAGTTTGCGGGGCTATCCGGCCCCTCTACTGAGCTCCTGTCTCTTTAAGACCGCTGAGGTAGAGCGCGTGCTTTTCTTCCCTTTTTTCTCCTGTCTTTTTCCTTCCCGGAGCCTGCCGCGGGCAACTTGCACGTTCCGGGCTGGGACCCTGTGCTCTCTGTCTCTCCTATCTCCGCTACACCGCAGGCTGTGTGTCGGCGCTCCCGGCGCAGACTTTCACTCCCTCCTGGCTCTGAATCCTCTCCTTCCGCTGGAGCGCTGGGGGAGGGGAGCGCTCGGTCCGCTCGCGGCTCCGTACCTTACCCGCCTTGCCGGGACTCCCGCCGGAGTGCTGGGGTGGAGGGGCGCTCTGGTCTCCCTGGATCGCGTTTCCGTCCCGCCTCGCCGGGTGCCGAGTCCTCTGTCCGGAGTGTCTGGCCGCCGGAGCTCTGGGGAGGGGGAGCACTCGGTCCCACCGGGTCGCCGCTCCGTATCCCGTCCGCCTCACCGGCTGCCAAGTTCTCACTGGTGTAGCTGTATGCTGTGCACTTTCCTCTGTATTCTGGTCTCTCTTTTAGGGATAGTTGTATTTGCTGTATTTTCGTGAATAAATATAATGTTGGGAGGAATTTTTCTGCTGGTCCGTTCACTACGCCATATTCCCGGAAGGCGTATGATCCTCTGATGTATTTTTGAATTCGGTTTGCTAATATTTTGTTGAGTATTTTTGCATCTACATTCATCAGGGATATAGGTCTGTAATTTACTTTTTTGGTGAGGTCTTTGCCTGGTTTTGGTATTAGAGTGATGCTGGCTTCATAGAAAGAGTTTGGAAGTATTCCCTCCTCTTCTATTTTTTGGAAAACTTTAAGGGGGATGGGTGTTATTTCTTTTCTATATGTCTGGTAGGATTCAGAGGTGAATCCATCAGGTCCGGGGGTTTTGTTCTTGGGTAGTTTTTTGATTACCGATTCAATTTCGTTGCTGGTGATTGGTCTGTTTAGTTTTTCTGTTTCTTGCTTGGTCAGTCTTGGAAGGTTGTATTTTTCTAAGAAATTGTCCATTTCTTCTATGTTTTGCAGCTTGTTAGCATATAGATGCTCATAGTATTCTCTTATAATTCTTTGTATTTCTGTGGGGTCCGTCGTTCTTTTTCCTTTCTCATTTCTGATTCTGTTTATGTGTGTAGATTCTCTTTTTCTCTTAATGAGTCTGGCTAGGGGTTTATCTATTTTGTTTATGTTTTCAAAGAACCAGCTCTTGGTTTCATTGATTTTTTCTATTGTTTTATTCTTCTCAAGTTTATTTATTTCTTCTCTGATCTTTATTATGTCCCTCCTTCTGGTGACTTTGGGCAGTTCATTGATTTTTATGTATGGTGTTCCTCCTACCTTCTCAGAAATAGAGTGGATGTACCTTTTACAGTGTACTAACGCATTCTTTGTCCATGTCACATGGTTCCTTATTGCTCTTTAAGTAAAGTAAATCATTCTTAAGTATGCATGTACTTTTTGCATAGACCGGTGGTACTTGAGTTACCAACTGTTTTGGGGTGTGTGTGTGAGTGTGTGTGTATTTTAATTTGCAGCACACTGATGTGTTTGATGGCTATATTCCTCCTTTGAACAAGCCTGTTATTTCACTTTTAGTACATGCTGATTCTCCTAAGACCCAGAGTTCTTAATTCATTTCCTGGGAAATAGGTTAAGAAAATCCTGAATTTATCAGGATCACAATTTTGAACAATTCAGGGAATTTTAGTTACCGTTTTTTCCTCAACCAGAGTACATTTCAATTAAACCAAAAAACAACCCAGTAACAGCATTTACACTTCTCCTTGCTGACTTCCTCATCAGCTTTTAAGTGTAATCCCTCCTCTTTCCCCCAGCTTTTGCAGACACTAGTTTTGTTCTCTCTCAATTTTCTCTGTTTTCATTCTTTAAATGTGGTTGGCTAACAATGACTTTAACTTTCCATCTTACAGCTATTAAAGACCCTGACCTCTTGATCCTAATAAAAGAGTTATGAACCATGCCCTGCTAAAATGACTTCACTCCCCCTCTCCCTTTGCCCCAATAAATTCCCTTGGTGGGTGATAAAACACTGGATTGAAGCAGACACATTTGGTCTCTGTTAAAGCTATTAATGGTGATTTCTCTGCCACAAACATTATACTTAGGGCAACCAGTGTTCCTCTTTTGGGTCCATGTTGGAATGTATTCTCAGTATTCCAAAACTCCTTTGGGGCCGGCAAATTATCCTCTCTTTGCAAGTGCAGTTATATATGACTCCATCCAGGAGAAGGTGTGCATAGGGAAGAAAAATAGCTCAGTGAGAAAACTACCTTTAATTAAACTACAACAAAAAAGTGTTTAACAAAGTACCATTTGCTTTCTTTTTGTCCACAATGCTTAGCTTCTTATAGTGAGAGATTCTAGAGATGGGATGGCAGTTGTCCAGAGGGCATGAGTGATTTTTGCTCTTTGCTATTTTGTTTCTGAAAGGGTACAAACTGGATGAACCATCTAAAGGCTCTGGGAAACAGACATCCATGTCTTTATTACTTTTTATTTTTGTTTATTTTTTATTGAAGTATACTTGATATACAATATTATATGGGTTTCAAGTATACAACATAGTGATGCAACAGTAATCTATATTATAAAATGCTCACCCCAACTAGTGTACTTACTGTCAACTAGAGCATTGACTGTCTGTTAATGTTACAGAATTGTTGACTGTATTTTCGATGCTGTACTGTCTCTGCTGTAACTAATTTATATGTGATTGAGATTTTGGTGCCTCGTTTTCCCCTTCACCTAATTCATGTCTTCATCCATGTCTGAGAATTTATTCTGAGATCCAGTATTCTCAATATTTCTCATAACACATTTTCTTCATTTATCCTCTTGATGATGATTATCTCAACTAAAGAAGTGTACAGTAAACCTCCAACGCTACCCCAGTCATTTCTCAGAGCATCAGGCTGTAATGCTGCTGGGGCTACATAAATATGTGAAGAACACGTTACTGAAGATCAGTGTGTTTTATTTACATCTTTGGAAGATCAGGATGATTACAGTTTGTCAGCTGGATGCTTGGTATGTGTCACCTCCTACAAGTTTCAGCTACCTTCTCCTTCTTCCTCCCTGTCTCCAGGTCTGCTGCTTTTTCTTTTTTCTCTTTTTGAAACCACCATTCAGAATAATGTCACTAATAGTATTGTTAAAACGGCAGTTTGCTTTACCTATTAAAATAAACTCTCAGGAATGTGGAGAAGTTCACTATTACTCTTTCAGGTGAGTTGCCATTTCTTCAGTTCCACATGCAAATTCCACGGTTTCAAGCTCTAGAAAACATCCCCAGAACAGACTCTCAGATTTCATGGAGGCAAGATATTTTTTCTTCTACTGTTTCAAGAAAATAATTTCTTTGTAGGAGTTACAGTGGAAGTGAGTGCCAAGAATCATATGGTAACTTTCTTCTCATTAGCTGTGAACGAAGTCTAATATGTGGGAGCTGATTTAAAAGAGAATATCAATTGGTTTCTGTTTATTCAGGGGAGAAATCGGTGTGAAAGTTGGATGATGCTTTATCCTAAAGCCATTTGGTACCCCTAGCACAATGCCTGGCAGTAAGTAGGCATTCAAATATTTGCTGAATTAAAATTTCTGTATTAAGAGTATCTATGAACCAGAGAAGCAAAAATAGGATTTTAAATATTAAGTTCCAATAGTGGTTGTTATAGAAGACAAAGTGATTTATGTTAATACATGTATATGCATTTAAAATGTTTATATACAGTTGGTGTATATTTAACATTATTCCTTCTATGCCTTGATCAGATGAAATTTCTTTGTTATATATCTTGATCTTTGGTCCTGTTGTTACTTTGGAACTGGCTCTCAGGATCTAAGTGTCCTGTATGTAAACATGTTGTATGTAAAAACTGGTTTGGAAGCCCTGATGTACTCTGTTGAAACTCAATTTTCTGAAGTGAAGTCTACGTTTGGCAAAAAAATCCTTCTTGGATAATAGGATTGTCTGTGCGCAGTTGAGACATAATTCATACAAGGTCGTTACATCATTCAAGTTAAATCTGGAGAAATAGAGAATAGTCTGAACCTCTAATCTGATAGAAAAATAACTACCAAGTTTGGTGAGATCTTATTCTAATCTAAGAAAATTATATTTGATTTGATTCAGTTTTATTTAATTCAACTCACTAAACCTTTGCTTTGTGTCAAACATTTGGTAAGTGCTAGGAAAACAAAGATGAATTAGGCAACTCATGCCCTCCAGGAGCTCATAGACTGTTGGGCAAATAAATGATTGCACTAGAATCTAACCTCTATTAGAGTAGAACTCTGCTTTGTTCACCTTTGTATTCCCAATGTCTAGAATGGTTTTTGGCACATAGTAGGTATCTTAATCTGCTCAGGATGACATTACTGTAGACTAGGTGGCTTAAACAACAGAAACTGAGCTATTCAAGGTTCTGGAGGCCGGGAAGCCCAAGTTAAAGGTGCCATCATATTCAGTGTCTGGCAAGGGCTTGCATCCTAGCTTGCAGACAGCTGCCTTCTTGCTGTGTGTTCACATGGCTTTTCCTTGGTGTGTGCTCATGGAGAGAGAGTAGGGGGCTCTTATGTCAACTTTCTTTTCTTAATAAGGGCACTAATATAATCCACCCTGATGACATCATTTAAACCTAGTTACCTTCCATCTCTAAGTACCATTATGTTGGAGATTAAGACTTAAACATATGAATTTTGGGGAGACATAAGCATTCAATCCATACAGTAGGTATGCAATTAATTATTTTTGGATATAAAAGAATGGATGGATTATTATCTTGGAGCAAGATTCTGATGACCTTGTAATTGCATGACAAATAGTCACTAGTAGGAAAATTGAGCATACACGCAACCAAACGCTGTCATTTATCTATAGAAGATCATAAAATTGCCATCCTTTTTGAGTCCTCGATTATACCCTGGTATGTTTGGATTGATTTGGATATAAACTTCACATCACCTAGTGTTGTCTCAGTGTCATCTTCCTCCATGGGACAAAATGTGAATTAATGATTCCTTTAAGAGAGCTAAGTCTTTGGGAATTCTCCTGCAAGCCCCGAATTCCCAGTTCTCTGTGTCATGACTGGAAGGAAAAGTCCACCTCATGGAAGCTGGATTAGATGGAAAAAATGATCTAGAAACTTTAGATCAACAGCATCTTGACAGGCCACAGATGACCAAGCCTATCCCATGGCTGCACCATCCAGAACAGGTGGGTCTCTGTGCCAGGAGAATGACCACAAATAGAACCTACAATAGCTGGTCTCCTATCTGATATGACTGGGTTTGGAAGGTGGTCACTTAATCAGCAAAGTCAGCAAAAAGTAGAGAGTCATAAAAAAGGATGCATAACTGACATAATTTATTTAAATGTACTTTAAAACAGGCATATTCATTTTTGTTCTTCAGTATTTTGATATGGGGTCAGGGCATTCTTTAAGAACTGTTTTGCTATCAGCATGAGAAATATCTTTCTGGGTACATCTCCACAGGCAAAGGAAACAAAACAAAAATAAACAAGTGGGACTACATCAAGTTAAAAAGCTTCTGCACAGCAAAGAAAACCCTCAACAAAACAAAAAGGGAGCCTACTGTATGGGAGAATGTATTTGCAAATGGTATATCCAAAAAGAGGCTAATATCCAAAATATATAAAGAACTCAAACACAGAAAACCAAAAAAACAAATAGTCTAAAAATGGGCAGAGGGCCTGGGTAAACATTTTTCTAAAGAAGAAAAATAGATGGCCAACAGGCACATAAAAAGATGCTCCACATTGCTAATCATCAGGAAAATGCAAATCAAAACCACAGTGAGGTATCACCTCACACCATTCAGAGTGGCTACTCTCTAAAAGATAAGAAATAACAAGTGTTGGCAAGGGTATGGAGAAAAGGGAACCCTCCTACACTGTTGGTGGGGAAGTAAATTGGTCCAGCCACTGTGGAAAACAATATGGAGTTTCCTTGAAAAACTAAAAATAGAAATACCATATGACCCAGCAATTCTACTTCTGGGAATTTGCCTGAAGAAATCAAAATTGCTAATTGGAAAAGATATATGTACCCCTATGTTCATTGCCGCATTATTTACAACATTGAAGATATGGAAGCAACCCAAATACCCACTGATAGATAAATGGGTAAAGAAAATGTAGTACATACACACTGGAATATTACTCAGCCATAAAAAAGAAGGAAACCTTGCTATTTGCGACAACATGGATGGACCTAGAGGCTATTGTGCTAAATGAAATTAGCCAGGCAGAGAAAGACAAGTACCATATGATTTCCTTTATTTGTGTAATCTAAAAAAAAACCCAAATGAACAAAAAGAAGTAAATCCATAAATATTGACAACAAACTGTTGGTTACCATAGGGAGGGGAGGGGGTGATGGGTAAAATAGCTGAAGGGGACAAAGAGTTACAAACTGGAAACTGTAAAATAAGTAGCCATAGGAATGGAAATACAACACAGAATATAACCAATAATACTGTAATATTTTGGTATGGTAATGGGGTATCTACACTTACTGTGGCAGGGTTTTAGTAATGTATATAATTATTCACTATGTTGCACATCTGAAATCGATATAATTAATATTGCACATCACCTTTGTTCCAATTTAAAAAGAGCTGTTCTGCTGATTGGAATACCCATATTTCTTACTTAAACCAAGTCCACAGTGCATCTTCCATGATTTCCGATGTCAGTGTCTTTAAATTAGAATGAGAACTTAAATACATTTGGAAAGCATTCTGAGAACAGAATGATTTTCTGCAGTTTAATGGTTATAAACCTCCTAATGCCTCACCACTTTGCCTCTATTGAATCCTTTCAGAACAATCATTTTTTTAATACTGGTATTTCATTGGTTTTCCCCAAGATTTCATACAATTATGGAATTGCAATAACAAGTACAAGTGTCACAAATAGAACAAACACAACTGATTCTCAGTAAGAATAAAACTCCACGGGTGGGAGCAGAAATTCACACTTCAGAGTATCCAATTAACTGTGAGTGGGGAAAAAGGTTTTGTAGATTTAGCACAAGTTTTGCCTCGAGTGGCCTGCAGAAGTTAGTGATGATCTACATTGTCTGACAACAAGAAGCAACATATAAGACTTTCAGGGGCCAAGGATGTGTAGCTCATACTTTTAACATAATATTAAAGTTATTTCAAGAAAATGTAAAGTACAGCTACTTAAGCTGACTTGCCAGCTCAAGAGGGATTTGTTTGTTTGTGCTGAGAGAAACAGAATAGTATGAAGAGTATTTGATGTGGAGTCGGAAAAGCTGGAGACATGTCTCAGCTCTGCCCCTCGCTAGCTGGGTGAGTGTGGGGTTCATTTGAGCCACCTCAGTGTGCCCATCTGGGTGCCTGAAAGTGGTGCCTGAAAAAAGATATAGAGTCAGCCCTTAGGGGTACAAAAAAGAACACTGTTGTGAGAGAACATTTTGGAGAAAAGCATCAGCAAATGTATTGCATTAGAGCGGTCAGTTGCAAGCAGTAGCCATTGACGATGAGTGATAAAGCAGAAACAAAAGTTTATCAATGGATGTGGGAGCAAATTATAGAATCCTTATACCAATCCAGAGGCAAATCTGCCAGAATAACATCCCGAGCTGTGCACCAGAACCGGTCTTCAGCTGCCATCAAGACACAGAGGCAAACATTTGTAGCACTTCTGTACTGAAAAATCACTTTTACCACCTGTGCTCATAGCACTGTTGCCAAGGACTCAACTTTGTAGCCACTGCTCCTTGCTGCCACTGTGTGTGTGTGTGTGTGTGTGTGTGTGCGTGTGTGTGTGTGTGAGTGTGTGAGTGAGTGAGAGAGAGAGAGAGGACTCTCTTTCCTTTCCTGCTTGCTTCCCTAGGCTCTAAGTCCAGTTCACTGTGGACAGGTCTCTTTTTTGATTGTTTACAAGCCTGAGCCTAGATAGAAATAATGCTAGCAAAGCAAATATTTTTTAGCTTTGATACTAAGTCCTTCAGGTAGAATGCACCAAACACATAAAGGGTCTAGATTCCAAGCCTCTGAAATGAATGTCAAATGTCTACCTAGGCACAAAACAACTGTGCCGAGGCCACGGTGAAGTGCAGGGATGCTGAAAGGTGTGTGCCTAAGTGAATATAAAGCGTCTAGAAAGGAGAATCAAGAAAACCTCTGTCCTCATTTTGGAAGGAGGCAAGCTACTGGATCTTCCAAAGTTTGAGGCATTTCTATCATGATGATAGCTGGTGACAGTTTACAATTATTCTCAAGGTAAAGAGAAGAATTGAGATGCATGTCCAGACCTTAATCAGAACTTTGTAAGGGTGATAAATAAGCACTTCTGTTTGCCTGCTGGAATGGAAATAGGAATAGAATGTATCCCTAATGGGATAATGGAGCAGTGCTACAGTGCTTTAATTTCCCAATTTTAGTAGGATTTAGGCAGCTGTGATTAACCTGACAAATCAAGGGGGGATGGTTTGAAGGGATCCAAACAGCTGAGCCAACCTGGCACTCCTGCCTCCTGTGTCCTTGAGGACCTCATCAGACAATGGCCTGGCTCCATTCTTGATGGAGATTCTCTGTTGGGCTTCCAAGGCGAGGTCCCAGTGATGCTGAACGCTGAAGTCAGCTCCAAGATTCTGGTGGCTGAGGTCCTCTAGTGTGCCCATAGAGGCTGTTTCTAATCCTACTTTGGAACAGACTGCAGTGGGACGATTTCGTTCAGAGATAACCAGCCAGCAGTTACTGTACCCAAGGTGGCTTTTGGATTATCAACCATTTATATATATAGCAAATATTTGTTGAACACCCATGGTGTTCAAGGTTCAGGGTTAGTACCTTAGGGGTTGGAGAGAGAAGAGGAAGGCACAGCTCTGACCTCAGGAAGGCGAAAGGACAGGACAGTGCATGGATCGCTCATTGGAAGAGACTCTTGTATGTTAGTATAACATAAGAGAGTTTCCATTTTCACTGTGGGCTGCTCTGGACTGTGAAAGTCATTCCTCCTCAGGGAGCTGGTGAGGTCTGTGGGTCAGCTGATGAGCCCTGGACCTGTTCGGCATTTTTTAGCAAGGGTAGAGGAAGCTCCCAAACCTCAGCTCAGCCTTCTGGAATTAGCTGCAGCCAACTCCCAAATCTCTGGGTGTAAGCACCAGGTCTGCTCGGGACGGCCTGCTGCAAGGGTCTTGTAGTTGCCAGTTTAAGGTTAAAATAGTACTCTTTAAGCACACATAATGTAGGTGGGGGTGGGGGCACGGGGAAGGCAGTACAGCACAGAGAAGACAAGTAGTGACTCTATAGCATCTCACTACACTGATGGGCAGTGACTGCAATGGGGTGTGTGGTGGGGACTTGATAATAGGGGGGAATCTAGTAACCACAATGTTGCTCATGTTAAACCTGAGCATAAGATTGTATATTAATGATACCTTAATAAAAAAAATAATACTCTATATGTTTCAACTTCTGCCAGCCTAACTCCTTTGCAGCTTATTTTGCCTTGTTGAAACCTATGGAGAAATGGGCTCAGGTGGTGCAAATAATTCCAGTGAAGTCAAGTTTCTATTTCAACTGCTTTGTATGTAAGACTTGCTCCTAAAAGAAGGAACTGTTTTCCTCGGGTCCTGCCAAATCTTTTATTGTAAAAACAAGAAAGTCTATCCCCTCTCTTTCTACTGTTGGAAACAAAAGCTTTGATGCCATCAAGACTGATTCTAGACACAGGACTTAGGATGGGGAACAGATCCTTCAACAGTGAAAATTCTTGAGCAAAAATGTTGGGGGCTTTTATGGAAAAGGTGCAGGCAGTGCATGAGGCAGGGTGTCAGTATGGTGCTCAGTGTGGGATGAAACCCCTGGCTTCTCATATGGTGTTTGCAAGTACCAGCTAATGCCCCTCTAGTGCTTCTCTGCTGAGCACAGTTCTAAGTGTGTCCCCACATTTGAAATCAATGACAGATTCTACGAGACTGATTCTGTTATCATCCCTCTCATATTAAGATGAAAAGACTAGGGTGCAGAGAGGTTATGCACTTGCTCAGGTTCATGCAAGTAAATGTAAGAGCTGGGCATTAACCCCAGGGGGTGCCTCTTTAACCACTGTGCCAGCCTTGGGTTTGGGAGACAGTTTTTCTTGAAAATGGGGGTGACACAACCATTGGACGTGAATCTCTGCTGCAGTGGGCCACAAAATCTGTTCTATCATGACCCAGGTGTATTGCCTTTTGGTTTCTATATACAGAAATCAATGGCCCTGAATAGTAGGAGAGGAGATGGATATAAAAGGATCAAGAACCAGTGTGTTATTCCCCTTTCCTTCCTACCCTGGTCATTCTCAAATTAGGCTGTAAGTTTGTGGAGGTCAAGAATGATGTCTTACCCAGTTCTGCAGCCCTTCATTAGCCAGTGCAATGCCCTGGCATGTACTGTGTCATGGGAATGACTGAACCTCCTTGCTGGAGTCCTGCCTACCTGTGGAGGATGGGGCCTTGGGCTGCGGTAGGGATATTTGATGAGAATACTCTTATTCATAAATGTACTCACCAATCTCTAGCTCTTCGGACATCACTGGTGACATCGATATTTCATACTAATGATTTGGTGGAATACGCAGTTCTTGCAGAAGAAGAAGGGTGCTTGCTTGCTTTATGACCCTGTCTGGTGATCCTGTGCCTCAACTGAAGATTCCCAGGACGGTCCTGACATTCTCAGTTGGAGTGAGAGCTGAGGTGTGTGGTGGGGGTGCTCTATTCAAATACAATGGTGGAGCCCACATTGGTAAATGAACTCTTCCTTTATCTTTCCTAATGTAATGCCAATTTTATGGGGTGAGGAAGATTACATACCAGCAAAAAATGATTACCTTTCTGAATGACTAGATGTGGTCATTTCCAAAGTGCCAGCCAATGTGGTTTAAGTTGGTTTCATGGCAAGTTTTCAGTTTCTAATATGGGTACTCCCCCTTTTTCCTTTGTTATTCTTTCTGTCTGGAACAATGACATGAGGCTGAGGATGCAGCATCTATCTTTTCACAATGAAACAATAAGCAGGAAGACTAGATCCAACGTGCAAGGGATGGCAGAGCAGGAAGTAAGAGTCTGGGTCATTGACAGCATACCTGAAGGGCAGCAACTCTGTACTGCTTCCATTCAGCTTTCTTACCATGTGTAAAACAAACCTTCTGGTTAAGACATCTATAAATCAAGTTTTTGGGTTACATTTAGATGAATGCAATCCTCACTGATCCAAGTGGCATCTTCAGATCTTGAGATTAGTAACATGTTGAAGACTGAAGGAGAAGCTAGCGGTAATCATCGTTCAGTGTGTGTGGAATCAGTAACCTGCCAAAGTAGCACATTTAAGAGAGTTGTTGTAAAGGTGCTTTTTAAGTGATAGAATAGCATGTTTTCAGATGATTTCATCAAGAAGTCTTGAATCAAAGCACAAGTAGTATACTTTAAGTTTTTGAAAGTTATAACATGAGCTCTAGCTGTCCCAGCTATGTATCAGCTGTAGCCGGTAAAGAAGTCTTGGTTTGGACAGTAAAAAATTAGTGAGTTCACTATTGTTCAGGGAGGGATGGACTTTAGTTCTCAACACCGATACTAGTTATGCAGACAAATATATCCATCAGGCAAGGGTGAGTCATTCATCATTCAGTCCCAGGTGTGGGCCTGGGACCAGTAATGTCACCGTCACCGGGGAAGTTTATAAATGCAAATTCTTGGGTCTTGTTACAGCCCCACTGATTTGGAAATGCTGGGGGTGAGGCCCAGCAGTCTGTTTAACAAGCCCTCTAGGTGATTCCCATGCAAGCTAAAGAGTGAGAAGCTGCTTTAAATTATTTTCCATATTTGAGATTCATTTCCATACATTAGGCTAACCAGACGGCTTCTCCCCTAGTTCTAGGGTCATTAACATCTCTCTGATTTGTGACTTGGCCTCCTGGCGACCATCTCCAGAGGGAATATCCTGTGATGGTAAATTAAGAAGTTGGCATTCTGCTTCCTAAATCATTGTCACGTAAGATGTAGTCCCTTTCCCAGGAGCCCTGTGTGAACCACTAATATCATGTTTCTAGACTTGAGTTAATCTGTTTTACTGAGAGGAGGTCAGTTGAAGCAGCTGACCTCTCTTTATTAATCTTTACTATACCAAGGGCACTTAAAGTCATACTAAATGTTTTTTAATTTAAAAAGACTTCTCAAAGCTAAAAAATGGGATTTTCCACCAGTAATCCAGAATGTGAACAATCCAGCATTAGCTAACCAGCTGTTGACTGAATAGCAAGAGGAAAAACATAGGAAATAGGTCTTTCTGGCTAGCTAAGATGATTTGCTTCTTCAAACACTTTATAAAATGTTAACTGTACAATTAAATTCTAGACACACAAGAAAGGTAAATAATATATGGGAAGCTTTGTTTGTGTATTTACTTACACTGAAAGCTGTCAAAATTAATGACCTGTATCTTCCCTCATAAAAAGTCCTTAAAATGAAATGTACCTACATTTAAATTAAGTCTGATTTGAATTATTTTGGAAGGGAATGTCTTTAGTCTTCCCTGCTTCATGATTTTATTTTAATTCTTTGTCCAGAATATGGAAGCATGTACACACAAAAGAGGGATTTGATGTTAGCACAGCTTCGGTTAGAAAAGAACAAATGCCTGGATGAGACCCACAGACAGTATGAGTTGATTGACCTTTTGATTGAAATGCACGACTTTTAGGAATAAAGTTAATTTCTCATTTTTATCGTATGAATTTTTTCTGGTGTATGTTTATGGGTACTTTTAGGTGTGGCGAGCTGTGTAGGAATAATATGAATCAGCTAAAAATAGAGTAGTACTAATTAAATATATATTGAATCTTTATTATAACAATCTGCTATACCTGTAGCACAATCTGTAGCACAAATACAAGTGGATCTCTTTAATATGGCACGGCTACAAATACATTAGTAAACTTGCCTTTTACCCTTTTCCTAGAATCTGGAAACCTATTATTTTATGGAGGATTCAAAGACTTTATGTCAAAGAGTGTAGTAGTGTATATCATAAATGATGCACTACTGTTCAGCTGGTAAGTACCAGTAGGGTCTGGGTGCACACACTGTGTCCATCATTAATATTTTAACTATCACTCCTGAGAAAGCACAACCCTGAATAGTGTACAGCAGAGAAAGCATGGCTAAGAAAAGTGAGTGAAGGTCCCAGAATCTGAAAATATTTAAAGTTCTGGACAAGTCCAGATAGGACACAACAGTCTGATTTGATGCTGGGAGTCCCGATAATGGAAAAATGGTGTTTGGAGTAAGGAGGAGAGAAAAACATTAAGTGGGGGCAGTGGGTAGAGGTAGACTAAAGATTTAATTTAAAGAATACTAGGGAGTGAGGGGAAGCAGAGATGCTGAGAGAATCAAGGTAACCCCAAATGGGTGTCTCCAGTTTGATTGACCCATCTGCTGGGTCACATGTGTGCCCTGCATATATTCCCATTTCTAGTTGTCCTCCTTCATTGCTGTACCTCCTGTTTTATGGAGACCTTCTGTTGGATGGTGATAATAAGGTTTTAGATCTAATACTCAAACTAGTCAGCTGTGAAAGCATTTATGCCACAGGGCCCAGTTCCAGGCAGGTTGACTTTGATGCTCAATCATAAAGGTACTTCTGAGTCTACCTTCTTTTGACCTTAAGAAAATAAATACCCAGAGAAGAAAATCTGGGGCAGTGATTTACTCAACGTCTGCAGACGGAACAATGACACATTGATTGGTTTGCTGAGCAAGGCGGCTCTATAGACATCAACCCTGGTGCTGCCCTCCCAGCAGTGCTGAAGTGCTATAGTTCTTCCTCCAGCAGCTCTCATAACTCAGAAACCAAAGGATAGTCTAACCTCTTATTTGCCAGTTCAGTGAAAATACCTCCGTTCTGTTTTACGGTATGGAGCAAGATCAGCTTTCGGAGTGAAAATTACAGATTCACAATCCAGTGATTTGCACTCTGCTCTGCAGGGCCTGGCATGGACTGCAGTAGGGAATGAGGTGAGCCCTAATTTGGGAAGGGGCTTACCACTCTTCCCTTTGGAGCAGCTCTGTCTTTTCCTGCTTTATAATTTGGTTTCCAATATGATTTTGTCTGATGACAATGTTCCTATGTTAAAAGTACAGTGTGAAAATCTTGATGCAATGATTACTTGTTTTACACAAGGATTTCTCGAGCATGTGAAGTGATTAAAGTAAAGGCTCACAGAGTATCTGGAACCACTACTTTTCTGAGATGCTTGGATTATGTTGTGAAGTCTATCTTTGATGGCCAGGTGTTTCCTGTCATCATCCTCCACTATTTTTTTCCCCGAGGGCTCTGCTCCATAGAGATCCACATAATTCAGCCAACTTGGGTCCTCTCTCTGATGTGGGCCCACAAGTCTGTGAGTTTGGCCTTTCAAGTACGCATACACCCCATGTTCTTTATAGGAGGTCTGTGGGCTCCATGCACATCAAAGGATATGACTGGATGGAAAGTGGTGAGTGCCATCGAATTCCTCAGGTTGGATGTTTGTGGGCCGTAGCTCCAACTCTTCTGGGACACACAGACACACACACGTGCCCAGGTACATATATGTGCAATTATTAGCTCCTTTGAATCTTCAAAATATCTTCTCCCTACTGGATATATCCCTCTGAAGCTCCCACCTTCAATTTGGGTATGTGGTAGATGATGGGTCACTTCTGTGTGCAGATTTAGCTAAAGAAATCGATAAGCTTCTTTTTCCTACTCTTCTAATTCAAAGACTTGTTGTTTTTTCCTGTTATATAACCCAAAGCCAGTGGGCTAAGGCAGAATCAGCTGTCACTGCCTTGAGAGTATTTAATATCACCTGCTCACTGTTTTGATGTGTCCCTTGGTCCCATACACTAACTGGATCAAGACAATGCCAAAGAAATGACTGAAAAATGAAAAATCCAATCTGCTGGGTGCTTTGCCTAACAAACACCAAGTCGATTTATTGTTTGTTGAATGCACACATAGTCTTTGTCAGTCTTCACAATGATGAGCTTGGTTTACTTCACTTCCAAGTAGGTGATAAGAAAAACACAGTACTTCAGAATTAACAACGATGGGAAAAACTCTTTCAGGGACTAGATCCTCTAACTGCCAAAGGAACAACTTGAAATCTGTATTAGACTTCTCTAGAAATAAGAAGTGCTAATGAGTACATCAACTTGGTAGTTATTTTGAATATGTCCAAGATGAGGAAGTTTTTACTTTGCTTGACAGGGAAATAAAGACAGTGAATAGATTATTCAATGGACGGCTGATGTGACTTCGCATCCATACTGGCAGGTGCACTGTGCTCCAATATACATGATAATAGCTTAAATGTAAATAAGGTTAATGAATTTTAATATTCCTCTGAATTGTGTATTCATACTTGCATTTGCATAGTGACTTATTTCTCAAGTCCTTTTGTAAATATTGTAATGAAATAAACATAAGAGGCAAGCACAAAAGAGTGCATACAATTAGCTCAGCAGACAGCCCTCCATGAAGGCAAATTGGACTCGTATCACAGGATCCCAGACGTCAGGGATGGATGCATCCCTTAAGTAAACCAGTTGATCCTTTTTTTCTAGTGGGGAATTACTCTGTGTAGGAGATTTTCAAAAAGTAGCTTGGCTTAACTTTCTGTGCCTCAAGTGACAAGGTTTCTGAACTTGCCTTCAATAGACTATTTTCCATGCTTCCCTCTGAAGTGGTTGGGTCCGGGGGATGTGGTGTAAGGCATGAAGGAGAGCAGAGATGCCTTCCCAAGCCACCTTGGGGTGAACACTGTCAGTGCAAGAGGGGCAGCCTCTCGCCACTGGGCACTCTCAGGCCTCAAAGTTAACTTGGGGAGCTCTGTAGCACAAAGCAAGACTTACTTTCCTTAACACAGTTTTCACTTTTTCTATTGCCAATTTTGAAAAATAATAATGAAAAACAAAAACAAAAACAAAAGCAATTACTCTTCCCACTCACCACTGTCCTGGCAAAGGTAAGCCACATTGGTCTTAACTCTTGCTGATTAAGAATGCTGTTTATATTTAAGGTAGTTACTGATGGTTATATTTTTTAACCTCTTCTTTACTCCCCAAACCATTACACACAGTGACAACACTTGAAATTTCTGCTCCTCGTTGAATGCACGGTCTCCTTTCATGCCTTGGTATCTGCACTCTGCTATTGCAGGACAGCGGCATGGCTGCTGTGGCCATAGTGAGGGCCCAGGTGTTAGGATCAGGACACGCGCACTCAACTCCTGTGCACAGCGGGAACATTGATAATAGCTACGTCATAGGTTTGTTGAGTGGGCTAAATGAGTTACTACATGTAAAATGTTGGAAGAATACCTGGTTTTGCTAAGTGCTTACGAGCTTAACTCTCACTAGTCTCTCTGCTTTAATGCCCTCTTTCCTCCTTTATAAAAAAACTCTTCCGCATTTGGGTCAAACGTTGCTAGTCCACTTTCCCAGCTTCTAATTCAAGGCAGAGTTAATTGCTTGTTTCTGTTGTTTCCCTGACACTTTTCACATATTTTTACTATTGCGTAGTATTTGCCAAGGTGTATTCAATTTAGTCCCCAAATATTTCTCTTATTCCCCAGCTATAAATTCCTTGAGGGTTTGGCCATATTTTATTCATCTATTTATCATCCCTCAGCACCCAAAACAAGCCCTGGCTAGAGTAGGTGCTTGATATTTATTTGTTGAATTAAATATAAGTAATGTATAAGCATTCATTTTTTGAATATCTCTGGCTGAGCACTTTCTGCATCCCAGTGTGGCTCTGGGTGTGTGTGTGGATAACAAGAGTGTTTACTGCTCTCTGTTGACTGCAGGACCTGAGTCATCTGTGAGTGTAATTGTGCTTTATTAAAAAAGGCCAAGATGGGGGGATGGAGTCCGAGGGGCCTGGGATTCTGCTCTTCATTTGGCAACTGAAGTCCACATTTGTGAGATCTCTGGCTGCCCATTTATTTTTAAAAGCCAATTCGCATATTACGAGTCTGTGTCCCTTGCAGTTACGATGTACGTGTGGGATGCTGGGCTTCCAATGAGACATCCCAGAGCGAGGTTTGGTTTGAAAGAGCTTGAGGACAAAGGGCAGTGCTGATGTCCATTCTCTGGTCTGCATGGCTCTGGAGGCAGCTAATTCTCAGGTGTGGCAGAGGTGAAAAGAAGTGGCATTTGTACTGGAGGTGGCAGCATGTGTAGTAAAGTCAGATCCTGGAATTAATTCATGGAGATTGTAGCGGCGTCCTTCTTAGGCTAGTTGTATGGCATCATTTGGGGCATTTGCCTACAAGCTGAGCCTCTAGTCTCCCTGTGATTTTATAAATAACCTAATATCCTTTAATAAATCTCTTTTCTGGTTAAATTGTCCAAAGGGGGTTTTGTTTTGTTTTTTACTGGAAACTCTGAATAATAGAACTGCTATTGAGCCAACTTCTTTTGTGCAGAATTTTCAAGGGGTAATGAGGATGATAATAATGTGGTTTGTGGAGATAAGGACTTAAAATCAAAGCAAGAAATCAGTAGGACCCTCCAGCTATCATGTAACAATGGTCAGCTACTGAAGGGATGTTAATAACATATGGTCCAGTTACTTTCAGTGGGGTCTGAAAAAAAATCGGTTTTCCCATTTATAAAAGGCTGAACCCACATAATCTGAAAGGTGCCTCCTAGTTTAACCAAGTAACACCTCCTTTCCTACTGTCATTGGATGTTACAGAGGAAGAATGAGTTAGTGCTTTCATGTGATATCTGCCTGGACCCTTGAAAGCAAATTGGTTACAATCAGCAGAGGGAGCTAGAATCAGGAATGTAGAAGGCTGAAATGAAATGAAGCGAGAGTTACCAGGGGGAATATTATCTGGCATAAAGGAAGGTCAGGAAGAGTTCAGTTAGGATTTTCTGAAGGAGAAAAAGATTGGGAGAAAGAAAGAGATCAGAAAATTGTTGTAGGAGTAATAATAGATTAAAAAATAGGGAAGAATTAAAAGATATGATTTAACAGCTGTCACTCCATTTGACAAAGCTGGTTAATTGCCCATGTAATCCTAGTATGTAATTTCCCACCTAGTATACTTCACTCCTGAGAATCATAAATGAATTGCATATGTTACTTTTGTTAAGTTGCTGAGGACATGAATCCAAGCAATGGCTTTGATTTAGAGGGAACAACAATGGTAGAAACTCAGTGTGTATGCACACGAAAGCGTTCTACTTGTTTTACGGGTTGAAGGCATTTTAGAGCTGGGATTGAAGACAGGCATGATCTTCATTGTACAGATACCCAGATAGCTGAACTGACTTCTGTAAAACAGGCTTCATGGAGTGCTACCTATTGTGACATGCATAGCAGGAAATGTAATATGAGATTCCTTGCTTTATAACAACCAAACAACCATCACACAGAAGTCTCCACATCTAAAAATATCCTCCTCCTTTAAGTACATGTTCAAGTCCCCTTATGCCCTGTGTTTACTCAATTCCTGACCACGTGGAAAAAGACAGTGCTCTCCATGCATATTCTGATCCATGAGAGGCGGAGGCAAAGCCTAAAGAAATTGCTGGGATGTATTTCTTTATCTCCCTCTTTTGCTTTTGTCCTTCATTCCTTGATACTTGACAGATGTCAAATGCAAAGAACAGCAGGGTGAGTGCAAAAGGTTTTCTCACTCTTTTAAAGCTTGGGCACACTTGAATATTTCTTCAGAATAGTCTCATCTGCCAACACTGGTGAAGGAAAGCTTCCCTTCCCTTGCATTTCAAGCATACAGATTCTTTTCAATTTACACTAGAGGACATTTTATTTTCTTTATGTATCTTTAGATTGTTAAAGATTTAGTACATTCTAGGTGGGAAACGAGTGTCAGAATCAAGCATTTGGCTGAGTCTTTGAGCAGGTGAGAGAAGCCCGCTAAAACCACCCGTTAGCAGTTCCTATATTGTTGCCATCTGTGGGACTAGGATTTCATTTCATTATCGTCCTGGTGCTGGCGTTACTGCTGTAACCTTATCACTGTCATTCGCTACCCACTTTTTTTCTGTGGCTTACTTGGATTACTTTAGTGATCCTTTGAAAATCTTAAAGGAATAGTAAGAATTACTTTAAAAAAAAGCTATTTTCCTTGGTGATTGCTCAAGCTTAAACTCGGATTTTTGGCTAGGGAAACCAAAGCTCATTTATTGGTGTAATAAGGGATAACTGTCACATTTCTGTGGTATCCCATTTGGGTTTCTTTTATGACCTTTTTAAAAAAATTGGAATGTTTCTTTCACAGGGTAGCAATAGAATTATCCTAAAAGCAGTTCAGATTTCATTATTTATAAAAATACTTACGGAAACAAGTCCACTGTAAGTGTGGGTAGAAAAAAAGGATGCTTGCTCTTCTATGTCAGAAGTATGCTAACATTAAATAGACCACCTACCTTCAGTGATCCCTCAAAGATACAACCTGCACAAGGAAGAGGCAGTTTGATCCGGACCCTCTGAGGCTTTTTAGTTGATCCCCTGGACTTGTACCAGCCGTTTTTTAAAGTGAACCTTTCCTTTTAAGCCATCAAAGTCCTTTGATGCCTTTTTAAAGCCTCCCCAAGAATATTTATATTTATATATCTTAATAGTTATTTATATATATTTATATCTACCACACTGTGAGCTTTGCATCAGTATCAGATCATCAATAGCAATTATCTTTGCTATTCAAGGATTCACATTTTCAGTTTGCAGTGTTTCTCTTGCATCTCTGTGATATGTACTTACTTTATTGCAGTTTTGTAAAGGTGTGAATTGAGGTTGGGTAAAGGATAATAGGTGACAGCCCAACATTTGCTTTCCAATATACCTAGGCAGCTGACTAGCTTCTATATTTTAATATAGTTTTAACGCTTTGTTGTCCTTTGCAGATTTTCACATGCAATAGTCATGTATTTGTGTTTGAAAATGGTCATTGAGTGACAGGGTAAATTTCAGTGATGTGAAGATCTACCTAGGAACCCTGTGGCTCATTATGAAACATGATTTGGAAGAGAACCAGGAGATATAAAAAACAATTCTGATTAAAAATTTGAAAAATTAAAAATATCTGTGAATATGTACTTGTGAGTATCAAAGGGCTACTTTACATATATTTTAAAGAAATCTAGAAATGGCACAAAAAAGGAGTAAAAAGTCTTACTTTCCTATAAATATAGTCCTCTGTGACTTAACCGAAACATCTCCCAGCTTCATGTTAAATTATTTATTTGTCTTAATGGGCTTGTTCATTTCTTTATGTTGGATATGATAGGTGTATAAAACTCAACATATTATTAATAGTATATTCTTTGAAACATAAACTTACTTTCACATCATGCTTTATTTATAAAAAATTTCTATTTGGGTTGCAAATACAAAGAGCTGAGTTACTATTCAGAAGGATGAATAATATTTTTTCATAATTTTCCATGGTGTTTGAGAAATCCTTAGATTCATACATACAGCCAGGTTATAATACACATTGTGCTTCACAGATTCGTTTGCTAAGAAGTTTAACGACCCTGAAGGGGGAAACCCCTCTAAAGACAGCTGCTCATCAGGTCTGGCTGCAAAAAAGAAAAAGAGGAGAGAGAGAAATGTCATGAGACTTCCTGGTCCTCTCTTGTCTGAAGAATGACTTATGGGGCATCATGTTTGCCTGCCTTGATTCCAGGACAAGTGTGAATCTAAAACGTAAGAGAAAAGAAGGTTAAGCATTGACACTGCGCTGAATCAGGTGGTCTAGCAAAAAATCTATTACACCACAAATAATTTCTTCTACAACATTAATGTGGAAAAACCCCTACAGTGAAATTCTATTCTTAGCCCATTGACTTCATAGGGTAATAGTTCATCAGAAGTAAGGGTTGTGGTTAGCTTAGTACCTTGGTGGCTTGATCTTAAATTAGCTAGATTTTTAGGTCAGCCCAAAGCTTTTCTTTTCTTTTTCTTTTTTGGTTTGTTCTGCAATGTTGATTTGATTCCAATGACTCAGCTTTTAGGTTTAAAGTTCCCTTAGGCCACTTGTTTACCAAAAAATAGGAAATAATTAAATTATTTATTGGCATGCCAAGCAGTTAGAGAAGAAGCCTAATCATGGAACTGCAAACCTTTTAAGTGTCATGCATTTTTTGGGTCTCCTTAACCAGATCATGAGCTCTTTGATGCCGCAGGTGATATTTCACTATTTGAATCCTCATACCACCTGCGAAAGGCTTCTAATGCACTTTAAAATTTTTTAGGCTTTCCTTTAGAGTTCTTGCTAGGATATAAAGTTTATTTACACTATTACTACAGTGATATAAAAAAGTCAGTACAAATACATAGGAGAAAAGAATTTAAGGAAAATGCCAGAATACTAAATTGAATATAATCAAGGTGATAGGATGATAGGTGGGCTTTTTCCTTTTGTTTTTTTCAATTTTATTATAGTTTTTTGTACCATCCAGTAGTGGAAAAATTAATCTATTAAAAATAAAATATTCTTCTGCTTCTCACTGTAATGGAAAAGCTTATATCAGATAAGTCCTTGCGCCAAGAACATGTGTGTGTGCATATATGTATGTATATATACACACGTACACACACTCATACACAATAGCTGTTGAAGTCATTGAAAAACAATCAGAGTAACTGAGACTTGAAGGGCCAAGACAGAGAAAAGGAAGTAACCATGACACTATCTGCTATCTTCCCCTCTGTTGGTTTTTTCTGATTTGTGAGCAGGAGTGAGAGGCTGTATTAAAAGTGGAGGCCCAGGCTTTCTCTTGGAGCTAGGGAGATAAAAAAACCCGACAAAAACACCCCCTCCCCCACCCCCCAAACCAACTAAACAACAAACCAAAAAAAAAAAAAACCACAAGAGTTCAGTACCTAAGGAGAGTGGCCGTGAGGTAAATGCCGGAGTTGAGGCTGTTGAAAAACTTCTAGAATAAACTAGAAAGAAACTTACTCTCTCAAAGGCTGGAGACTAGTCTCAAAGCATCTCACCTCCTAACTGGGTCTGCCTTTTGTCTAATAGCTTGGTGAGACAATTAAATCCTCTCACAGTATATGGCAATTAAGAGTTAACTGGGATGCCAGGAGACAGGACTACATGACTTCACATGACTAAAAATCAAAGGAAAACAGATAATAGATCCATGGGTGATCTAGATATTAGAGCTATTAGACAGAAACTCTAAAATGACATGATTAATGTCCTCTAGAACAGGGATAACAAGATAGGCAATTTCTCTTAAAAACTATTTAGAAAAGCAGAACAAAATGTGTTGGACTAGAATTTTTTAAGGTGTCTTTTACTTCTTAAAAAGCATATCTTGTTATGGATGTGTTTTCTCTGGCCTTCTTTTTTGCTCTCCTGGTGGTGGACTCATGCCACTGTCCTTCTCTACTGTCTCCTGTCTAGTGAGCTCACCCCTATCCACCTCACTGATGAAAAATCGAGCTGTACTGAAGAATATATTCCAAAAGTTGCCCCTTTCTCTCTCCCACCCCCAAGTTGTTTCCTATTCTGAGGGCTGGGTCCTAGTAGGGATATGAGAAGCAAATGCTATGTTACAGTTTACCAGTTTGCTTCATCATCCTTTGGGAACTGTGCTCTTCTTCCACAGAACAGGCTCTGGACTGGTAGTTTTATTTCCAGCTCAGTTTCAGGCTCTCTGAATCCCCTAAGACAGACATAACCAAGCCATCGAGTCATGGTTTCCCACAGAGCCAGATGTAGCTGTAGAATTTTTCTCAGCATCACATTCAAGGCAGCTAATACCGAATGATAGAGGTAGCTTTGGAAGTTAAAACCTATTTTCTATCCTGGAGACAGATTATCTCCCGGAAGCTCTTCTGGCTCTAGAGTTCTACAGTTCTAGCCGGTGGTTGATTTTCTGTTGCTGTTCAGTACCTCTGTGGGTAGGGAGCATGAGGGATGGCTGAGCAGCAGGAAGGGGTGACCTGATTACAGTTATTAATGCATTTGTTTAATCTAAAATTGTGTCTATACATTCACATTTTTCTGCTCTTAATGGTACAGTTGATAAGGTGGACCTGACTACAATATGTGTCAATTGTCACACTAGTTGAAAGCTCTCATTTGAACTTGATCAGTCTAATGCCTTTTGTGGTACTGGATGCAACCCAGCCTCCCCGTCCCTCAAAGTGACACCTCATCAAACTCCACTAGCCACGGTTTCTTCTCTGCTGTTTGCAGCTATGCTCTGGTGCTTCCAATTGATGTAACTGGATCCTTGGAGCAATTCATCTGACTGCTGTGTCAGAAGCATGGCTACCTGTGTATCCAGAGTCAGTAACAACTTCAAAAGACTCCTGAAACTAGGCGGAGAAAGGCTTTGTTATACCAGATAGACACAGCCTTTTTTTTCTTTAAAAAAATTGTGGTAAAATACATACAAATTAAACCATCCTTGACATTTTAAAGTGCACAGTTCACTCCTGTTAACCATATATACACTGCTGTGCAGTCAGTCTCCAGAAGTCTTCATCTATTGAAACTGAAACTCCATAAATAACAGCTCCTCAGGCCCCCTTCCTCCAGCCTCTGGCAACCAACATTCTACCTTCTGTCTTTGAATCTGACTACCCTAGGTAGTCAATATATAAGTGGAATCATACGATATTTTGTGCGTGTAGTTTATTTCACTTAGCATAATATCCTCAAGGTTCATCCATGTTGTAACATGAGTCAGAACTTCCTTCCTTTTTAGGGCTGAATAATATTCCACTGTATGTATATACCACATGTTTTATCCATTCACCTGCTTGTAGACACTTGGATTGTTGCTATACTTTGGCTATTGTAAATAATGCTGCTGTGAACATGGGCATACAAATACCTCTTTGAAACTATGCTTTCACTTTTTTTGGTTAGATATCATATAATCCCACAATCATATGTTAATTCTGTATTTAATCATCTGATGAACCACCATCCTGTTCTCCATAGTGGCTCTATCACTGGACCTTCTCACCAACACTGCCCAAGAGTACCAGTTCTTCCACATCATCGCCAACACTTGTTATTTTTTGTTTCATGGATAGTAGCCATCTTAATGGGAGTTGCTAGGTAGTGACAAAAGCCTTTTTAATGAATTAACGTCTTCTTGCCTTTTGAAGTTGTTTTTCTGTAACTGCTTAGGTAAGGTAGACAACAGACAGTTAAACCCATTACATTGTTGCTCATCACCACTCTTTAAAACCTCTAGTTAAAATAGTACCTTTTTGAAATTTTATGTCAGTTATCTGCTATGTAGTCTTCGGCCAAGGAATCAGGAGCTTAAATGAGCCTAAGGATGATATTCTGTTTTTACTCCAGTTAGGGCCTCATTGCATTGGTGAATGTGGCAGGCAAATGAAGTGGGGGTCAGAGTTGAATCATTAAGCTCTAATATCTCTTCTAAACTTGATCACTCGTATTCAAGGAGGTGAGAGAGCTTTAGCCTGGTCTTCCAGGATATTTCAGCGTATGTAAGGCTTTCTCCTCTTCTGGGGTTAGAACTTCCCCCGGCCTCTGAAAAATAATCCATGTGCTGAAGAAACTGAAAAAGCCAATCAGCAAAGTTGAATGATCACCATGCTGTAATACAATTTCTTATATAAAATCATGTGTCTTGAGTTTCGAAGATTGTAGGATCTAAAAAGGGATATAAAAAACCCAGCACTGACTTTTATTTGTTTCAGGATTATTTTAGCATTCCAAAAAAGTTTTTTAAATCCCAAATCCATCATTATTTGTAAAGGATTTTAGCTATTCCTGGAGTCGCAGTTTGGCTGTATTTTAGAGAGATGAGCCAGGAGGAGGGAGGATGGGCTTGCCACAGCTGGGACTGTAATCAGGCACATTGTCCCCTTCTAAGGCAGCACAGGAGGTTGGCACATCTGTGTGCAATGCATGCACCTTTACCTGCTTTCACCCCTGCTGGGAGGGGCCTCCTTTCACTGCCTCTGAAGCTGTGATCTGTGTCCTTCTTTCCAAACAGTGTGTTCCCTACAGTTTGGCCTCAGACCTTGATGGCTTCATGAGCACGATCAAGATAGAAAAGCCACTGAAGTTTACCTGGGGGAATTTGGACTTCTGGTGGCTGCGCTGCTGAGTGACCTTCCTGAGGAAAGCTCAGAGTTTTAAAATGTGAGCGTAGAGAAAGGACATTACATATCAAGAAGCCTACAGGCTACCACGAAAATTGAAAAGTTTCTTTTTCCTTATTTCTCAGCTCAGTTTGGAAAAAACTTCGATATAAGTTTTTTTTTTAAGGGGTGTATCACATTGTAATATCATTTACTGAGCACAGTTTATACTTTAGCCTGTACACTTAACCTCAAAATCACACTATGGTACAGCTATTACTTTTTTATTTTTTATTTTGGTATCATTAATGTACAATCACTTGAACAACATTATGGTTATGATACCCCCTATTATCAAGTCCCCCCCTACATACCCCGCTACAGTCACTGTCCATCAGTGTAGTAAGATACTATAGAATCATTACTTGTCTTCTCTGTGTTATATTGCCTTTCCTGTGTCCCGTGCCACTGCATTACGTGTGCTAATCGTAATGCCCCCTTTCCCCCCTTGTCCCTCCCTTCCCACCCATCCTCCCCAGTCCCTTTCCCTTTGGTAACTGTTAGTCCATTCTTGGGTTCTGCGAGTCTGCTGCTGTTTTGTTCCTTCAGTTTTTCCTTTGTTCTTATACTCCACAGATAAGTGAAATCATTTGATACTTGTCTTTCTCTGCCTGGCTTATTTCACTGAGCATAATACCCTCTAGCTCCATCCATGTTGTTGCAAATGGTAGGATTTGTTTTCTTCTTATGGCTGAATAATATTCCATTGTGTATATGTACCACCCTTTCTTTATCCATTCATCTACTGATGGACACTTAGGTTGCTTCCATTTCTTGGCTATTGTAAATAGTGCTGCAATAAACATAGGGGTGTGTATGTCTTTTTCAAACTAGGCTGCGGCATTTTTAGGGTAAATTCCTAGGAGTGGAATTCCTGGGTCAAATGGTATTTCTATTTTGAGTTTTTTGAGAAACCTCCATACTACTTTCCACAATGGTTGAGTTTTTAAAAGATCTTTGTGTATTGGACATTTCAAACCTATACAGCATAAATAGGATAATGGGCTTCCATGTACCTGATGCCGGGGTTCTTGTTCACAAAGCCAAAGAATGAGCTTAGCAAACAGGCAAGGTAGGAGAGCAAGGTACAGGCTTTTATTTAGAAATAAAGTGATTGGACAGAGCTCCTGGCTCACGCCAGGAGGGGACAAGAGAGTCCGGTGTGCTGCGTTGTCTAGGGGGTTTTGTAGGCAGATTGGGGTTTTTCGAGAACATGAAAAAAAAGGCTTAGGGGTGTGGACTTGTACCACTTGCCCTGCCCTCAAGGAGGGCTGGGTTGTTCTCTGCTTGCTAGGGTTGTTTACAGTAAATCACGGATTATGCTGTGATACCCTTCCCTATTTGTAAAACCACTCAATCATTCTAGGCCAAGTTGCTCCTGGCCTTTTGACTTTTAACTGACCTTACTGAAGATGTCTATATTCTTAACCTGGTATCTTGTTCTTAGAGGATTAGTGTGACCTTGACTTTGCATAATGCTTAACACAGAGTTTCAAGAGGGACTTCTTTGCCCACTGTTATATTGCTGACTGTAAATATCCCACCCTGCTTTTTCCGGAGGCCCTCACCCTACTCTGACTACACCCATGGTCCCTGTCTCATACCCACCACCCAGCTTCAACAACTGTCAACAGCTGCCATTCTTATTTCATCTTGTCTTCCTTCTACTTCCTGACCCTTACTCAATAATTTTGACAGATGGATAGGTTTAAAAAAACAACAAAACCTTTGTTCAATGAAACATTGACAATGGCCTTTATGATTGGAGAGATAAGCTTTGATCTGTATTTTATCTTGGCACTGTTACCTAAAACCATGTGAAAACAAACTGTTCCATACTTATCAGCTGAGATTTAAAATGAATCAATTAACCTTACAGTGGCATCTGTCCTCCATTTATTCAGTAAATATTTAGTGAAAGCCTCCTATGTTCCAAGTAGTTTTCTGGGCACTAAGAAGGTAATAGTGAACAAAACTAACAGAAACTCTTGCCTTAATGGGGCTTATATCCAGCTGTGTGTGTGTGTGAAGCTGCAATATTCTAAAGGGGTGTTAGAGAGGCTGCACTGGGAAGTTGCTATGTGAGTAGGAAGTGAAGGAGCAAGTCATGTGGAACTAGGAAGACTTTACAATTCTAGTGAGAGGGAATAGCCAAGTACAAGGGCCCACGGTGGACAGGGACCTCCTTAGATCTAAGAAGAGCAAGGGGGCCAGAATGGCGGAGAGGTGTGAACCGGGGGGAGGGAACTAGGAGGTGAGGTCTAAGAAGAGGAGGGCTGGCAAATGGTTTAGGGACTTAGGCTTTCCTGAGGGCAAGCTGAGCATGAGCAGGGGATGCAGCAAAAACAGGATAGGGTTGAGGAGCAAAGCATTGATCTGATTAAGACAAATGGGATCAAAGACAACCAGTTTATAGTTTTTACATAAGATGAATTTCGTGCAGTAATTTGGAAAGTACCAAAATTTGATCCCCAAGACTAAATAGGGGTGCCAATATCCTGGGCATGTTAATTTTTCTACCAAATTGTTTTATTTAAGTCTTTCGGTCCAACTGGGTTTTTTTTAAATATCCTCTCTTCATTACAAGGTCTGCCTAATAGAACTCACAATGAACCAGACTTTCTTAGACAAATCTAATTCCCAATCTTGCTTCGTATCGATGGACAACATTTACCCAGATCTTCAGTACAGCCTTGATAACGCTGAGTTATTTAGAGTGTCAGTTTTCCCAGGGTCTTGAGAAATTATCTGCTGCTATGAATGACTATGTAAGTTACTCAATGCAGTATGCTGCATATATGGGGCCACACCACTACTTTAACAGGTGAAGCTGCTTCGGGAGGTTTAAGACTTTCTCTTGAGTGTTTGTATAATCTGCTTTGTTTTATCACTGTCTTTTTGAAAAAAAATCAGACTTGAAAAACACGTGCCTTGTTTCTAGTCAAATACCAGTGTAAAGTGATTGTTGATTTCTTCAGCTGTGGACGTGGTGGTTTGATACTGCCTTGGGGCTAACACATTTCCTCAGGGGTGGCGGGGTGTGCTTATCACACTAAGTGAGGTCACACAAAGAGTCATAATTTTAGGTCATTCACACCACATTCAAATTTAACTCAAGCTGGTGTAAGTGAAACTTAAAGTAAATAAGTCTATAAAGTATTTACTGTATGCTGGAAAGATTTATAAGACATGGTTCTTGCCTATGAAATGACTTTAGAGCAATACAAGATACCTTTCATAGACTCGCCAAATATTTTTTGAGCAACCATATTTTATGTTGTCAGGCAATACATACATACATACATGTATGTATATATGTATATATATATGAGAAGAGGTCATGAAACTTTCCTTTACAAGGAATATCAATTTTCCCTTTGTATCAATTATCTACATGCTCAGAGACATCCTAACCAAATGACAAGCAAGCTCTAAAACTTCTGGCATTCTAGGGATTGAATTACAGAATAATGCTTTTTAATAACATAGATAAAGGCTTTCAAGGTCAGCTGCACAAAAGCAAACAAAAAACAGAGTCAACCTGATGACTATACCCTGGTTTTAAAATTAGCATTTTGACAAGATGAAATGACCCCAAACCAAAGGAAACTAATTATAGTCTAATGTGGTCTGATGGAGGCTGTATTTTGACAGCATAACTTGGCCTCATAGGACTTTTCAAAGGTATATGGAAAGGAGGACGAGTAGAATAAATAGAGGGCTGTGACTTCTTTGGCCACAATGAAGCTTTTCTGTTAAAACATTTTTTTTTGACCAAAGTAATACCCCAACCCTTAGTATTTTCAGTCTTTAAAAATAGTCTCTGACTATGATGTTCAAATTGTGGCTAAGCTGGCCTTCTTTACTTGAAAAAGATAAAACTGAGTCTTGCTTTCAGCTCTTCACCCGCACACCCTTTCTTAATCGTTATTCAAATAAATTGCTCATTTCACCCTCAGCCCTTGGCTGACCCACTGGCCTTGCTCGCAACTAGTGGAGAACTGTGGGCTGAGCAGCCTGCCCACTCCCAGCCGAGGTTATAAAGGTGGCCTTGTAGACTGCAGGGTAGCTGCAATAACGAAAGACTGGCGAGCTGAAGATTGTAGTATTCATGAGGGGGGTGAAAGAGAAAATGCACGTCACTGTGGATTTGCCGATAAACTGAGAAACGTGCACAGCCTCCTTGTTTAATCCCCTCTGCCCGCTGAACTTTGAATGCTAACCTGCACTGCGCGTAGTAAAGAGCCTTAGAGAACCGTGGAGGCCCCGCATTAGAAACAGGGCGACCCGCCAGCTGGCTCCACACCGCAGTCACGGTTATCTACTGGGGCACAGAAAACAATCACTTTGTCTCGTCACGTCCTTCTTTAGGCTTTATCCTCATTTAAGTTTTTTGTAGGAGATTTTCTGGTTTATTTATACAGAAATAAAGCTTGTCGTATTTTTCTTCATTGCAAAAAGTAATATATCTTCTTTATGGGTAATTAAATAAATACAGAAACTACAAGTGTCCCATGACTGAAAGAAAAACCAACACACGCACACCTCACATTTTGCTGAGGCGGAGTTTTAGCTTGTTCTTCATAGTTTGATCCACTGCATTTCCACTCAGCATAAACATCCCCCCACCCCTCACGTTTTTTTTTTTTTGGCAAGAGTGTTTCACTTTAAATGGCTGTATTCCTTCGGGAAGAGTAGTTTATTTAATGGTTCTACTGTTAGTGTGTTATTCTTTCCATTTGTTTATTGTAAACAGTCAATCCCTAAACAACATTTTTTGCATGACACTTCCCTTATTTAGAAGTATTTCCTTAAGATGGATTTTTCTTTTAAGAATTGGGTAGCTTTTTTAGAATTGATCCAGAAGTGATCAAAGTTGTTTTTTTTTTTACATTTCTAAGGTTCTTGATGACAATCATTTTCCAAAAATAAATTGTACCAGTTTGTACTCCCAGTGATGTGAGAGCATTCACTGGAAATCTGACAAGGAGGTGGGCTTCCTGGTTTTGGGACAAGAAGTCCAAAAAGGAGAATATGGAAGTATGGCTCTAAATCTGCTCCCTCCGTTTTGAATTTTGCTTTCCTGACGACCACCCCCATCAGTACCTGTTTCGCATTTTGTATTTGGTGGTCTCGGACTTATTTCTCTACAGCAGACCTATTCTTTGGCTCTGCTGCGGTTCCTCCACATCGCTTAGACTTTGTAGTGAGCATGGATTGGTTTCTTTATTGATAACATTTCTGCACTGTTTGTCTTCTTAATTGTTTACTTAAAAAAATCACAAAGTAGGTCAGTGGCAAATAGAGTACACAACCAAACAGTGGAAGGACTCCATCCATGTTGTGTTTAGGGAAGTCTGCAAAGGTTTGATGGTTGTAGGCAATCTGACTCTTATCTCAAACTTATGTTCTACATGCATAAAACTTCATGCTTTGAAGTGTGACATGAAGACATTTTGTAGCTGGAAGAAAGCACTTGGCTTAATAAAGAAGGGTCAGTGATGATCTTAATGTCTAAATCTCATAGCTTGAGAAAAGGGAGTAAACAAGTATTATATTTGTAAAATATTTTGATTGTTCCAAAGGCAGTTGTTGGTCAGATTTTGTCATTGGTTTACAAAGCATAACAAAATATAAACTACTTTCCAAAATCAGGGACGATTCCTGTTTAATACATTGGATTCACGCAGCACCCAAATCACCCTGTCTGTGTTTTCCTGAGTGTTAGCTATACACCAGCATGAACTGAAAAGCAGTACCCAAGGAAAGAATGTGTGTGTTTGTATGAAACCAAAAGTCTTTTATCTTGATTTTTAACTTTCACCTATTCAGTGGGAGTTCTCTGGGAGAGTTGGGGAGAGTGAGAAATGGCAGAAGATACAAGGACAAGGAATACATTTTATCACAATAATTGGGTATTGTAATACATATATTGGAAAGGGCTCCTTGCTGTTTTCAAATCAAGAAATACAGTGTTGCTATGACCTTCTTATGTGTCTCCTAGTGAGATTTTCCACCAATGATGGCTAAAATGAATTCAAACAAAAATTTGTACTTTCACAGATTTAAAGAAAAATATGAACCCTATGAAACGATATGGAAAAGTTATCCACACTTATATATCTCTTTAGACAAGAAACAGACATTGAAGGCTGGGCGAAAACTTCCTGTGTGAAATTTAATGAAAAAGCAATGCATTTTCAATCTATACCATTTCCTCTACTATAGAACTTGGCATTATATAGCTTAATGTTGTAACCTTTGTCGACTATGGACCATTTTCAGTCATTTATTCTTGTTTTAAAAATTGTTACAGGTACTAAGTTCATAACCAGATAAAATGTAAATGTTCTTTGAAGTCTGGTGTATCTGGAGGAGTCCTATTATTATTGAAAATGCATGACTTTAAAGTGGGAAAGTGAGAAAGTTCTCTAATTTCAATCAGCTGTTTTATTCACTGAAGCAGCTCAATGCCAGACAATTGCAGGGTTATTTATTATAGGCAGAGATTCTAATTACAGTTCTCTAAAGAAGCATATAATGTATATTGTATTGGGGATATTATACAGAATTACATTTGCTTATTCAAATGAAAGTTTGAACACTACAAATTCAGCAGTCATTTCTACCACTGATGAGAATATTGAAAACAGAAGTCAGTAACCACAGCAAAGCGTTCTAACAGATAGATCATTTCCCAAAAGGTTTTTATATTTATCTTGTGTTGCTAAATGAACGTAATAGGTTGTTTGTGAAGCATATTGCAACTATAGGTATTATGCCAAAGTTAAATAAGATACTTAAGATGGTTAAATGGGTTTGATGTAAACATACATTAGAAATGCAAGCGTACCATAATCCTCCCAAATGTAAAGGCATGCTTCATTTAGAATATAGCGAACTTAGTTTTCTACATAGATGGAGAGAAATAGTGGCATAAATCATTTTTAAGTGCACATAATCTAAAAATATTTTTACTTTGGAAAGTTATATGTGATTTTTATTTTAGTTGCAAATGTATCTTCATAGTTGTGTTCTTTTAAAGTCAACATTAAAGGTAGATTTGATTCAGTTCACCACTTGATGGAAGAAGGTTTTAGTGTTTCCCTAAAAGGAACTTGATTCCAGTAGGTCACCTTTTCAAAAAACATCAGGCATGTTTCTTCCAGAGTACCTATGTTTATTTTTACCTTATGTTAAGAGACGAGCTTATATAGCAGCCAATTTGGGTTTAAATGGTAGACCCACTAGTTATTAGCTGAATAACTCTAAGCAAGTTTTAAACACCTGAAAAATCTGTTTCTTCATCTGAAAATGGTGATAACGATGCTGGCGGTTCTGGGTTGTTGCACTAACTGCTTAGCACAAGGGCATGGTATAAGAAAGTGCTCAGAAAGTGCAAGTTATTGTTAGGAGATGCTAGACAAATGTTAAGTACCTTCCCTTCTTTTCCTCCCTTTAACTCTGCTTATCTAAATTCCATGGATTCTTTAAGACCCACTTTGAGCCCGGTCTCCTTTATGGATGCTTCCTTAAGCAATTAAAAAAAATTTCTTTCCTTCATTAAAAATTAAAAAATAAATTGAAATGTACAATAACCAATACTACAGAGGGCTTATGACAGGTAGTGAGAGTCTTCTGCCTAATTAGGCTTCTTCCAACACTCAGCCCCGCCTCTCCAGGGTGGGACTCCTGCTAAAAATCCAAGAGGCAACATGGCTGAAAAGCAGGCGAATAAAAGGATGGGATAGAGAGCAGGGCAAAGAATGACAGGCAGTGTGCTGGATGCTGCCATGGATTACCTCCATTTACATCCCTGGGACCAGAATTTAGTCGTATGGCCACACCAGCTGCAAGGAATCTGGGAAATCATCTGCCCTGCTAAAAATACAATTTTCATAGAAGGAGGAGGCATGCTTATTACAGGCAAACTTGGCAATCTGTCTTGGGAGTTGGGCTTCTTAGAATCTTTTCTTTCCCAAATTCCTCTTTTCTGTCCCCAATGACTTTTGATGCTTCTCCAAGTACCTTGCTCTCCTTCAGAATTCAGCTCCCAAAGGGGATTTCCAAATCCTATATTGTTCATTGCTATAGGTCCTTTAGGCTCATCAGAACGAACCTCCTGGAAGATAAGAAAGTTTAATTTTGCTTAAGTAAGCTGTCATTCATAGAAAACTTTGGGGCATTATCATGCTAGATTGTATTTTTTAACCAATATATGCTCCTCTCCCCCAGGGAAGAGCTATACTCCCCCTCCCACCCCCAACAGTGATTGGCTATATGACTAGTTTCATCCAATAAAATTTGAAATTAGTGTTTTTTCACTTTGGCAGAAGCTCTAGGAGCTAGTTTTGTGCTTCAACCACTCTCTTTTTACTCTGCAACCTCATCCTAGAAGGCGCTGCTCCTTCAGCCTGGACATCAGAGTGAAGATGACACAGAGCAGAGCATCTTCCGAGTGCCCGTGGACACGTAGCATGAGCCGGCAATATACCTCAGTAGCTCTGAGACTCTCAGATCTTAGGGGCTTTTATCCCCACAGCATGATCTTGTCTATCTCAACTGATACAATTATTATGCTAAGAACATTTCCATCTGGTTTTCTTTTTACTAAGTCACCTTCACTCCCACCCAGGAAGGAGTGAGGAGGTAAGGCAAGAAGGGAATGAAAGGAGAAGAAAAGCCCATTTTGCCACATTAAGATTGTAATGTCACCAGCTGCCTATTTCACATTCTAATTTCCAAAATATACTTGACATTTTATTTTAGCATTTCCAGTCATATGTAGGCAAAATGTTAAGTGAGATGATTATGGCTGAAAAAAAGTGACCCTTAAATGAATCTATTTATACGTGATTTACTATTGAAAATGCCTATCTGTCTGGGAGCAATGGCAGAATAATGTCTATAGCAAGAAAAAAAATTAGCACATTGCTTACTTGTTTTTTACTTCTGTATTTAAACTCTTCAACTAATGGTTTATTTGATTGAGAGACTTTGTCTTTAATGTAGCCATAAGTGTTTAAGTCCATGTAGTCATTTGTAAGTGAAAAGTGTGTGTTCATTTCACAAATAAATGTGAACTTTTAAGTTGTACATTTCCTATCAGGAAGCTAAGTTCACCAGAACCTGTGTATCCAGCTGTAGCCTTCTGGCTGTGTGAACCTTGACCCTCACTGCCACCGCTCTGCCTCCCTAGTTTGTTAGCATTCTAAGCAGTAGACTCTAGGCATGGAATGATGATGGGCCTTCTGGTTACATAGCCCTTTTCCACCTTTACCATGTAAATAGTTCTCACACATTCACACCATATGTAAGTTGTCAATTTCTTCCTCTCAAACTCCATCTCTGCCTATGGGTTAATAACAAAATTTAGGTGATATATAAAATCATTTTTCACCAAAATTAAGAAGCCTTTCATAAAGAAGCTAATACTTGGTTTTGAGAATAGATGTGCTGATGGTTTGTCCATGGGACTAGCAGAGGAATAATTAGGTGGAATATACCTTGTCTGTTTATTTACCACTCTATCTCTAATGTCCATTAACGTATTTGGCACATAGTATGTACGCAATGAATATTGCTTAGGGAAAGAATAATATATCTTCTGGAGCTCAGAACCAAGGCTTGCTGGTGATATTTAGCCTTTGGATAATCTTCTTAGTAAAGAGATGTTGTGTACTTTCTTATTTATTTACATTTCTATCATTATGGACCCTTAACATTATAAGATGTATCTATGAAATAATGAGGTTTATTTTTAAAACAATGACATCAGTACATCCAAAAAAGGTTTGACCTTCAGATTCCTCACCCTAGGAGTTCAATGACACTGCCATTGCCCAAAGCGCTTCAAGATCCCCACCTCTTTCCAGCAGGTGATCTCTCTGTAGGGCGGGTGTGTTTATATTACAAATGTTACCAGGTACTGGCTGCTGTGACTGGATGACAGAGAGTCTGGAACCTGCAGTGCCCCTTCTGTTCATTTGACTCCTACCCTAAGGCAGCGATGGCTGGTAGACATGGTAATTGTCAATGAGTCTAATTTCTCCCAGTGTCTAGTTGACTGTCTAGTGATAAAATATGCAAACACATGTATTAAGTCTCTCAACTTCCAGTTTCCAGCTGTCTCTAAAAGTTGACTTCTTGTTTTTTTGTTTTAGGGTAGCATAAGGAGGTAAGTTGGGCACTGGGGAAAAATTGGTTCATTTCAACAGAAACTTCTATAAGTGTTTAAAAAGAAAGGTTAAGATTTTGTATGAGTTTTCAGTGGATACATGAGTTAGAAAATCATGGTGTAGGGTTAAAAAAGCAGGAGGTCTGGGTTTTGAAGGCCTGGATTCAAATCCCAATACAATGGTATTGTGGTCTTGGGCAAGTAACATTTTCTGTATACCTCAGATTGTTTCCTTATCTGTAAAATGGAAATGGGAATAGCGTCTGCCTCATAAGGTTTTTTTTTGGGGGGGGGAGACATGATGGCAACAAGCATGACAGGAACTTTTGGGGTGCTGGAATTTTTCTCTTCTTGGTCTGTGGGCTAGTTAAGCAGGCATATTCAGCTTGTGAAAATTCATCAAAATGTACCCTATATACACTTTTCTCACTATACATATTTCAATAAAGATTTTTAAAATCCTTACTGTTAGATCTACTGTCATAGATCTCTTTCTGTATTTCTCTCTGTAGAATTTCTTGCTCTTTGGCAGGTAAACAGCAAAACTCAAGTTATTTTAATTTGAACATCATGTGTGTGTATATATATATATATATATATATATATATATATATATTTTAATTATATACATGTATTTTGGCTTAGTTGTTCCTATAGAGTTTATTGCTCTTTGAACTAACTGAAACTTCTTTGGGTAAACCTTGATTGTGCAAAGCCAATTTGTATAGGTGTGTTTTAGACTGTAAGTGCACAGTCTTGAATGCAGCTATGCATATTATGGATGAATATTAAAGAAAGATCTTTTTTTCATTGGAATATCATTGATGTACAATCTTACATTGGTTTCAAGTATACAACACAGTGGTTCAGTAGTTACCCATATTATTACATACTCACCCCTACTAGTGTGGTTACTATCTGTCAACATAGAAAGATGTTACAGAATCATTGGCTATATTCTCCATGCTGTGCTACCATCCCTGTGACCAGCTTATATTGTGATTGAGAATTATTGTGCCCCTTTATCCTCCTCCTCCTTCCCCTCCCCACCCACCTACCGTAATCCCTCCCCCGTGCTAACCAGCAGTCATTTATCAGTATCTGTGAGTTTCTGCTGTTTTGTTCATTGTGTTTTGTTTTTAGGTTCCACAAATAAGTGAAATCATATGTTATTTCTCTTTCTCCACCTGGCTTATTTCACTGAACATAATACTCTCTAGGTCCATCCATGTTGTTGCAAATGGCATTCTCTCTTCTCATTCTGGTAACCCTGTTATGTGAATATTGTTTCATTTGGGGTTGTCACTCACACAGTTCTGTTAGCATCCTTTCATTTCCGGATTCTTTTTTCTCTCTGTCCCTCAGCTTCATTGTTTTCCTTTTCTCTAATTTCCATCTCATTGATTCCTTCCTTTACTTGCAAAAATATGTTATTCATTCCCTTCATTGTATTTTTCATTTCAGTTTTTGTATTCTTCAGCTCTGAATGGTTCTTTTTCAAATAGTCTATCTCTTTAGAAGATATCAGCTTCTGACTTGCAAGATGGTGGCATGAGAGGTGAGAAGGAGAGCTTCTCCCAAAACCACAAACAGTACAAAAATATAATTAATTAATAAAACTAACCTTAAAACAGCAACAAGAAAGAAGGCTGAACCAGACTGCAAATAGACCTCACGAATGGAGCAGACCTCACGAAACAGGGTAAAGTAGGAAAGCCTTAATCTGGCGTGACCCAAGCCCTTCCCCCACCCCAGCTCACCTGCGGGAGGAAGAGAAACAGAATGGGGGAGGGGGTGGAAGACTGGGACTGCTGAACACCAAGCCCTGGAGATCTGCTTTGGGAGCAGAATCCTATAGTGTGTGATGCTCTGGATGTTGGGGGGCTTGGATGGGCGGAGTGCTTGAGAAATTGACATTCTGGCCTCTTGTGGAGGAGGGGATCCACACCTCGCTGCTCTGTGTCAGAGGAAAGGCAGGCAGTATGAGAAACTTCCTAGCAGTGAGAGGGCTGCTAAAGGGGCAGGGTTTGCATGGAGCTTGCTGTGCGGGAGAAGGGAGAGCTGGACAAGGTTGTCTGGGCATGCTTTGCCCAGCTGGTTGGGAACTTTGGGGAGCTTCAGGTGCTCCACCCCCCTGGCTGCCTACGCAGCTCTGAGGCCCCCCACTGTGACACACAGCCTGCCAAACCTTCCTACTGGCCTGCAGGCAACTGCTCGCAAACCGGCAGTCACTGCACAGGCATTGGGCCAGCCAGAGGGAGGCCCAGCCTACAGCAGCTAGAGACACAAGCACGGAAGTTTACATGTGCATGGTTGGCCCTCTGGCTCTGACACTGGAGACAGGCACCACAGACTGGAACTAGGAAATAGATCTGTCCTCCCACCAGACACCAGCTCCGCTCCCCTACTACCCCCAACCTCACTCTAGCGGCTGAGCAGCTCCAGAGACTGGAGTTTCTGCACACTAGTGGGCACCACACAGAAATATGAAATGACAAAAGAACATGGTTCAGACCAAAATCTCAGAAACCCCAGAAAGAGGCCCAAATGAAACTGAACTCACCAATCTTCCTGAAAAAGAGTTCAAAATAAAAATTATAAACATGCTTATGGAGGTACAGAAAAATATTCAAGAACTCAGGAACGAATTTAAGTTGGAGATTCAATCACTAAGAAATTCCATATCTGAAATGAAACATACAATGGAGGGATTTAAAAGCAGATTAGATGTAGTAGAAGAGACAGTAAATGGAATAGAAATTAGGGAAGAGGAATACAAAGAAGCTGAGGCACAGAAAGAAAAAAGGATCTCTAAGAATGAAAGAATATTGAGAGAACTGTGTGACCAATACAAACGCAACAATATTTGCATTATAGGGGTACCAGAAGAAGAAGAAGAGAGAAAAAGGGATAGAAAGTGTCATTGAGGATGTAATTGCTCAAAACTTCCCCAATCTGGGGAAGGAGATAGTCTCTCAAGCCATGGAGGTGCACAGATCTCCCAACAAAAGGGACCCAAGGAAGACAACATCAAGACATATAATAATTAAAATGACAAAGACCAAGGATAAGGATAGACTTTTAAAAGCAGCTAGAGAGAGAAAATACATCACATACAATGGAAAACCCATAAGGCTATCATCAGACTTCTCAACAGAAACCTTACAGGCCAGAAGGGAGTGGCATGATATAATTAATGCAATGAAGCAGAAGGGCCTTGAACCAAGAATACTTTACCCGGCAATGTTATCATTTAAATTTGAAGGAGGGCTTAAACAATTTTCAGATAAGCAAAAGCTGAGAGAATTTACCTCCCACAAACCACCTCTACAGTGCATTTTGGAGGGACTCCTATAGATGGAAGTATTCCTAAGGCTAAAAAGATGTCACCCAAGGGAAGACAAAGAATACAGAATATGATTCATAACATACAAAGAATGGAGGAGGAAGAAAAAGGAGGAAAAAAAAAAAAGAACCTTTAGGCTGTGTTTGTAATAGCATATGAAGTTAGTTAAATTAGACTGTTAGATAGTAAGGGAATTGCCCCTGAACCTTTGGTAACCACGAATCTAAAGCCTGCCTTGCCAATAAGTACATACCTATTGATAATCACCCTAAATGTAAATGGTCTGAATGCCCCAATCAAAAGACATAGAGTTACTGAATGGATAAAAAAAAGAGACCCATCTATATACTGCCTATAAGAGACTCACTTCAAACCCAAAGACATACACAGACTGAAAATGAAGGGATGGAAAAAGACATTTCATGAAACTAATAGTGAGAAAAAAGCAGGAGTTGCAGTAATTGTATCAAACAAAATAGACTTCAAAACAAAGAAACTCACAAGAGACAAAGAAGGACATATGATAAAAGGGTCAGTCCAACAAGAGGATATAACTATTATAAATATCTATGCACCCAACACAGGATCACCTACATATGTGAAACAAATACTAACAGAATTAAAGGGGGAAGTAGAATGCAATGCATTCATTTTAGGAGACTTCAACACACCACTCACTAAAGGACACATCAACCAGACAGAAAATAAGTAAAGAGACAGAGGCACTGAACAACATCTTAGAACAGAGGGACCTAATGGATATCTACAGAACACTCCGTCCAAAAGCGACAGGATACACATTCTTCTCAAGTGCACATGGAACATTTTCAAGAATAGATCATATATTAGGCCACAAAAAGAACCTCAGTAAATTCAAAAAGATTGAAATTGTACCAACCAGCTTCTCAGATCACAAAGGTATGAAATTAGAAATAAATTACACAAAGAAAACAAAGAAGCCCACAAACACATGGAGGCTTAATAACATGCTCCTAAATAATCAATGGATCAATGAACAAATAAAAACAGAGATGAAGCAATATATGGAAACAAGTACAACAATAATTCAACATCACAAAATCTGTGGGATGCAGCGAGGCCCATGCTAAGAGGGAAATATATTGCAATACAGGCCTACCTCAGGAACGAAGAACAATCCCAAATGAACAGTCTAAACTCACAATTAATGAAACTAGAAAAGGAAGAACAAATGAGGCCCAAAGTCACCAGAAGAAGGGACATAATAAAGATTAAAGCAGAAATAAATAAAATTGAGAAGAATAAAGCACTAGAAAGAATCAATGAAAGCAGGAGCTGGTTCTTTGAGAAAATAAACAAAATAGATAAACCCCTAGCTGGACTTATCAAGAAAAAAAGAGTCTACTCACATAAACAGAATCAGAAATGAGAAAGGAAAAATCACTACAGACACCACAGAAATACAAAGAATTATGAGAGAATACTATGAAAAATTATATGCTAAAAAACTGGATAACCTAGGAGAAATGGACAACTTTCTAGAAAAATACAACCTTCCAAGGCTGACCCAGGAAGAAACAGAAAATCTGAATAGACCAATTACCAGCAAAGAAATTGAATTGGTAATCAAAAAACTGCCTAAGAACAAAACTCCTGGACCACATGGTTTCACTGCTGAATTTTATCAAACATTTACTGAATACCTAATACCCATCCTCATGAAAGTTTTCCAAAAAGTAGAAGAGGAGGGAATACTCTCAAACTCATTCTATGAGGCCAACATCACTCTAATACCAAAACCAGGCAAAGACACCACAAAAAAAGAAAATTATGGACCAGTATCCCTGATGAACATAGATGCAAAAATACTCAACAAAATATTAGCAAACTGAATTCAAAAATATATCAAAAAGATCATCCATCATGATGAAGTGGTATTCATCCCAGGGATGCAAGGATGGGACAACATTCGAAAATCCATCAACATATCCACTACATCAACAAAATGAAGGACAAAACCACACAATCATCTCCATAGATGCTGAAAAAGCATTTGACAAAATTCAACATTCATTCATGATAAAAACTCTCAACAAAATGGGTATAGAGGGCAAGTACCTCAACATAATAAAGGCCATATATGACAAACCCACAGCCAACATTATACTTAACAGCGAGAAACTGAAAGCTTTTCCTTTAAGATCAGGAAAGAGACAAGGATGACCACTCTCCCCACTTTTATTTAACATAGTTCTGGAGGTCCTAGCCACGGCAATCAGACAACACAAAGAAATAAAAGGCATCCAGATTGGCAAGGAAGAACTCAAACTGTCCCTGTTTGCAGATGACATGATATTGTACATAAAAAACCCTAAAGAATCCACTCCAAAACTACTAGAACTAATATCTGAATTCAGCAAAGTTGCAGGATACAAAATTAACACACAGAAATCTGTTGCATTCCTATACACTAATGATGAACTAGCAGATAGAGAAATCAGGAAAACAATTCCATTCACAATTGCATCCAAAAGAATAAAATACCTAGGAATAAACCTAACCAAGGAAGTGAAAGACCTATACCCTGAAAACAAGATACTCTTAAGAGAAATTAAAGAGGACACTAATAAATGGAAATTCATCCCATGCTCTTGGCTAGGAAGAATTAATATTGTCAAAATGGCCATCTTGCCTAAAGCAATATACAGATTCAGTGCAATCCCTATCAAAATGCCTACAGCATTCTTCAATAAACTAGAGCAAATAGTTCTAAAATTCATATGGAACCACAAAAGACCCCAAATAGCCAAAGCTATCCTGAGAAGGAAGAATAAAGCAGGGGGGATCTCACTTCCAAACTTCCAGCTCTACTAAAAAGCTACAGTAATCAAGACAATTTGGTACAGGCACAAGAACAGACCCATAGACCAGTGGAACAGAATAGAGAGCCCAGATATAAACCCAAGCATATATGATCAATTAATATACAATAAAGGAGCCATGGATATACAATGGGGAAATGACAGCCTCTTCAGTAGCTGGTGTTGGCAAGACTGGACAGTTACTGGGAGAGAATGAAATTGGATTACTGTCTAACCCTATACACAAAAGTAAACTCAAAAAGGATCAAAGACCTGAATGTAAGTCATGAAACCATAAAACTCTTAGAGAAAAATATAGGCAAAAATCTCTTGGACATAAATATGAGCAACTTCTTCATGAACATATCTGCCCGGGCAAGGGAAACAAAAGCAAAAATGAACAAGTGGGACTATATCAAACTAAAAAGCTTCTGTACAGCAAAGGATACCATCAGTAGAACAAAAAGACATCCTACAGTATGGGAGAATATATTCATAAATGACGTATCCGATAAGGGGTTGACATCCAAATTATATAAAGAGCTCATACACAAAAATTACAAATGACATCCAAATTATATAAAGAGCTTATCAACAAACAAAAAGCAAATAAGCCAATTAAAAAATGGGCAGAGGAGCTGAAAAGACACTTCTCCAAAGAAGAAATTCAGATGGCCAACAGGTACATCAAAAAATGCTTCACATCACTAGTCATCAGAGAAATGCAAATTAAAACCATAATGAGATATCACCTCACACCAGTGAGGATGGCTGCCATCCAAAAGACAAACAACAACAAATGTTGGCGAGGATGTGGAGAAAGGGGAACGCTCCTACACCTCTGGTCAGAATGTAAATTAGTTCAACCATTGTGGAAAGCAGGATTGAGGTTCTTCAAAAAACTCAAAATAGAAATACCATTTGACCTAGGAATTCCACTCCTAGGAATTTACCCTAAAAATACAGCAGCCCAGTTTGAAAAAGACATATGCACCCTATGTTTTTCGCAGCACTATTTACAATAGCCAAGAAATGGAAGCAACCTAAGTGTCCATCAGTAGATGAATGGATAAAGAAGAAGTGGTACATATACACAATGGAATATTATTCAGCCGTAAGAAGAAAACAAATCCTACCATTTGCAACAACATGGATGGAGCTAGAGGGTATTATGTTCAGTGAAATAAGCCAGGTGGAGAAAGACAAGTATCAAATGATTTCACTCATATGTGGAGTATAAGAACAAAGAAAAAACTGAAGGAACAAAACAACACCAGACTCACAGAACCCACGAATGGACTAACAGTTACCAAAGGGAAAGGGACTGGGGAAGAGGGGTGGGAAGGGAGGGATAAGGGGGAAAAGGGGCATTACGATTAGTACACATAATGTAGTGGGGTGGGGGATAAGGGGAAGGCAGTATAACACAGAGAAGACAAGTAGTGATTCATTCTATAACATCCTTCTATGCTGATGAACAGTGACTGCCATGGGGTATGTGGTGGGGATTTGATAATAGGGGGAGTCTTGTAACCACAGTGTTGCTCATGTAATTGTATATTAATAATAGCAAAATAAAAAGAAAAGAAGATATCAGCTTCTATCTCTTTAGAAGATAACTCTGATATTATCAATTCTTTTCTGCAGGTCAGTGAGCATCTTTATGTTACCTTGAAATCTTTATCAATGATTTGTGATCCTTTCATTTAGTTTCTGGTGTCTTATCTTGTTCTTTTGTTTGGAAAACATTCCTCTGCCTCCTCATTTTGTCTGGGTTTCTGTGTTTTTTTTTCTTTCTTTGTATTAGATCTGTCCAATATGGCTCTTAGTCTTGAGTGTAATGGGTTTGTGAAGAAGGGGTCCTGTGGTGCTCGGAATCTCAAGTCCCTTTGCTCACCCAGTGCCTGGTTCTCCTTTGTGGTAGAGCTGCAGTTGCTGTTGGTGGGATGTAGGCAGCCTGCCTTGCTGCCTGTCTGCCAGCAGTGGCCGATCTCAGTCTGTTGCAGCTGACAGCTCACTCCAGTGTGCCCTTGTGAGCGCAGTGGGGTGCTTCTACTGGGATCGTTGTGGGCAGGGACACCTTCTGCCTGCCAGCAATGGCAGTGTGGTTGGGTTGGTGGGGCGGGAAGGGTGGGTATGCAAGGGAGCACTCATGGGGCTGGACTGCCAGTGAGGAGGAAGGAGCATTTCAAGCTGGGTCCCACTGGCGCCTCCCCAGTTGGACTGAGAGAAGGCTGGGAAAGCTGGGAAAGCCTCCCTTGCCTGCCAGGCAGCAATGTTTGATCACTTCTGGGCTGAGCGGGCAGGGCAGGCGTGCGGGTGTGCTGGGCCTGAGCTTCCAGTGAGGGGGATGGAGCCTTTGGAGCTGGGTCCCGTGAGCACTAACAGTTGGGCTAAGGGAGGGCTGGGGAGGTATAACCCACATGCCGTTTCTCCTCCACAAAGAGCTCCCTCCAACCCCCGCCCCTCTGATGCTCTTCCCATTACTGGTAAATCAAACTGCTGCCCCCGTGTCGGGTCTCTGGTTCTGTTGAGCATGCCTGTCCTCCACAAGCAGCAGGAGTCTCAGCCTCTCGGAATGCTCTGACTGTCCTTGGTGTCCAGCCCTGTTAATCACCAAAGCCCAGTGCCATGTGGACTTGTGGTCCCAGAGCAGATCTCTAGGTCCAGGTGTATGGGATTCCTGAGTGCTTATTTTCTCCCCAGTCCATTCCCCTTCCTCCCTTCTGTGGGCTGGGATGGGGGAAGGCCTGGGTCCCAATTGATCACGGCTCTGCCACTTTACCCTTCTCTGTGTGGTCTTCTCTTTTTCACCAGGTGTAGATAGTCTGTTCTGCAGTCTTCAGATCATTTTCAGGGTTAGTTGTATTTGCCGTAGTTGCTTCTTTGGTGTGTATGTGGGAGGAGGTTTCCACCTTGTCTTCCTACACTGCTGTCTTTTTCCAAGCCTCTCCTTAAAGATTATCAGGTACATTATAAAAGAATATTTTGCTCCAGTGGTTTGACCCAAAATTTCTGCTGTTGGACAGTGAGAATTTGGTGTTAAGTTCCTGGAGTAGTTGTGTTCATGTTTGTGTTGGTGCCAGGAGAAGACCCAATACCTGGTACCTCTGGGCCTGAGTGCCCTTCTTGTAGTATCTTTAGGACATGATTAAAGGTGGAATAGAATTATGAAAAGGGGATCAAAAGTTTTGTTTTTCTCAGGAGAAAAAAAAAAGAATGGAATCAGAATTAATAGAACAGAAAGAATTGATTAGGTATGAAAACATTGAAAACTTTTTACATGGAGTTGTTGACTTTTCTAATTTTAGTAAATGAAAATGAAGTAGATTTCAGAGCACCCATATTTTAGAAAATTTTCTTTATTTTTAGGATAATTATATTAAATAAAATTAATATCACCATCTTGTTGAGATGCAAAACAAAAACAAAAACAAAACCAGGCAATTTAGTATCTATATACAAAACAAGCTGATTGATTCACACTTTACACAGCTTTTGGTCATATTAAAACAATTGAGCTTTAGAATCACATTGTTTAATATGCACTTTTCAAAATGCCCTTAATTAAACACAGTTGCATATTTTATACTTCAAGTTATCCTTCTCCCTTCAAGTCCATTTCTTATGCCAAATGAAACAAAATACCCCTAAAAACACAAACCATTTACTAAATTGTGTATGTTCTTTACATTTCTCCTACTCAATTAACTTGATCAAACAAGTTAATTGTGAAACAATATATTTGGAGAAGGTCCAATACTCATAAGTATTATATTTACTTAGTACTGCTAATCGTTAGTGGCATGTATTATATATGTACTTTTCAAAATGCTATCTACCTTTTCAACTCTTTGCTGTCATAGCACATAAAATTGTGGCCTTATTGGGAGGCAGGGTAGGTCTGGGATATGCAATAGATTAGAACTGCATGGGCTAAGACATTCTGACTAGTTGGCACAAATTCACCTAGAAATGTGATAATGTCTCTGGGTTCCTATAAAAGTGGGTAGTTATACCAACTTATTTTATGAGACTGTTGGGAGAGATAAATTGTTAAGATAAAGTATAATGACAACAGTATGTATGAATCAATCCCCTGAGGCTTAGGAATTTAAATGCATCTACAAATCAGGTACATAACTGGTTACGCAGCAATGTAACCGCAGAAAGTAAATGTCCACTTGAATTAAAGATAATGAGAATAACATATGCATTAGATAAATATACCAATCAGGTAGGTGGGATTTGCTTTCCCTGTGTTTGAAAAGATTAGCAGGAAATGTTGAAATGTAATTGAATATTTCATGGCAGAAATGAGGTATGTAATGCTATTATAATTGATTACAAAATATCCATAGATAGAAATATGTAAAGCCATTCATATGTGGCTTCTCAGTCTCCCTCAGAAAGCATGATGATAATTTATTAAGAGAAAAACCTCTCTTATTAATAATGCATTTGAAATGTTTTCCTGGGCTATTTTCCTCTTTTTGTCTATTAAAGTGAATGCAGTTGATGAGAATACATCTGAGAAAAACTTGGATGGAACCAGTCTTGAGGGAGCGTTAACAGTGACTCCAGTCTACAGCCTGAAGGCATTGGAATTGTGGTCCAGTTATGAGAAAAGCCCTGGAGTGTGGAATTCCAAAATCATATACATGTTTTCTTCCCAATAGATCTTATTTTAACTAAAAACAAAATCTGAAAAGAACTGTGTAGTTATTCTTTCCTTAACCCCATGTTTGGAAAACTAATACAAAATTCCTGTGCTTGTCTTTGGGAACAGGAATAATATCACAATCCTCTTGATGGTTAGCAAATGATTTTCCTTAGAAATAGGAAATATGCAAACCCAGAGAAGAGACTTCTCCAAGTATTGAGTATATGATGTTGCTGTCTCAGATGCCCAATGGTGTGGTTACTCTGTGCTAAGTGAAACCATTTTTATATTAGTTCAATCCATCACAGAGAGTGCTCACTGTTGGGTCAGAATGGCCTGTTGGAAATCCGGATGATGACAACCTTTCTGGTTACCCATGTGACACAGATAAAAGCAAGATAGGCAAGAAACTGCACAGACCAGTGAAATTTAGCAAAAACAGAAAATAGCATCATTTTGTAGTTTTTGGTGTACCGATCTTGCAAATCTCTTTTCAGAATTATCTTTAAATGTTTTTCATTTTTATGCTATTGTAAAGGTATTTAAAATTTTTAGTTTATGATTATTTTCTGATAGTATATAGAAATGTGATTCATTTTTATACACTGATTTTGTATCTTTCAACCTTGCTAGACTCCCTTAGTAGCTACTAAGTTCTATTAGCTTTGTGGTAAATTTTGTAGAATTTTCTTAATAGATAATCAATCATGCTATCTACAAACAAGTATTTACTACTTCCTTTCTAATCTGCATGCTCTTTATTTATGTATGATATTTGTTGTATGTATGTATTTTTGTCTCACAGCACCCTAGAAACCTTACTTCAATGCTGAATGTCTTGATAGTGGATATTCTTGTTCTTCATCTTTAGTAGGCTTTTAACTGTAGATTTTTCATAGTAACCTTATGATATGTTGAGGAAGTTCCTTTCTATTCCCAGTTTGCTGATAGTTTTTATCAGGAATGGATGGTGGATTTTTGTCAAATGCTCTTTATGCATCTATTGAGTTAGTCATAATTTTCCTTTCCTCATATTGGTTAAGTTTTTTAAAGTATCATTGATACACAATCTTATGAAGGTTTCACATGAACAACATTGTGGTTTCAACATTTACCCATACTATCAAGTCCTCACTCTGCCCCACACCCCTGCCATTGCAGTCACTGTCCATCAGTGTAGTGGGATGTTATGGAGTCATTACTTGTCTTCTTCATGCTGTACTGCTTTCCCTGTGACCTACCTATATTATGATTGCAAATTATAGTGCCCCTTAATCACCTTCTCCCTCCCTACCCACCCTACCCAAACCTTTCCCGATAGTCCCTTCTTGGAGTCTGTGAGTCTGCTGCTATTTTGCTCCTTCAGTTTTGTTTTGTCTTTGTATTCCACAAATGAGTGAAATCATTTGGTACTTGTCTTTCTCCACCTGGCTTATTTCACTGAGCATAATATGCTCTAGCTCCATCCATGTTGTTGCAAATTGTAGGATTTGTTTTCTTTTTATGGCTGAATAATATTCCATTGCGTATATATACCACATTTTCTTTATCCATTCATCTATTGGTGGACACGTAGGTTGCTTCCATATATTGGCTATGGTAAATAGGGCAGCAATAAAAATAGGGGTGCGTACATCTTTTTGAATCAGGGATCTTGTTTTCTTTGGGTAAATTCATATTGGTTAATATTTGAATGTTAAATGAAGTTTACATTCCTGTGACAAATCCTACTTGATAATGACATAATATCATTATAATATATTTCTTAAGAATTTATACATCTATGTTTATGAGGGATAGTGGATGGTGGCTTCCTTTTATTATAAATTTTTTTCTCTGGTTTTGGTATCAGAATAAAGTTGGCTTTGTAGGACTAACTAGGATGTTTTACCTCTTTAATTTTCTGGAAGAGTATGTGTAGAACTGGTATTATTTCTTCCTTAAATGTTTGATCAAGTTCTCAGTGAAGCTGTCTGGGCCAGGAGTTTTTATGAAAATGTTTTTAACTATGAATTCAATTTCTTCAATAGATAAGGGGCTATTTAAATTATCTTCTTCTACCCGAGTAACCTTTGGTAGTTTGAGACTTTCAAGGAACTTGTCCATTTCATCTAAGTTAGTCAAAAATAATTAGCCTAACCACAGAAGACCCCGAATAGCCAAAACAATCCTGAGAAGGAGGAATAAAACAGGGGGAATTATGCTCCCTGACTTCAAGCTCTACTACAAAGCCACAGTAATCAAGACAATTTGGTATTGGCACAAAAACAGACCCACAGACCAGTGGTACAGAATAGAAAATCCAAACATTAACCCAAACATATACAGTCAATTAATATATGATAAAGGAGCCTTGGATATACAATGGGGAGATTATAGCCTCTTCAGCAGCTGGTGTTGGAAAAACTGGACAGCTACATGTAAGAGAATGAAACTGGACTACAGTCTAACCCCATACACAAAAGTCAACTCAAAATGGATCAAAGACCTGAATGTAAGTCATGAAACCATAAAACTCTTAAAAAAAACATAGGCAAAAATCTCTTGGACATAAACATGAGCAACTTCTTCATGAACACATCCCCCCGGGCAAGGGAAACAAAAGCAAAAATGAACACAAGTGGGACTCTATCAAGTTGAAAAGCTTCTGTACAGCAAAGGACACCATCAGTAGAACAAAAAGACATCCTATAGTATGGGAGAATATATTCATAAATGGCGTATCTGATAAGGGGTTGACATCCAAAATATATAAAGAACTCATGCACCTCAACAAACAAAAAGCAAATAATCCAATTAAAAAATGGGCAGAGGACATGAATAGACACTTCTCCAAAGAAGAAATTCAGATGGCCAACAGGCACATGAAAAGATGCTCCACATCGCTCATCATCAGAGAAATGCAGATTAAAACCACAATGAGATATCATCTCACACCAGTGAGGATGGCCAACATCCAAAACACAAACAACAACAAATGTTGGAGAGGATGTGGAGAAAGGGAACCCTCCTACACTGCTGGTGGGAATGCAAATTAGTTCAACCATTGTGGAAAGCAGTATGGAGGTTCCTCAAAACACTCAAAATAGAAATACCATTTGACCCAGGAATCCCACTCCTAGGAATTTACCCTAAGAATGCAGCAGCCCAGTTTGAAAAAGACATATACACCCCTATGTTTATCGCAGCACTATTTACAATAGTCAAGAAATGGAAGCAACCTAAATGACCATTAGTAGATGAATGGATAAAGAAGAAGTGGTACATATACACAATGGAGTATTATTCAGTCATAAGAAGAAAACAAATCCTACCATTTGCAACAACATTGATGGAGCTAGAGGGTATTATGCTCAGTGAAATAAGCCAGGCGGAAAAAGACAAGTATCAAATGATTTCACTCATATGAGGAGCATAAGAGCAAAGAAAAAAACTGAAAGAACAAAACAGCAGCAGACTCACAGAACCCAAGAATGGACTAATAGTTACCAAAGGGAAAGGGACTGGGGAGGATGGGTGGGAAGGGAGGGACAAGGGGGAAAAAGGGGCATTATGATTAGCAGACGTAATGTTGGGGGGGCACGGGGAGGGCTGTACAACAAGTAGTGATTCTATAGCATCTCACTCTGCTGATGGACAGTGACTGTAATGGGGTAAGTGGGGGGGACCTGATGAAGTGGGGAGTTTAGTAACCATGATGTTGCACATGTAACTGTAGATTAATGATACAAAAAAATTAGCCTAAAGTTACTTCTAATATTCCCTTAATTTATTTTTAATATAGGTAGAATTTGAAATGATATCCCCTTTTTCACTCTTGATATTAGTAATTTGTCTTTTTTTTCCTGACCTGTGTGGCTGGAGATTAATCAGTTTTATTTATCTTCTAATATAATAAGCTTTTGGTTTCATAGATTTTCTCTATTGTTTTTCTGTTTTGATTTCATTGATTTTTGGCTTTTGTTTGCTATTTCCTTTTTTCTGTTTAATTTGGGTTTAATTTTTTTCTTGTTTTTAAGATAGAAGTAGAAGTCATTGATTTCTTAATATAGGCATTTTGAATTATAGATATCCCCCCAAATATTAATTTAGCTGCATCTCATGAGTGTTAACATGTTGTATTTTCATTTTCATTTAGATCTAAATACCTCCCTAATTCTGCTTTGATTTTTTATTTGATTCATGGTTTATGTGGAAGTTTGTCATTAAATTTCCGAATATGTAGAGGTTTTCCAGCTAAGTTCTCTCATTTACTTCTAATTGAATTCTACTGTTGTCAGAAAGCATTCTTTTTAAGGTTTGAAAATTTAAAATTATTGAGATTTGTTTTATGGCCCAGACAGTAGTCTGTTTTGGTACATGTTCTGTGTACCCTAGAAAAGAATGTGAGGGGATGGTAAAACATCTAACCAAAAGTTTGGATTTACCTACTTCTTTTTGTAGTTTTATGTTTTTGCCTCATGCATTTTGAAGATCCATTACTAGGTGCTTAACTTTTGGGATTCTTATTCTTTGTGATAAGTTGACCTTTTTTTCATTATGAAGTGACTTTCTTATCCCTGATAATATTCTTTGCTCTGAAATTAATTTTGATATTAATATAGCTACTTGAGCTTTCTTTTGATTAGTGTTGGTATGGTCTATCTTTATTCATCATTTTACTTTTATCTTATTAGTGTCTATATTAAACTGTATTTCTTGTAGACAGCATACAGTTGGTTCTTATTTATTTTCTAATCCCGTTTGACAATCTCTATCTTTTAATTGCTCTGTTTAGATTTATATCTCATATTATTGTTGAATTGGTTGAATTGATTTTTAAATACATCATCTTGTTATTTATTTTGTATTTGTTCCCCTATTTTTTCTTCTCTTTTCTGCCTTCTTTTTTTTGTGTGTGTGTTTTCTTTCTTTTTTTCTCTTTTATCTGCTTTTTAGGTATGGTGTGTATGCATGTGTGTATATTTCTGTATGTGGTTGCACTGGGGTTTAGGGTTTATTATCAGAGCCTAAGTTCAAGGAATATTATACCACTTCACGTACAGTAAAAAAAGACCCTTCAGTAGTATAGGGCCATGGTCTTCCTCCCAGACTTTGTGCTATTTGTATTATTTTACCTCCTTATATAGATATATAAACTCCATGTACATTGTTATGTTTTTTTCTTAAGCTGTCAATTATCATTTAAAGAAATTAAAAAATAGCGTCATATATTTACCCACATATTTACTCTTTCTGCTATTCTTCATTCCTTTGTTAGCTCAAGATTTCTATCTGATATTATTTTCCTTTTGCAGTACAGGTCTGCTGGCTATGAATTTTAAAAATCTTTTTTATGTTTCAAAAAGTCTTTATTTTGGCATCACTTCTGAAATGTGTTTTTACTGAATATAGACTTCTAGGTTGACAATTCGTTTCTTTAGTTTCTTTAAAGATGTTGCTTCACGGTCTTCAACCAAAAAACAATGGTTTTTCATTATTTTTTGATGAAAAATCTGTCATCCTTACATTTGTTCTTCTGTGCACTGTGTCTTTTTCTCTGGCTGAGTTTAAGATTTGTCTTTATCACCAGTTTTAAGCAACTTAATTATAATGTGCTGTGGTATATTTTTCATCTTTTGTTTAATGCATGGTGTTTGTTGATTTAACTGTACCTTGGACTTATAGTTTTCATCAAAAAATGTGACCATTGTTCAGTTTTTTTTCCATCTCCTCCTCTTACATTTTTCTGAAAGAGGGGCTCCACATAGTCATTTTCTATTGAGATCTACAAATTATGAAAGTGACTCTGTCAGGAAGGAAAATTGTCTCTAAAGATAGTAAGGCTGAGTTTAAAAGATTCTCCAATAGTAAGGGACAGCTCCTGAATCACAAAAAATTCTTGTTCCATTCATTTTTCTCAATCTCTTGGGCTCATCAGTCTAATTATAGATCCAATGGTCAATGGCTCTGTTGTGCCAGAGGTCTCAAATATCCATTTTAAAAATACTTTTTACTTTGGAGTAAAATGTAGGAAAATACGAATGCTTTAGAGAGGTGGACAGGTAAGATAACCACATGAGTCCAAGTCTAAGACAATACAGAGAAGTAGGAACTTTGGCAACCTAGACGGGGTTGTTATGACTAAAGGTATTTATACTTAAAACACAACCCAAGAAAACAGGCCAAATACAAAACGCCCACAGGCCCTACCTAGCCTGTTTACTAACAATTGCAAGTTCAGTGAAGAGCTGATGATACAGACCTGACTGTCAAATAGAGAAAGATACAAATTGTCCCTGGATTGATTGCACAAACTATCATTTTTGTAGGGATATCTATTAGGATCTATCAATAAATAGCTACTACAATGTCTGGCATATGGCAGGTGCTCAACTGGTGGCATATCTGTTTTTATTATTATTGTTATTCTTGGTTGTTGCAGATTTAATAGTGATGGTGGCAGAAGTCATAGCAGTTGGAAACTACATTTCAAAATGGTTAGGAGAGGAAGAGGAGCAGGTATGGGGAGAAGAGAGAAACTCTTCTTTCAAAGAAGTCTGTAAGCTGGCCCTGAGGAGAAAGTCCTGCAATTGCTGGGTGAGTGAACGCGGAGAAACAGGTATTCATGGATGTGTCCTCTCTGGCCTGTCTCTCGGCCTTCACTGAGATGGGATTCTGCCATAGACTCTTGGAGCTTCTGCCTGTAGGTTCTACCATCGAAATTGGAAAGCATTTTGTTTTATTTTTCCCTTGTATTTGCCTGATAGATGTGACATCCATCCATACAACAAAACTGGGTGAGGTCCCCATCCCCTCCAGTTATGCTCTGTGGATACATCTCACAAGGCCCCAGGATGTGCATAAGCCCCAATCTAGGGATACGGGGAGGGCCTAGATTCTTGGCAGAGTGACGGTGGGGAAATCCTTGTATCCATACTGAGATGGTGTGAGAGGGCAGCACTGGGCAAGCACAAGATGCTTATCCTGTATCATCATATGCATCTGCTTTTGTTGACACTGAATTTAGTGATGACTTTTTTACTTTACTTACAGAGTAGTGTTCTCTAAACATTTCTGTTCAAACACCTCTCAATAAAGTTTTTTGAACAGCTGTCTTCAATATACAGTTTTATTACCTTATATGTTATTTTAGGGAAGTAATTATAAAAATAATATGTAATTATAAAACACCCAAAATAAATCTTAAAGTGATAGGATATAAGTAAAGGGAAGTAGAAATCCTAAATTTATATATCACCTGGAGTGTGCACACCCTACTTTGAAGGCAACAGCCCTGGAGGAAGGGCTGAAGAGAGGCAAGCCTTGCTTTTCACTAGTAATCCTAGAAGGTGACATTCCAGCCCATTCCAAGGGACATTCCCTCCCTTACAGTTGAGGTCACCACTTACCATGTAAGATGAAGATTACAATGTCATATGAATGCACAGAGACCACTGAAAGTGTTTCTCGGAAGCCCTAAATTAATGAAACAAATCATAATCAGGTTGGCATTCTGTGTGCCTTAGAGGCCCATTTTACTGGGCGTTAAAAAAAGACAGTGTCTATTCAATCCAGACCCAAAACTGTGGAGTAGATATTATTATCCTCATTTTACAAATAAAAATCAGGTGCCCAGAGATTCTACTTCTCGTCTGTCTGCTTCTGGAGCCCACCTTTCTGTTCTACTGGGTTGCCTAAGGATGTGGCATGTGCATCTCTGCATGGACCAGATGTCTCGACTACAGTTCAAGGAATGACCCTGTTATGGAAAGTTAACTAAAATATTGATCAAAATTTTATATTGCCTTGCAGAATCATTTTGGAAGAAAAACTCATTGATGATAGTAAACTATTACGATTTTTATTTATTGTACAAAAGGCATTACAATAAAGGAAATGATAAAAAGGAATTTTAAAATACCCCTAGGCACTTCCAAAACATATTCTATTTTTTGTTCATGTTTTCCTCCAGTTTTTATCCATGTACCTTTTTGTTGCATATTTCAATCACAGTTTAAATATTACCTTGTTTTCTGATATTTAAAAAAAAAATTTCATGAGGTGATAAACAGTCTAGTAGCAACATGGAAATATTTAATGGCTGCATTATATCCTGTCAAATATTAGTATTTGATTTAACTTTTCATCAATTTTAGGCGAAGTATTTCCAGATTTTTCTCGAACATATAAAGAAGTAAAGAGCATTTTGTGCATTCAACAAATATAAGCTTAATTTCTTTAGGTAAAAACTAATGGTAATAGTTATTATGTGTTGAGTATTAACTATGACATAGGCACTACTATGTGGGGTGGGATTTTAGGGAAAAAGGTGTGAACATTTTTCATGCACTTAATAGGTGTTACTAAATTGCTAGAGGCAGTATAATTTGATACTACAACTTAGAAATAATGAGTGAGCTTACCACTTTCTCCAGTACTCTGCTAGCTTTGAGAGTTACTGTTGTATCAAGGTAAAATATTTTATAACTTTAATGGTTGATACCAGAGTTCCTCTTAAGGAGGGAACAGACTTTGTTTAGGAAAATACCTTGATTAGCCACTCTGGGGTGAAGAAGGAGATTCTGAATTCAGGAACACTGGCAGAAGCCAAGATGACAAACTACCCGGAATTTGAAATAAATAGGAATTTAGGAGTGAGGAATGAGAGAGAAGAGAGAAAGAGAGAGAGAGAGAGGGTACAGTTGATATAACATGGCAGAAGATTGAAGTCCTGGTTGTGCAAATAATGGCTGAGTGACTTCTGCAACAGGAATATCTAAATTTGTGTTTTTGGTTTGTTAGTGTTGTGGCCATAAAAATTCCTGACATTCCAACTTTGTAGTCAAGTCTTTTCCATGTATAGACACCCATAGGAATGCTCAGTTTGTGGGAAAGTAAGGAAAACATTTCCACATTTAGATCAATATAATGTGAAATTAAACAGCATGCATCAACAGGATAGTGAGATGTTCCCCAATAAAACTAATTCAGAATTTTTAGGAACTTAAATTGGAGATAACAACCAAGAGAATTTAAGTTCCCAAGAAATTCTTTGAAGATTTGAAGAGGGCTTTGTATTTCCACAGGGCATAAAATAATGGTTAGATTGCTCATACACAGATCTCAAAAGGCATCTAGACTCTAGTAGATACCTGGTTTGTGTTCAGTTGTTGTACAATGGCTGCAAGGGACCCTTGTCCATTTCAGACTTCTGCTGCAGTAATATACCTTCATATCAGGTTATTGACCATCAGTGGACTGTCAGATGTAACATCTAAAAAAGGCTTTTGTTCATTACTATCATATTCAAAAAACCTTCACCAGAACAATTTCTGTGCTGTCATCATAGCAAATGGTCAGGCTAGGGTAATGTAGAGAGTATTAAGGGCCTTGATACAAATGTTGGAGGAGACAGAGATGGTCAGCAAGACTAGTAGATTATTTTTACTCAGAATATATCACACTTAGCAGAAGGAACCAATCTTGCTATTGCAACATTATTTCATAACTTACCTTAGACTTTTTAAGGTAATTTTTAACATCAACTCTTGGCAGTTTTTAACCGCTGTATTATTAGAGCTATTTGTGATTGTGCCTTGTTACATCTATTAGCAAGAAAACTCTTGGAAGGCCGAATCTATGTCCTCTTTTTCTTTTCTCCACCATGACTTTTAGCAGAGCTTGAAGCAAGCAGTTCACATTTAGTATTTGTTGATTAAATAAATGTGGACCCCTCCCACCTGCCTCCCAAGCAAACACACACCATACTTTTTACTTTAATCCCTTAGGTTTTCTACTTAAAAAAAAATTTATTTTCCTAGTATGTTAGTCTCTTCTTCAACTGTCAGTATCATGTAATTTATAATTTTGTATTAACTATGATATATAATGCTTCTTGAACCATATATTATTCTGTGGGTGTGTTTTCCTCCTAAGTGGTATAGTTATTTTCTCCAATATCTTACAGTAACTAGTACAGTAATAGTATGTAGTGGGCACTTAATAAATGTTTCTTGGCTGATTCACTCATTATTGACAGAAACTTGTTATCGCAAATTATGAATCAGTTGACACATAATTGACAAAATGTCCTTTTATTATTTATTAACAAACAAAAACATTAACATTTGAGGGGCAGTCTCCAGGCAATTTGGAAGAGCAGATGGAGTAATTTAACTCCTTTAGATTGTTGGATTGCTGACAGGTACCACGTAGAGTTAGAGCAGTTCTCTCCATCTGGCACACACACGGGCAAATTTAGCCCAGTAAGATGATGTTAAAACAGATGCTACTGCAAAGGTACAGGATTTACAGTGGCAAAAATAGACTTTGCCCACTCATGGACCTTATTTGAAGGGCGAACTCTGAGCTGCAATTAATAAAAATAATGAGACTACTTTTAGGTAATGACTAGTTTCAAAACATTAGTCAGAGATATAAAGTAGCAGCAAAATGAATATACTTTTTTTTATTCATCTGGTACCCTGAGTGCTATGCAGCATTTCATGAGAAAGTCAAAGGGCACTGCTAAGTTGGTGACACAGAAAATGCCCTTATACTCCCCAAATTAAATCCTTTGGCTTTATAGTCTCTGACTCTTTCCTGTAAACATGGCAGAAAATTCCTGTAGTGGGTGTTAGCACCTTTACATTAAGAAACATGAGCCTTTTCCATTTTACTTGCTAGAGCCTTTTTAGCTATTTCAAATATGTAAAAAAGAGAAATAATGTTTTAGAAAAGTGAGAAATATTACTGATCTCTTTTATCGTGCAGTGCAATTTGTATCCCTGAATGTATTTGGGGAAAATCATTTAAGGAGACCCCCCATTGTTCTGAATTGCACAAATGTGCATGTTGAAAAGCCACATTTTCTGATGTGGCATTAAGAACAATGACATTTATAAATTCCTACTGCTGGAGCTGTGAAATAGATGACTTAGGAAAGTGGAAATACCTAAGCACCAAAAGATCTCTGTTGCATATTTAATACTTTTTCTTTAAAAAGAGGGTCTATTGAGGCTGTCTAAAAATGCAGGTGCACCCTGTTTGAGACACTGGAATGAAAGGCATTCAGGTGAATACAGGGTCACACACAGAATAGTGATGTTCCTTCTCACCCAATTTCCAGACAAGTTGGGAATGTAGCAATTAAAATGAACTGATGTAGCTTATGCTCTAGGGTATTTTTTAGTAGGCACTTTCCCAGCAAGGATATTTTTTACAAAAAGCAAGAAATGGAATCTGTATGATTTCAGATGAGTTAATAAGCTTGGTCAGAATTTAGCAGTTGGATTAAATAAAAGGTATTTCTTTAGGGGATACCCAAACACATATTTAAAAAGGAATGTATACAGAAAACAGTAGTTTCTTTGTTGAAGTAGAATATCCTTTGTTTCCTTGAAGTGGTTGTTTGAGTAGGATGATGGGAAGAATGCAAGTAAACTAGGAGACTTGGGGGCTACCTGAAGTTCTGGATGACTGTGCTTTGTTATCTTGGGCTGGATACTTAACCCCTCTGGATATGATTTTCTCATTAGGAGTGAGGGAGGCAGAGTAGGACAAAAGGAGTAGTAGGATTATTTCTACACTTTGGACATATCATTCCAACTTCTTTGGATTTTATTGTTTCTTTTGTGGAGCCATCTGTTGGTCTATCAACTTATTCTCAATTTTCTTATCAGCTTTATTTAATCTGCTGCCAGACCCATCAATTGTGCTCTTAATTTTACTTACTGTGTTTTTAGTTTTGAAATTTCCATTTGATTCTTCGTTATAATTTCCATTTCTTTACTGAAACTTGCCATATAATTTCTTGATGATGTTAATCATAGATTTAAAAAAATCATGTCTAATAACTCCAATAAATTTTCTGTGGTTCTGGTAAGTATCTTGTCATTCTCTTGATTTTGGTTACGTGCTCTGATTCCCTGGTAATTTTATATTTCATGCCAGACATCATACATGAAAACTTTGGTTCTGAATTGTTTTTTTCTTTTATTCATATAGGATTTGTTTATGCTTCAAACAGTTAGGGTAACAGAATGCCACCTTAATCTAGCCAGGAATTGACCTGATTCCAAGCTGGGTTTCAGTATTTGTGAGGGCTTATTCTACACTGTGTATCTGATTCACCCCTATTACAGGGGCTCACAACAGCCTTTCAGGGGTCCTAACTGAAAGTCTTGGCGACGTACCGAGATTCCTTTCCTTGGTACACCAGTTTATGTCTTCCTCAGCCTCTTAAGATGGTTGGAAGTGTTATTCAGCTTCTCATCCCCTCACACAGGATTCTGTCTAGCTTTTCAGCCTGTAAGCCACCACTGTGAATTGACTAAAGCTTTTAGGGTAAAAGCAACACACCAAATGTAGAGCTCATTTTCTCTGTGTTTCTTTTCTCTGTGCAATCAGCTTTTCAGAATCTCACTGTTGAAACTCTTTGATGCTTCAAACATTTATTTTTTAAAAATGTCTTCTAGTTTTCCATTTGTTCTCAGAAGGAAGAGAATAAAACTCTAATCTGCTCTTACAGGAAGCAGACCATCTCTCAAATTAAACTCTAAAATGATATATTTTTATGATTTTATTTTAAAAGGGTGGATTATTCTTAATAGTGAACCTCTAGAGAGTATAAAACAATAAATAGCTGGGTGTTTAGATGCCCCATTTGTTGTTAAATATATATCTTTTACTTGTTCCAATTGATGGAATTGAAAGGTCAGGATTATGGGATGACAGACAGAAATACTTTTCCTACAGGACTACATAGGCATGTTCTCTTTTATGCCACTAAACTAGGATGACATTTCTGTGTTTCTTTAATGAAAACAGGATCTTCCCATTCTTCATTTTGATGAGAAAAATCTTGAACTAGAATAATGGCTTCGAAGCTATTGATCTGAAGTCCCTATGAAACTCTGCTTTTTAAAAGTCTTTTGGGATATACCAAATTATAGGCACTCTATAAGTAATTAGATACACAATATTTCCACAGCTGTGCAGTACCAGATGGTTTTGCTTTCTTAGGTTTAAAGGAACTTCCTTCCTTTGCAGTTAAAAAGTCAACTATGTCAGATTCTATATACTCATCCTTCTTAAGTGGGGCAGAGAGGTTCTGCGAGACTTAGGTTTGAACTCCGTGATATTCTGCCTTTTAGTGGAAGAGAACTCAATTAAGTATGTCACATGTTGGAGTCAATAGGTTCTGCAGCTTTCAACTGAATTATTTAGTTTGCAATAATGACATCCTAAAAGACAGGTGGAAGTAGTGAAACTGCATGCCCCGCTGACCACAGATTTCAGTTCTCAGCCAAGGATGTCCCTGCAGATTTGCTGAACAGTGCGTACTTGGGTCTCTATTCAGCCCCCAGGCTCATGTTGGGCTTGGCTGTTTTCTTTGATCTGAAGTCTGCTCTTCTGATTTCACTGTTGTAAATTCATTTAAGGCTGAATGCCTTATGTCATCTCTTTTTTTTAACCACAACCTAGTTAGTGTTAATATAATGGGGATAGTCTTTTATAGAATGTTAAGAGACACAAAGTGACCTATTGAATAAAGTCTGGATTTCATTGAAGGAATTTCTTCCTTTATGAGGAAGAAGGTAAGACTCTTTTCATCTTTGATCATTGATAAACAAAAAGTTTTAGAAGGATAGGGACTAAACATAAAAACAAGAACCACTTTTATTTGTTATCAATATTTATTTAAAAGTCTTTCAAAATGGCGTTCTTATGTTTACTTTTATACATTTGTAAAGTATAAATCATTGTAAACAATGTAAAATTTTTATTGTTGGTGTTTTTATTAGTACTAGTATAGCCAGCCTATACATTTAAAGCTTTTTTTTATTGTAAAAGTGATACTTGCTTTATCTTAATGTCTTCCAATGCATCTATATACATATAAACATTTTTATAATATCCTGTGAATAAGATCCTACTTTGTAGACAAGATCCTAACTATGCTGTAGCCTGATATTTTTATTCAATGATAAGGTGTGGATACTATTTCAGGCAAATAATTACAGATCTTTATCATCAAGATATACAAAATAGGTGAATGTCATGACTTCACAGTTTTATTATTTTTGGCAAGAGTAAAAGTTTCTGTAAGTTGTGGATTACATTGTGTCCTTGTAAAAGATATGTTGAAGTCCTAACCGCTGGCGC